>VZZY01008877.1:212692-408547 GCA_013400335.1 Eurystomus gularis | reverse complement strand
CACCACAGTACAAGAAAGACATTGAGGTGCTGGAGCGGGTCCAGGGAAGGGCAACAAAGCTGGTGAAGGGTCTGGAAAGCATGCCCTATGAGGAGCGGCTGAGGGAACCGGGGCGCTTCAGTCTGGAGAAGAGGAGGCTGAGAGGAGACTTTATTGCTCTCTACAACTACCTAAAAGGAGGTTGTAGTGAGGCTGGTGTTTGTGTCTTCTCCCAAATTACTAATGATAGAACGAGAGGAAATGGCCTCAAGTTGCTTCAGGGGAGGTTTAGATTAGATATGAGGAAGAAATTCTTTACTGAGAGAGTGGCTGGGCACTGGAACAGACTGCCCAGGGAGGTGGTGGAGTCGCCATCCCTGGAGGTGTTTAAAAAACAAGTAGATGTGGCACTTGAGGCTATGGTCTAGTGGCTAGAGAGATGTTAGGATGAAGGTTGGACTTGATGATCCTGGTGGTCCTTTCCAACCATAATGATTCTATGATTCTACTCTATGATTTTCCATCTGGGAACCTAAGGCACAGAGGATCAGGTCAGAGACTACTTGCTGAATGTGGAGCACCTGCCTGAGATGCCAGGACCTGATTTTGTAGCATCTGGCATCAGACTGCACTATGCCTGTGCAAAGCACAGTTTGTGCTGACTTGGTTCATGACTGAGAGCTTGGGAACTTCAGCCAAACAGATCTCTAATCACATTGTGCAGCTAGGAAAAGGGACAACCTCAGGTTCTTCTTCAACATGTGTGATTATTCTGAGAGCCTTGGGCTTCATCTGATCCCTGTCCCTTCCGTGGAGCACTACTCTTTAAAAAAAAAAAAAATCATATTCACATTTCTGAACAGAAAACAAGAAACCTGAGTAGTTTGTACTATTAGCCATGTAGTGTGTTTTGCTACACAGTGGACATTCCCTATGGGCAGCTGAAATGCTTTTCCTTTTTCTTCTCATTAAAACAATGAATAGTACTTGGGTTTGTGTAGGGTGTCTGGAAGGAAATGTGCAGAGAAATAAGAATTTATATTTTGACCCTTCCAAGCAAATTCAAGTCCTCAGTTACAAATTAAAAATGAGCCCAGGAGCTATGGAAATACCAAAGAAAAATGGCTGTAAAATTGTTTTCCTTTAGAAGGAATAGAAGACTGTATGCAAACCCTCTTGAACATCCTGTAAGGCTTTCTTACATGCTCACTAGAAATAAGTCTTTCCCTTATTATATTTAGAAATGGGAATTTGGGTAACTTCTTTGAGCTGAGTGGAACTGCTGTTTAACATGCTTGGATAGGGCACATAGGGGTAGCATGACTTCTTGATCTTCAGTATGATCATAAAATCATGGACTCATAGAATGATTTGGGTTGGAAGGGACATCTAGTCCAACCCCTGAGTATTTTGAGTAGAGTGTTCTGGATTAAGTAATACCCACTGGAAAGAGCCATCTTTTTGTCTTGTGCTCGCTGTGCACCATTTCAGTACAGGGCCCATTCTTACATCTTGATATGTCCATAGCCCTGTGGTTGCTACAGTTTTCCCATTCTGCACTCCAGGAAAACCCTGCATCAGTAGCTCCTTAGTGTGCACTTCGCTGTCACCAGTCCCTGGCTGCATATCTTTTCCCCACTTGTGATACTTTTTTGTCACTGCTAGCTATTTCTCTTTTTTACAGAATATGATTTTCTCATGACAGAAACTAGGCCTTTTGGAAATCGGCTATCAAATCTTGGCACTCTTTAAAATGCTTAACTAATAAAATTATGGAGCCTGGTGCTTTTCCAGCAAATGGGAACAGAATAGGAGTTACCTCTCACAAATTCCTCTACCTCTCCGTCAACTTGTGTTCTGATGAAGTTTAAAAACCTGGATTTGAATAGAGATCTGCATGGGAGTTGCTCCATCTTTTCAGTGCAGCATGAGTCCAGGTTTAAGTCTAGCCTCTTCTGCCCTCCCCCCAGCACTATTTCTGTTTGCTTCAAATTCACTTGAGTAATTTTTCTGCCTGTCACTTTCTTTCTCCACTCCTGGAAAGCCATTAGAATTGATTTCTGTAAGTATTTTAAATACTTGTGCTGGTCCCTGTAGGGTTGCTCAGAGTCTGCGTAGATTGCTGTCAGTTGGGATGGTACTGGAAGATGTTGTATTCACACCAAGAGAGAAATTCCTCTTCCCCCTTCCTTATGTTTCACATTTCTTTTCTGGGCTTCTAAGCAGAAAATTTTCCTGATGCTTTGAAATAAATAGTCAGTAGAAATAAATATTAAATACTGGCTCCACAGAAATCAATTGCAAAATGCCTGCTTGACTTCACAGGTCTGACCTACAAGGTTAATGGCACTAATTTAATGCTGCGCATGAGATAAAGTCCACTTGTGAGCCACGGTACCTGAGGAGCTGAGGGTTAAAATATGACATTGTTACTAGCTGGTTTAGTTGAAACAGAACCTCCTTTTTCTCATGGCTTGGACAATTGTGGACTTTGTCATCCTTTTCCTATAAGTAAGCTAATCTTTTTATTGATATAGTGCGTACCAAGTACACAGTGATTTGCGATGTGGGAAAGTCTTTTGTTGCAATTTCATCATGGCCCGGAAAGCAGCTTTAACGAGAGAAATGGAAAAACCAGTTACACACGTCAAATCATTATTCCGAGATTCCTTCCAAATGATATGAAGGAGTACAAGCCCTACAATACAAAGAGATTGTGGAAAATCTGTAGGCAGCATGTGAATCACATTGTCATGCTTCTTTATGGCACACATGGCATCACACACTTTATTTAAGTCAGCTCCCTGCAGACCAAGTCCATTTGGAAGAAAGGTGATTGGTTCTGTGGAGCTGCTGAACATGAACCAAATAGGTGTGGGAGACATGCCTGCAGTCATCTGTGAAAAAGTCAGGGCAAAACAGGGGCATTAGGAAGACTCCAGAAGCTGGATGGGAGGTTTTAAGTTTTGTCCTAACCGGACTTGGAAAGGTATTTCTCTACATTCAAGTTAACCAGTTCAAAGCCTTATTGCTTTGGGTGACATTTGCGCAATGGAATTATAAACACATATTTGAGGAAACCTGAAATTAAGCAGTTAATTACTAAGTTATAGGATTTTTTTTTTTTTTTTTCAAAAGAGGGCCTAGAAATAAGATCTGGGTGGTGAAACGATTCATTGAAACATTTTTGACATTCAGTCAAATGTCTTAAGTAATCTGACAAACTGGTGGGATTTGAAATTGCTTTTGTTCTTGTTAAGGCATTGTTCATCTCTGCCTGCATAGTCCTGTCTGCCCCACTTCTGTCTCCCTAACAGCCCTGGTTTGTGCACGGTGCAGCAGAAAGCCATGAGAGGGCCCAAATCACTTTCCTGCAGAAACATGCCTGCACCCCACCCAGGCAGAGGGATATCTCAGCCAACTTATTAGCCAGGCTAGAATAAGCAGGTGGTAATGTCCATCTTTAGGTGCATTTCAGTGGTTTTGCAGCCTGAGAAGTAAAAAGAATTGAAGAAGTGCTATTTACTGCCTTACATGAACAGCCCAAAGAAACCCAAACCAGCATCTCCATTTGGCCGTACTGGGAACCCTGTCTCAGAGTTGCCTTGAGTTTATTGTCATTTTGTTATTTGCACAGGCTGTACTGGGACATCAGGCTGGGCTTTGTAATAACTCCATCTCTGGGCAGAGGTCATGGGATTTGCTGGCAATTATGTTCTGTCCTTGGTGAACAGTCACATTATGTGCAGGGAGGTTTCAACATACCTCCCTCCCTGCAAAGGGAATTTCTTCAAAGGCTGCTTCATAGCACAACTCCTGCTACACCAGGCTGGGGATTTGAAGGCATCTCTCTCACCACAGCCTTTCCTGCCAGTTGTGAGGGCACTATGTGAAGGTCTCCAGAAGCGATGTGGGTTGCATTAAGCCTAGAAAATTTCAGGCTTTTCAAGCTAGAATTTTGAACGCATCTTTTCCTGCCACTGCAGCACCTAAAAATCTGTTCTCAGAATATTTTATCCAAAAGTTGCAGTAAATAGTTCTCTGTACAACATAGTTCAACTATCACCCATGTGTACTTGTCATTCTAAAGTCACCCAGTTTTTTAAAACTTTCTATGGGAAAGGTGATGTTAATAATTGTGTATACTGTGGTAATGAAAATTCTGTTGAATCCATAATAGCTTAACACAATTCAGATAATCCATATGATTTTCATATCTTGCTATGGGTGTCAAAGGTGCTATCTGACAAGGGTTTGTCAGAACTCATGGTGTGGAGCGGTTGTGCAAGTTATACTGCAAAATGGAGGGAAAAATAAATTTACTAGCAAAACATGTTGCTTAAATTTTGCTAAACTTAATGAATATTTCCTGTGTACTCGAAAATCATTATTTTTTTGATAGCTTCACAGTATCATGGAAACTTGTTGAGAAACTTGTTCAACTGGATCTCAGCAGTAATTCTTACAATATGATAGTGGATGGATTGGGTGAATCCAAATTATTATTTAACATTCATTTCCTCTTTGAATACAGAGGAACTGTCTCCTTAAAACTGTGATCTGATTGGATGGACACAGAGAGTAAAGTCTTAGTTTATGTGACTACTTTATTTACATATACATGTGTTTACTTAAGTTTTTATGAAAGGGAGCATGGCTTTTTCTCTATGCAGTTCTGCATCCCAAATTACTGAAAATGTGGCAGTTTCTCCTATACTGAGCAAGGAGAGATCCCTTCCACAGCCAGCTTTGGACTCTGACAGCACAAATGAGTTAATGATAACAGCTTCATGTGGACAAGCAATGTACCTTTATTGTTTTAAGCTATCAAAGAGTGCAATAATATATATTACCTGAAATCTCATTGAAAGTCTCATTTTTTAATGAACTGTGTGGGAGAAAAGAAGTGATTCTGCTTTCTATACACAGCCCTCCATCCTGGCCAGGCTGCAGCACTTGCACTATGTGCATCCCCCCCAGGCAGCTCTGCAGATGGAGCAGTTGCATGACCACATTTTCCCTCTTCCCATTGCTTTCCTGTCTGTACCCCTGTGAGAAGTTCTTTAACATCATTATACTATGGGTCTAGTGGAAGAAAACTGCAATTCAGGTGCACATGCATACAAGTACTTACACATTTATTTTTTGATCAAGCTCTGCTGCCTGCTCTTCCACTTAAAACTGACCAGAACACTTAATCTGTGATCACAAAACATACCTGAAGTAACCACAGCAATGGTAGAGTGATGTGTGAAAACCACTTAAAGTGTTTAAGTGTATTTTCATGACATGTAGCACCTGGAAGCAACAAAAATCTCATGTGATTAGTGCGTACTTTGCAGACCTTCAGTTACCATGTTCCCAGCCAGCAAACTGCTGCTGTGGTACTTGCCTTGCCACACTCCCCCATTCTCACTCCTTCCCTTGTGCAGGGGGCAAACAGACAAAGATTTGCAGCTGTTAGAGTTTCTGCCCCTGTTAAGGATCTCTTTAAGCCTAGGTAGCTTGCAAAACAAAGACATAGAAATGAATATAATTTTCCCCACCTTTCTGAACCTAATCTTAGTTCTTTGGGGTCTCTTCAAATCACAAAGTTTCATCAACAGCAAATAATAAGAGATGTCTTGTTTTCATTAGGTTAATATCACAATTCTGCCTGATTATTCTTAGTACATAATTCAGTGGAAACAATGCATCTTTTGTAATAAAGCTTCTACCAGAAACCTTGGATGTTTTACAAGAAGGAAACATTGGCTAAGACTGCAACGTAAAAATGTGGTATATGATTTCCATATAGATGTGTAGCATTAATATATGCTGCCATGCCAAAATCTTGCTGGTATGCCACATTCAGAATGGGAGGGATGAGGGAAATGTATTTTTCTGCTGCTTTTCCATGCCTTTTTTTCAAGTGAAGGATATAATACAATATATTCATGTAATAATATGCTTAAAATCACTGGTGTTCAAATGAAGCAAAGAGCTCCAGAGCACTCATTGCATCCAAAATTATGCCCTTACGGTTTCAATTAAAAGGAAATTATTTGTTTTGTGAAACTTTGCCTGGATCTTTAATTCTTCCTCATTGTTTGAATACAGCTCTAAAAAGCTACTGTACTTGAAGCTGCTAATCAGATTTCAGTTGGTAACAGTCATATGTCATGTCATATCATGCCACACGAATATTGGTGATTCTGTTCAGTCTGCAATAATGAAGGCTTCATATTGGGTTCTTTCTGTTCTTTGTAGTACATAGTTTGTGCACTCCACTGCCCAAGAGTATTTTCAGATTAGTTTTTCTGATAATTCCTGACAAAGTGGCAGTATAATCTTTCAAAACATGGCATTGATTAGATTAGTTTTGTGCCAAGCATGTGCTATTGGTCTTTCCTGGACAAAAGAGGAATGAATATAAAAGCAAGTGGCAGTGGCCAGCTAGTCATTAACTGCATGCATTCTTATACTCCTTAACTGTCTGGTATAGTAAGTTCTTTCAAAATAGAGCATGAAAGGAAAGCATATCCAACCCAAAATTCACAGTGTACATACATCACTCTGTGCTCAAATCCCCAGTGTGTAGCAGTGGTTTTGTGCAGTTACAGGCACACAAAGCAGGCTCAGTGTATGTAGATGGTGGGTCCAGAGGCTCCACCTTCTGTTTATTCACTGTTTTTCTACTCTAGAACTCAGTCTACAATACCTTCATACCTTCAATTCCCCTGCATTGTCAGCAGCTGTGATGATCCAAAGTACTGCATCAGCCACTCAGGGGAACCAGGTATTTATTGTATTGTCCCCAAAACCTCCAAGATACCAGCATCCTTGAGCTGCAGCTTCCTGTTGAAGTAAGCCCCTGTCCCTTCCATGATCCACTGTGAATTACTGCAGCTGCTTTCAGCAGAGGTCCACTTAACATAGAGTAATCTCCTCCTTCTTTACACCATGATCCTATCTACTGAGAATGGGAATGTTCTTCCTGACTTTTTCACATAACAGTATTTTCCACAATTCCACATAAAGAAATGAGTTGTGCTCATTTAGATATGGCGATATGAAGTTGTGACTATCAGCCAAGCGGAGTAAAAGAAGGGTTTTATTTGAAGTGCCAAGTGGGAGCAGATGCGTATCTTGTCAGTTTCTCACTTTACCTTATGATATTTTGTTGACTAATTGATATTGTGACAATGAGGGAACTCCTTCCAAAAGACTCAATTACTTAGTCCAAAATGGCTAATAAAAATGTCCTATGAATTGAAATGTAGTTCAGTTTGAAAGGAAATTATATCTCCCTGGAGACTAGTAAATGGTTTGGGAAAAATGTGTTCCACTGTTCTCTTCTTTGTTGCAACAATATATGCTGGAAAATATCCTTTTATTATATTTGGTTGACTTTAAAGACAAACTGGTTCAAATAAATTGATGTGAGAATAAACTAAGAGTGACTTCTTGTGAATGCTGCTAAATTAGAATCGATGAACTGTAGGGACTCAAGGCAAATGAGTCTTCATCTACTCAACATTTCCTTGGGCATTTTGCTGGCCAATTTTTGCAGCCATTGGCAAATCAGCAATTTTATTTTCCTGCAGGTTAGTTGTTGTTGCTTTGTGTTGTTGTCACCCCCAGTATTTTACTAGCTTCTGTTTTATGTCTTTTTTATCCACTGTCATGTTTGATCATACCACTCTAAGAAATGTTTCCAAGAACAGTCAGATCATCAATAACATCTGGTCTATATTTTTCCTAGGTTTGGCATCTTCAGCATGATAGTTTATGAGTGTTTTTCCACCTTCATCAGTCAGACTACTTTATGAAGATGGGTAAACAACACTATCTCCACTTACCAGCTGGAAACAGTGACGCGGAGAGAGAATGAGTGGCTTTCTGAGGCCATAATGAGTCTGTGCCGATCTACCCAAAGATCCTGGTCTCCTAATGCCCAGCCCATGTCTGACCTGCTATGGCATGGCTCCTGCATTTGTGGGAGAAGTGAGGCCAGAGACTCATGCAACACTGATTGGTTTCTTTGAGTCTGCTGGGCATTGGTGTTACGGGTAAAGGAAAATACTTGCTGTCTGATCTGCAAAAATGAAAAGAAACAAAAAAGTGTTTATTAAAATGTTCCCTAAAATATTTATTGAATATTATCAATAAAACTTTTAATGTGAGAACTAAATGAAGTTCAGCTGCTGTTCAGGAGTTCTCCAGCTGGTTTTGGCTGAGATAGCCTGGTGCCAGAAGCCATCTGGCTCTATCCGTGCCTTGCCAAGGCACAGGGCATTGGAAGAGGTCAGCTGTTTCTGAGTAATATTGATGCCATTTCTGAAGATGATCAAGCTTGCCTTCCAAAATCCCAGGAAGTGTCAAGGCATTTCTTGCCAAGTGATATGCACAATGGGTTAGTTGTGGTGTGCTCTGGGAGATACAGACTGTTATTATGAATTACAGGATTATAGTGAGAAGGTTTTATAGTTTTCCAAAGACTAGAGAAATCTAAATTTTCCTTCCCCTCAACCTAAATTAATGATTCCATTGGTTGTCAGTAACCTTTAAATAAGGTTAGCTTCTGGCCTAAGAAGTTTCTTATGGCTACTCTCCAGTGGAAGAACTGGTCTGTACATGCCCTGTTGTAATCTTTCTGAAAGAACCTTCTCCTTGCCATGGTCAGAGACCTGAAACTGGAGTAAGATAGACATTTCTTGGTGATAAAGAAAAATTGGACTTTTTTGAAACTTCCATGCTCTTGCACATAGAAGGCGAGAACCAGAGAATAAGTACAGTCTTGTGGTGCACATTTGGTAGACTATGTCATGTATTAATGCCTGAAGTCTGGTAAAATCAGTAAATCCCATTTGAAATGCAGAACAGCAAATGGCCTGGATTTATGTCATCTAGGCTGTGATGAAGAAATGGAAGCACAGCATCCTTTGATGTGAATTTCATTCCTAGAATTAAACTTTCCCGTATGTGGCTAGTGCTTTTGATCTCTTGAATTATTAAAAACCATCTCAGTTTAGGGTAATATAGTTTAACTGAAGTAATTAACTGTCACTCTTGAAAATATGAATATCAAGAAATATCTACTCCATTGTGGCTGCCCTGTCAAGACACCCTCTGCACTCTTTGCAGCCAATTAAACACGGGCTGGAATTTTTCTTTCCGAGGGTTTTGAACAGAGAAATAAGCAGTTTCTTATGAACACAAAAAGCATGTTCAGTAGTTGTTGATAAAACAACAAAGAAGCAAGCTTGGTTTTGAAGGGTGTTGCTGCTGCTTGTGTAGGAAAATGCTTCAGTTCTGTGTTTAGTGAAAATATGCAACATGCTTGGATTGTAAGCCTGAGTGCCCAGCACGCCTGCTGCTGTGTTTCCACACGATGGGCCGCTTTCACAGTTGCTGTAGCAGCACTACTCTGCAAGTATGAATAAATAATAAAACTTATGACTCTAGTATAGAGATTTGATATGACAGTGAATAACTGGTTTAAAGTTCATTCCAGCTACTGTCACACAGTTGGCTTTCTGGCTCCCTCTTCTCGGACTGATGTCTTTGGTTTGCAGTAGACATCCATTTTATCACCAGTGATTTGTGAGCCCGTGTAAGCATCTGTGACATACAGCAGAGCCCTTAGAGTGAAAAAGCTTTTTGTTTTCTTCTCCTCATCTTCACTGAGCATCTGTTTGGCTGCTGCTTGGTAAGATGAAATTAAATTAATGAACTTTAATGTCTCGAATGCAGGAACAAAATACACAATTGTGAAGTAACTGATAAAAATGACATAGTGTTATATGCAATTCCAGCTTAATACATGCAATATGGTTTGTGCAAGAGTCAAACGGTGTCTTTCAAGTTAATATTTTAATCCAATACGAGGTCTTTGCCCTGAGAGAGTCTAACTGGTAAAATCCCAGATGGGCTCCACTCTGTCTGTTGCTTATTCTCACAAGACTATCATGAGGGCTGTTCAGAGAGATGTCTTTTCTCTTTCAAATTAAGCCATCATGAATAAGCAGTGGAATCTTACTATCACTTCCCTGCAATCCAGCCAGTATCATCTTTCTATTTCCTTTTCATCACTAATCTAACTGACAAGATACCAGTTTTAAAGAAGACCTGTGGAGGAAATAGATACACTGATTTTTCATTCTGTTTCTTCTTTATCCTGCATGTAAAGAAGGTCTGAAGATCTGTTTGTTTTGGTTTTTTTAAATACCTTGTCAAACCTGCCTGCATGGCTTTATTGGTTGATTTGTTGGCATGACAGAGAAACTCTTACTGGCACCCTTCTGACGTTCCTTTTCAGACCATTAGATAGATATCATCTATGGTGGAATTAGGCTGTGCATGAGGGCCTGGTAGAGTAAAGGTTCTCTTGGAGAATTTGAGTTTGAAAACAAAAATATCACAAAAGCCAAAGCATGAATTCCATTTCCCTTTTACATGAACACCTGGAGTGGTGAAAATAAAAACATAAAACCTCAGTATCACAAAACCTCCTGAAGAAACTGGTAGGAGACAGCTAGCCCACAGCATCTGAGCATGCCCTCCAAAACCCACAGTGGGGGAAATGGCAGGAGAGGAGGATAGGCGAGCAGGAAGGCTATATCAGGGCAGGGCACAGCCCGCAGTGCTTGGGGATTTCACACCGCATTTGCACATGTGGTTTGTCTGAGAGCAAAGCTGTTTAAAAAAATCCCTGCTCCAAGCCACCATTCTTCCTGCCTGCACTGCAGTTCACTGTCTCCTTCATCATGCCATTACACTGTTTGCAGGGCTTTCTTGACCAGATGTAGAAACAGTGCATTAAAGACAAGAACAACCCCCACATGCCCACAGCTTTTCCTGGGAAGGTTTCTTTATTCAGATTGTTTCCATGATTTGCATTATGGCATGGTTTAACAAATACTCGCACTGGTGCAAGCAAAAAGATGCTGAAATATAGCACAAGGACAGAAACAACAGGCCAGGGGCAAGAGCTTCTTAAATAAGGTTTACTGTTATGGAAAACACTCTCCTAACTGCAGCCTGGGGCAGTGCTGTACCAACTGGGCAGCTGTGGGAAATGCTTTTGCAACCAAAGTCTCCTTTATTCTTTAAAATGTTGTTGTTCCCAACCCCTTCTGTAATAATGATGCCAGCAAAAGCTGAAGTGTAGACGCAGTTAGAAAATCCCATCCAAACAGTGGTTCAAAAAGTTCTGGAAAACAATTATTTTAATCAGTCATATAAACTGCTTCCTTGCTTCCAGGGGGTAGGTAGGAGAGCTATGAAACGGAGGGAGGGCCTCTGATGGGAGTATAGATGTCTTTACCTTACACTGAAACATTTTTCAATTTGCATGTTAACTACTGAAAATGATCTTAGATGCACCAAATTCCCTTCTCATTCACAAGTTCTTGGTGTAAAACAGGGCTTTTCCCATGCTGTGATCACACCAGGGTCATGGTTGGGGCATCCCCAAACTCTGCTACAGCTCCGTGTTAACTCCATCTCCCATAGGGGATGTGAACAGCGGTAGAGCCATTCTCTTGGTCATCTCTCCTCATATCTATGGCACTAGATATACTATATCCCTGCTGTTTTGTCTAGGAGGTACTTGGGCAGGTGATTAGGTGTCTGCATGTTTTCAGTGAAAGGGACTCATTTCAGGTTTCCCATTTTAGCCTTGCCTTTGCTGACTCCAGGACATGGAAAAAAAATGTCCCTGTAACACTAGTGATTCCAACAGCTGCAAGAGTCTTTGTGTTTAAGACAATGCTTTGCTAACTAGTTTTAAAAACCTGCTTTTCTAAACTGACCTTTCCTCAAGCTGTAAGATCTTCGGCACATGGACCTTTTCTACTTTTGCATTTGTATATTTCTTAATATAGGGGGAACTGATGCTGTTCAGCATCACTTTCACAAGCATAACAGATGCAATAGTGAAAAAGAAACCCCAAGGCTTGTCAGCCCTGATACAGATAAATTGTAGCTCTAGGCTGTGCCTCAATACAAGCTGCAAAATGTTATTCAGCCACTTGAGTATGAAGTGCTTCCCCTCCCACCAGCCAATATCTCTCAGCAGCTTCCTGAGAATAAGATTATAAACTGCATATATGAAGCAATCCCAAGTGTGCTATTCCAGGATAGCCCTAATCCTTCCTGAAGACACTTGGAGTATTTTTACTCCTCATTTCTCTCCTGTTATTTGTCCATTCTGACAAATTTGCAACATTTGTATTTGTTCTTGAGTGACATGATTGGGAAAAAAATCAGATATCACAAAAATTTAAAGATTGTGAACGAACCTTTAGTCATAACTGTCCAGTTCTCACACAGTATTACTCTAAGAAGGGTTATTTAGGTGCCTTATTGTGCCTTTGTGTATCTTTTTCTTTTTAGTCTATTTTCAATGTTTACTCACAATTTCCTAGATTTTGATTGCCAATCTGGGGCTAATAATAATATTTCTGTAATAGTTTACCCATAAGATATGATACAATCTCAGACTTAACACCAGGTTAACACAGATTTTAAGAGCTAGAGTGCCTTCCATACTATTCTCAATGGCTCTAAACTGTGATATCCCATTGTTCCAACCTATGGAAATCACATATGGGGAAAGCCCAGTATCAGAGTTAATATCTGCTGGGCAGTTTGAACAACTATTCTAGCATAGCCTATAGAGTTGCATCACAGATATGTTGTAGCATATAATAATAATAAAAAGGGCAATAGAGGTAAAACTGGTATCTGTTACTCAGTTTTAGTATTACTGCTGACATGGGAGAAATTAGGTTTTGATTCTGGTTGTTTAGGATGGTGAAAGCATTCTAAGATGATAAATCAAAAAGGATTTGAGGGACTGGGAGGGCAGTGGATCAAAACAAAAGCAATTCTCTTCTTTCCCCATCTCCCTCTCTATTCTCTTTGAGCCTGTTCTAAGTTGCCCCTAGCAATTATTTTTAAAAAAGGATAGTCATGCTTAGTAGGACAGTCTTCTTCTAAACTAATGCCAGTGCATTGGTAATAGCAGCTAGGAAACAGGCAAAACACTGAAAAATCTGTTCTTTGTTTTCTGCAGGAAGAGATTAAGGTCTGATAGTAGGGATTTTTCTTAAGCAGAAGCAAGTAAATATATTTGTTAAAGATTACTTTGAAGTTATGTATATTCCAGCTCTGTGTATAGTTGTATTCTGTGATAAAGACCAAATCATCTGCTTTGGAAGCAATGGGAATTGGTTTATGTTCTTTAAGGGTTATGTGCTGTATGGTTTGAAATACACAAAGAAGGGCTACTGCTTCATTGTAGTAAGCTGTGGGATGACGCCAAGGTGTGACTCAGTTCTACAGGACTCTGAGACATCTCAGTCCTGCAAATCACTTAAACTCATGATGAAGTTAAAGCAAGTGAAAGGCCTGCAAGGTCTGCTCACCTATAGACACTGATGTAAAGAACTAGGATTACATACACCGTAGAAGTAGGCAAAGATCCATCTTGGCTCACAGGAGGGTGGATTAGGTCATGGTTGGGCACATGGTGGAGTTCCCAGCAGACACAGCTGAATGTGCTTTAAAGCTGCTACCACTTTC
Source organism: Eurystomus gularis (assembly GCA_013400335.1). NCBI lineage: Eukaryota > Metazoa > Chordata > Aves > Coraciiformes > Coraciidae > Eurystomus > Eurystomus gularis. The sequence goes on along the minus strand of VZZY01008877.1, from coordinate 394,999 downwards.
CCTGCAGGAGAAACTACTCCCACTTTCAAGAGTTTAGAAGCAGATTTTTATAGGAATTTGAGCTTCACCCTTTTGCTCTGTAGGAAGTAAGCACCTTTAGAAACGTTCTCTAAGAGAAAACAGGAAATGAGCATAACTATGGGAGAAATCAGATGTCTGGAATCTCACTGCAGCTCACTTCTGCAGTGCAGCGTTGAGGTGATATGGGACAAAAGGGCACTCACAGCCAATTTGCAGTGTTCAAGATGCACTGTTGTGATATACTCCTCTAGGTTTCATTCTTTACCAAGACATGTTGTAGTAGGTGTATTATATACCTGCTCTGGCACATTCCTACAGAAAATATTCTAACCACCAGTGACTGACCCCATGTGAATTAAAAAGCCTTTTTATTAGGAAATCAGATGAAAGGTAGCTTTATGCAAGCCAGCCACAGTTGTCAAAGGAAGCCACAGTCTAGATGAAAGGGAACACTTAGTCCAAACTAAAACATGAACTGTGTTTGGTCACATCCTACGCACAAATGATGATATTGTCTTCAGATAATTGCTCTCTTATCAGATAAATCACTGAATTTCTCATTAAGAAATGGGCATATTCTACTTGGGGACACCATGGTGCCAGCCTGGAACGTGTGGGTGGGGACAGACCCCTGCTGTGACACTGGCAAACCAGGCCAGCTCCACCAGGATGCCAGGCTCGGTACTTCCCACAGTTTCCTTTTGTTTGCCTTGATGGTGATTTCAGGCAGTGCTACAGATGTCCTGTAACCCCCATTCCTCTCGCTTGTTCCTGCTGTGGCACTTGGAGATGTGAGTTTTGGTGCTGTCAGCTCTCCCTCTGCACCCAGTGAGGAGAAAACTACAGCCTTGTTGGAAACTGCTCGAGTTCATGTGGGTAAAGGATGTTTGCGTCTCCATGTCTCACATTTGTATGTGTGCACAAGTCCAAATGGGGGGCCAGGATGCTCTTATGGAGTCCTGCAGCTATGTCCGAAAAGTGCAAGTTCACACTTCTGGATATTTTGGAAAGCTCTGCTGTGTGTATGTGTATGTATGATGGAGGCCTCTCACACTCTGTGGTCCCACATGGTGTCACCCAGTCTGCATCACCAGAACTTCAGAAAGTTCCCCACAAGGATAAGAACCGAGAGTTTAGGGTAGTACTTAATATCTGCCTGCAGACAAAATACCTCTACATCCAGAGTTAAGGCTGCAAGTGTATTTTTCTTGTGTATGACTTGTTTCCAATATTAAATTAAAGATCAGAGACAAAAACTCCATGCATTAAAACTCCTCCATGCCAAGTATAAAATATATGTGAGCCTTGCCATAGTAAGCAGCTTACCAGATTAATTCCGGCATGAGGCATTTATTGTTATACCTTTGACTCTAAGCACGGATAGGGAACCTAGAACAAATTGTTACATGATGAAGCTCACAAGCAGTAATTTGATCAGAGAGAAAATGTATTGAGGAACTTACTTGTATTACCCTAATGCCACTGATTAAAAATGAGTTAGTCCTGATTTACACCAGCCTGAACTGAATTAAGTCAATAATGCTCATTTCCATTCAAGGAAGTACTATGAAAAGATACCTAACCAGTGTGACTATTGGGAAGATAATTTCTTTCTTATTAATTCAAACTTTGTCTATCATGAATGGCATGATAATTCCTCTTTGTGCTGCAAATGAACTGTCAGCTTTTTTAGCCCCTGCAGTAACTTTCAACACTGATTATGCTTGAGATCAGCTGGTCATTTTGACTTTTAGCACTTAGTGTTTCTATGAGAAATGCCATAAACTCTCTGGATCTAACGCCTTTAATGATTGTAAAGGAACTGGTAATTCAAGTCTTGCTTTTAAACTAAAATTTTTATCCTATTAGTAGGTTTCAGAGGTGGCTGTAGTTGGAGCTAATGATCTCATTTTGAATGGCCAGCTTAAAAACACTTTCTCATTTAGACAATGAAAAAAGTATTTTAATTGATAAATATTTAAGTCTTTTTATATCTGTTTTGTGCCCTTAAGGAACAGTTGACTGCAACTGCTGAAGTCAGTAAGTAGAAGACAGGATAAATTTTGAAAATTTTACACATAAATTAAAAAAAATCTTTGCAACCCTTAAATCAAAAGAAGAAGAAATTTTCATATTTTTCTGAAGAGCAACTAAAACCTCTTTAGGCATAATTTATGCTGGTGACAGCAGTTGTGTATATAACACCAGGAAGTCTGTTTTTAATTCATGTAATATTCACGGGGAGGTGGGTAGCTTAGTTAATAAACTTAATCTTTCACCTTCAGAATCAGATTGAGTTCCCTTGTTGAAACAGGCCTGTCCTTAATTTAGATGCTCGTTTACTTATGAAGGTTACCTGCTGACCTGCAAAGATCAGAAATTGACACACATCACCAAGTCCACAGGGGTATGTGCAGGAGAAGCACGGAAGTGGTCATCTGTGCCAGGCAGAAAGCCAGAGAGGCATTCTGTGATGGACTAAGAGAGTTGCAGGCATGGGTGGAAGGGAGGAAATCCATGGCTTCACCAGGTTATCACAGTAAGGAGACATTTGTTGCTACCTACTTCCTGAAGCATCTGAGGCTAAGACACACATCCTGTTCCATCTCCCTCATGCTGCCATGGCTGCTGTGCTCAGGATTTTGCCAGCACCCACCTGCTCCAAAGGCAGCAGTGAGGCTGGGGTGGCAGGGGGATGGCTGCTTCTCGGTGGGTCATTCAGGGCCATCAGGGGCACCACTGAAGACCAAACAATTCAGCATTTATGGAGTGTGCCCCTTGTAAGATGGAGGCAGGTTTTTATTAAAGCAGCTGATTTCCATGTGCTAACCCAAGCCACAGCCCCAATCCTGTTATAAGCAGGAAACAAAGACCTTCAATAACAGAGAATATTCTGCCTTGATGCCCACATCTCATCCCAGCTCTCATGTCCCTGGGGCATTCAGCAATTAAAAGGTTCCTACATACCTTAGATTCCTTGGCTCTTGATTGGATCCACCATGAAATATGAAGAAAGCAGTCCCTAAAATAAAGGACAGCATCAATTTGTTAACTCAGACACTTTCATTGTCCTTAACACTGTATCTGACCATAAAGAAAAAGGGACCAACCTCTACCCCTGCCCTAACCAGCTATGCAATAAGGCACCAGGTCACTTTGTCATGAGCTGAGAAATGCCTCCAGCTCCCCTAGCAACAGAATTATATGTTACTTTATAGGTCCTGGAAAATATTACGATAATTATGACTTGGAATACAGTAGATTCTGGATCACTAGGCTAATAACTTAAAGTGTTAGACAAGGACCTAGCCTACCAACGAGTTTCTGCTCACTGACTTTCTGTACTCTGCCTGATACAGCAAGAATAGCCTGTCTGCTTGCTTTAGAATTTGAAACCCTAAACCTAACCCTAACTCGAACCTGAAATGTACCTGGGTAGCAGTTCAAACAGCAAGAGACCATCTGTTTGATGTGCTACAGTTCCCTCTTACAACCCATCTGCCTGCCCAGCCACTGCAGGATGCTGCAGTAACAATGTCCTAAAACACTTTAGGCTCTGGACTCCTAAACACTTTAACCTCAAATGTACTCAGGGGACCAGCCACTTCTGTAAATTGTGATGTGAGTGCAAGTCCTCCACTAAAAACAGCTCTCTCCCTGTCTTTCTGGGCTCCGCAGGTTGTGGCAAGAATAACCTGTCCGGCTGCTTTTACTCCTCTGACTTAACCGATTTCAGGAATGGGATGGCCCCATGGGCTACGTATCACTTTAGGGGCAGATTTCTCACTGCAGAAGTTAATGCATTTAAAGACATTTTTACTGAGGCATCCTGTAAAGTCTAGGCAATAAAGTACGGGGCTTGAAGGCTGTTGTGTCCTGCTATATAATTACATTTTTCAATACATTTCAGGTTAGAGTTAGAGAAAATGAGGCAGCCAAACAAGTTATAATAGCAGTATCCTGCACAGACCAGAAAAATCGGGACAGGTTTTATACTGCAAGGTATTAGGGCTTTTAACGTAGCTTATGGTCCCCTGGGAAGTTATGTTGTTAGGGATGGGATTACAACTAAGATATGGGGATATAAAGCATCTAGATGGTGTTTTTATGCAGGGTGCAGAGAGTAGGAGAGACATCTGTTTATGGCCTTAAGCCTGAAGTTGTCTTGGAGTATATTTACTACTGACAGGGTGAAATTTAGAGCCAGGGAGAAAACCTAAAGCAGCCAGAGGGGCTGTTCCTGCTGCATCCTGAAACTCCAAAAAAGGCAGAAGTCAGAGACACTCAGGTAAGGCAGGACATAGTCCTGCCTACATAACTGCTTTGGTTGTGGTGTGCAGATCCCAATCACTGCTTTGGCGTTTTCTGGATCTCTATGGCTTGCCAATGGAGTTGTTCCCCTTCATACAATCCAGCAGATGTTCTCTGGTATTTAATCCTACTGCAGATTTATGTCAGAAAATTAAGTTGGGAAGCTGTATTGGGCAGAAAGTGTTTGAGAGCAGAACTGGGAGAGCTGCAGTGCCTGAACGCTTCCACTTCTCTGTGCCCTGCATATTCCTCCACCGCTGTGATTCATCACTGCCATAAAGGTAAGGAGATCAATGCTTTTGCATTTCTAGTACCTCCAGGAGTCAGAAACTCATTGTTTATGTTACTTTTTTGATTGTCAAGTCCTGTTATGCTGTAGGGAAATTTCTTTGCACCTCTATTGGTTGACAGTAGGACACAGTAGGGAAGAAAATGGGCCAAGCTCAAGTTAAGAGAATTCCTCATGTCCTGCAGACTGTCTCTGCTGGGGGGTGCAGCTTTCAATGGTGTCTACTGTAGCAGAGCAAATTTCTCCTTATTGGTATCATCTGGGTTCAATTAAATTGGCATTCTTCATATGGAGGATTCAAGTGTAAACTTCCAGCTACTTTTGGCTTGTGTTGCCATTTGTTGCGTGGCTGGAGAGGTAATCTATAGATGCTTGTGACAGTAGTTCCACTGCTGTTGCTCAAGTAGGGCTTTTGTGAATTTTATTAAGCATTTAAGAGTACGAGTAGGTTAAGATTTAATTTACATTGGTCATGGGTGCTGTTCAGCGTGGGTATTTTGCACACAGTGTCTGTTACACTGAGGTCAGTATTTTGTTACAAAGCCCAACTTTCCAGCACCAATGACTTAAAATAATATGGAAAACAAAGTGGAAGCCAGCTAGAGAGTTGAAACAGCGTTTCATGACATAGATCTACATAATGATTCCAACAGCACTCTAGGCCAGGATCCTCACCTGTCTGAAGGCATCCTTTCACAAGACCAGATCAACTCCCACATGTCCTGTATCCTATCTCACATCCTGGGGAAGGAAGGGATTTAGAAGGGTGACTCCATCTCACAGCCTAGAGGATGCAATAGGTACCACGCTGCTGACATCTAGAAGCCATTGCAGAGAGGCATGAGCCTCAGTTCACATTTCAAATGGGTGACCCTCCTTTCTAGACTTTAAATTTGGGAGTGGACCATCTTTCATGAAATGAGAGTTTAGAGGATTCAGCTACTGTTCTTCAGCTGGAGTAGTCTTTTAGCTAGTAGATGTTAGGGCTCCAATGGCTTCAGAAAGTCCAATGGCCAAACAAGGGTGCCCATAAAATTAGGCAATGACTCAATAAGGCCTTGAGTGGGTGTGGTCAAGTAACAAGGCAGCTAAAAGCCCATGTGTTTCTGAAGTAATGGGTTTTTATGAGTTTTGAAAAAGTTACCCTCCTTCATTTGTCTTTGGAAATGATCTCACATATGGCAAGTAATAGTCTGACTTAACCAGAAATTCATAACAATCCCTGGTTTATAAAAGTGATTATTCAGCATTTCCCCTTGTCCCCACCTAATAAAGAGCTTTGCTCTGGGAATTGGCATCTTTGGAATATTACCAAATTGAGACCAAGCATGATGTGTGCAGAATTCTTACAAAGAAATGGCAAATATCACTTTTCTGCTGTTTTCTAAGGATGGAGGGATTACTTCATTGATTGATATTCCTTCTTCCCTTTACTTTTTTTTTTTAAACACTATTGCACCTATGAAAAATCCAGTACTTTTGTTTTGAACTAGTCTAGTAAGAATGCATTAAAGAGTGTGCGATGAATACATAAAACTAAGTCATGGCAAAACTCTCCATAATATCCAGTAGAAGTTTATCTATTGATACCATGAAGTAGAAAGTGTCGGCTCATACAAAACAGCAGTTCAAGCACGTGCTTTAAGATGGTAACAAATGCATAGTTTATTGAGTTAACTGAAATGAAAAGAAGTGCTGTATTTGTGTATGGAAAAACTCTCGGATACTCAGCTGAGGGGTGAGATGGACATTTGGGTGAAACTTGCTCTCCCATGAGAATCAGTGCTCCAAAACCCTGCACTCAGAATGAACCAAACATCTAGCCAAGTCCCAAAGTGTTACAGTGACCATGTCTCTGAAGCATGACTTGAAATAATTTTAACCCCCATGGACCACTCTGTGCAAGGGCAGTGGGATTTCCCAGCTCTGATCACCACAACCGTTCTCCTGTTGAATCCCAGCTGCTCTCTAGGGTATAAGACCTGGGAACAACTGAGCAGAGGAGGGAGATCTTGCAGGATTACCAGGAGATATGTGGGCAGAAGTGTGTATGGGAAGGAATAAAGTGAATATGGAGGTGAAGGCAGGCAGGAACAAATGTCGATGTAAAACAAGTCTAGGTGAGTGAGTATGACAGCAGCCTGTGCATCGCCTGCATTTCCTGATTTTCATGGATAGATCAAATCAGGAAAATTATTTGCCCTACTGCCAATCTAAATTACAGACAGTGCAAAGAGGGCTAGGATTGAAAATACACCTATCCACAGGGAGATAAGCATTCTTGATATTTAAATGAGCTGGGTACTGTGCAGCAGAGAGCATCCTGGTCTCTCCCCGTGTGACTGAAAGGGTTCTTCCAGGTTGAGATCTGTGCCCAGCTCTAGAAGCAACCAGCTATGTAGTCCTGTTCATAAAATTATCAAACCTCATTTTAAAACCAGTTAGGTTTTGTGCTCCCACTTTTCCTACTAGTTGGTAGTTACAGAACTACAGTCTTTTGATGGTTAGAAACTAGCATCTAATTTCCAAGTCAAGTTTACAGCTGGTCAGTTAGAGTTATATGGAGCAGAGTCTTCCTCTGTTGCTTTCTCTAAGGATTTATGTTGTTTATGAATGAAAAGGACAAGGGCTTGGTTTGGGAATTATGAATGAAGTGACTTGGTTATCTAAAGAAGACTGAAGGCTTCAGACTCAACTAGACCCTGAGAAGGCTTACAGGTGCAATATATACAGCCTCCTGGCAATGGGAAGTGGTACATGACATCCTTTAGTTATCTAAGGTGGCTTGTCCATTAGGCATTAAAAGCAGCTCCCTGAAGATCCCAGGCACTTAGCATGCAGAAACATAACTTGGCCCAAAGCTCAGCAAAGACTATAAAAAACCTTAATTTGGCTAGCTCAGCATGAGAGCAGTTTGATCTACGAAGGCAGATCTCTGTCAGAGGTAGGACTGTACCAGTGACTAGTGCTGATGTTGTGCTTGTCTTATCTGCTGTTCCTCTTTATCATGCAACCTTCCCATTATCTGGTGACACAACTGGGTTTGGGGTCATGGCTGGGGACATCTGTGTTATATCTTAAAAGCAAGCCTGAGTGCAAGCATTAATCTGTCTCATACTCTAATTTACTGAACGCAGGCTCACGTTCATTTTGAAGCCTTTGGAAGGGACCAGAGTGTGATCTGGGAGGGGAAGTTGGACAGCTTGTTTGATTTTGCCTGTTAACTTGTGGCAAAGTACAGTCCTCTTTATAGTGCAGATGGGGCAGATCCTTCTGCGCTTACGGCTGTCCAGATGATCTTCTAACATGTATATATCCAGCATATGGCAAAATGACATCCCCATGTCACAGAGAGAAGCTATCTGGGGCCTTTGCTAGAAGGACCCCATGTTACCCAAGGGAAGGTCCTGTGGGATTTGTAGACACAGCCTAACAGGCATAGGTGCCTGCTTCGGTCTACAGTGTTAAATCAGAGCTTCTGAGAAATGACAACACAGTGCTCTTTGCTGTTTCATTTGGACATAACCTGAGCCACCATCGTGGTACTGCTGTATGCAAAGTACACAGGGAGATGTTAATGCATATATTTGTTGCCTAGGACATACGGCTGCTCTACTGTCAGGACTATTTCAACCTCTGATTTGAGATAGCAGCTGCTGCTGCTCCTCAGTGAACTGTGAGACCAGCTGCATTGAGCCACAGATTTTCCAGGGCTGGAGAAGATTTTGGTCCATGACAGTAACTCTGGTGAATGCAGTGCATGGTCCTGGGATGAATGTTGAAGTTTCCTTTAAAGCCATTTCCATCCCTAATTAGCTCTATATAAATTGGATTTGTGTCAGTCTCCACGGAGAGCAGGGCAGCATCAGAAGTCATTCTGCTTGTGGCCCAGGTGCTAACCAACATCTGTGCTGTCTCGGTCTTGCCTAGGCTAAAGTTGCATACCATGTCAGTAAATACGTATTTATTGCTTTATACACATATACCTTGCAAAGAGCACAGCTCATATATACACACTTATTTGTCCACGTATGAATTTCATATTTTTTGAGAACAACATTTTAACTGGAAATAATGTCTGGAAGCAGATGGGCTAAGCAGCCTTTGATGAGCAAATGTTTATTGTTAGCTTCAGCAGCAAGAGCAGTCATCAGCTAGGGTGAGTGCCACTACAATTGAATGATGATGGAGTTTAGTATTTCTTTGTACAAAAAAAGGCTGGGTTGACTGAACTTTAAAATCCAGTATTGTGCAAAGGTTTTATCTGCAAAGTCAAGTTTCTTTTGTTGGTCTAGCTGAAAAAAAGTCTTGCATCTGCATGCAAGCTTTCAAGTGCTTCTGAAGCATTTGTTAGGGCTTAATTTGATTATTGACTTCATAAATGTTTTGTAGGGTCAGTTTTGTTTCTTTAGGAGTCTTTTAGTTTATTCTTTTCAGATGTAGAGATTAATATTACCTTCTGAATGGGGCACAGCCTTGTAATAGGTGGAAAACAATTTCTTTTGGGACACAATAGGTAGCACAAGGCAAACCTGGAATATGTGAAATACTTTAGCTGAGAAACAAGGTCAAAATCCTTGGGTAAATCATCGGGTACATGGAAAGGGGGGATTTCACCTGTGTCCATGATGTGGAGTCACTGCAGTGGATGAAAGGACACTAGGCCTGTGGGGAAGGGTTAGTGCTTCAGTCCAACTGGTCTGTGAGGACCAGCTTTCCAGCCCTACTTAATAGCGAGGAAACATGAATAAGGTGCCAACTGGACTTTGCATGTTATGAAGATAGCATATTCTTTTTTTTTTTTTTTTAAATCAGATTTCAACATATTATTTCATTCTTGTTTCATTCACTCAAAGTCCTGTTTAGAGAAGTGGGTCCCTAATTTATCATGTGAAATATTCAATACATTTCTAGAGTCCAGCAACAGTTATGTCTCCTGGTTCTTCTCTATATTAATCCTATTAGTGAAGTGTAATTTACTTTTTACAAATCCATACTGGCTCACAGGATTTCTGTGGTATGTTACGATATGTACCGTCAGAGGATTCCTAAATATAATTTCTAATATATGACTTTAGTCCTACAATACAAATATCTCTGAAAATAATTTCCTGATTTCATTTGATACTAACTTGGACTTGAACATCTTAAAGTCCTTTCCGACCATAGCAATTCTGTGAACTGTGAAACAGAAAGGAAAACTCTTGCTTTAGAGATTTTTTAAACTCTACCAGTTTTATAACTCTAAAAGGGTTAAAAAAACCCCTCTCTAGATGTGGAGAGTTTTTTGGCTGCAGTTGTCAATATAATATTTTGATAAAAAGAAGTGCAGGTTCATTTTCGTTGTATTAACATTTTGGACACTTGTACAGTCCAAGTCCATGTATTCTTTGACACTGGACTGTCATAATGGGAGGTGCTATGAGGTGATATTTCTGATGTGAAGCTGTTCAAGGATGAAATTAGTTTCCGAGTCCATGACCAGGTCTCCTCTCTTGCCATGTGCTCATGCTGGCCAGCTCTGTGCATTTTGGGACTGCAAGAAGAGCGTGGATAAGCCTGCAAATGTTCCAGCTTTGTGGGGAACATTTTACTTGCAGAGCTCTCTCATAATCTTTTTTTCTTTGACAAGTTCATTGAAAGTAGCATACATCTATGAGCTCCTACAGCAGCAACCTACAGAAGAGAAAGTGTCCAGTTCAAGAGAGACAGGGAACTATTGGAGAGAGTCCAACAGAGGGCTACAAACATGATTAGGGGACTGGAGCATGTCAGTTATGAGGAAAGGCTGAGAAACCCGGGACTGTTTAGATTGAGAAGAGAAGGCTGAGGGGGGAACTTATCAATGCTCATAAATATCTAAAGGGTGGATGTCAAGAGGATGGGGTCATTCTCTTTTCAGCGGTGCCCAGTGATAGCAAAAGGGGCAATGGACACAAACTGGAACCCAGGAAGTTCCACTTAAACGTAAGAAGAAAATTCTTTACTGTGAGGGTGACGGAGCACTGAAACAGGCTGCCCAGAGAGGTTGTGGTCTCTCCTTCTCTGGGGACTTTCAAAACCCACCTTGACACGATCCCATGCAGCCTGCTTTAGGTGAACTTGCTTGGCAGGGGGGTTGGACTAGTGATCCCTAGAGGTCCCTTCCAACCCCTACCACTCTGTGATTCTATGATTCTGTGATTCTATGAAGTGGAAAGAAAGAGTGAAAGGGAAGAAAATATAGACATGGTGCTTGCCTCTGCATAATCACCTTCTCTTCAAATGAGACTGGTTTGCTGTCTCTTGGTTCCTGTGCATCAGTCCCAGGAGGCTGCTGCTTTCTCTGTTGGACCATGCCTCGATCAGCAGGACAGAGCTGGGTGCAGTATTTTGGTGGGCTGCCCTTGGTGTCCTGCTGCAAATCCAGGCAGCCAGCTAGATTTTCTGCCTTTACTATCAGGATTGTGCTACCTTGGAGTTTCAAACCAACTGGAAATCCTCAAAATAGGATCAGTAGAGATTTTTTCCATGCTGAACAGAGAAGGGACCTCACACTCAATTCGGATGAGCTGTAGTGAGCTCTGGTTTCCAGACCTGCCCAGCAGGCTGGGTTCAGCTCCCTGGTAGGGGAATGTCTCCAGAGGGTTAAACCACCTTTATTCCCACTCTCTGCACATACTGTAGCTGTTGCTGGGGATCTAGCTGCCCAAGACAAAAGGATCCCAAGCTCACATTGTTCTTAACTAACAGTGTTTCTCTGTAATTCTCTAATTCAAAGCAGGCTTTGCTCACTTTTGTGCTCTCTTTACAAGTCACGATGATGATAGGATTTCTGAAATCAAAGCTGAGCGCTGAACTGAATTAAGAGAGAAAAAGCCGCACTGCCTGGTTCGGGAGAGCAGAGGATAATTGTGGAGGATCCTCCCAGCTGTTTTGGCAGTGATGGTGCGGGAATGGTTTTCTTCTATCAAACTTATTTTATTTTTGTTGTAAAACAAACATTTTCTGGGCATCGGGTGGCAATTGCTCATTCTGGCCCTCCAGAGAAGAGGTTGCACCAACTGCACATCACAGAGGAAGGCCAAACTTTCTCATTTAGATTAAAACTTGCATCAAACAAAGTGAACATCAATGAAGCAGCTCCCACTTTTTCTCTAAACACTAAGTCTGTATTAACACTTTGGGCTTTGTACTTGGATTTGATGGATAAAGTGCTCTTCAAATTTTTGCCCCAGTATGACAATAAGGCTTATTTCACAGTCCTTTACATTCTTCTTTGCAGGAAAACATGTCAGCTGTGGCAGGCTAATCTATTCAATAACTCCAAGTACAATATTACAAAAAGTTAATTAAATGGGGTAGTAAATTTATTAAAAAATAACTGATTATTAGCTAAGGTCACTCACCCTGGCAGAACATAACAAAAAGAGTAATTAAATAAACTATTTGAAAAATAACGTGAAATTGAGCCTAGAGGAACAGTTTTCTTTTAGACTGATCTAAATTTAAACTACACAGCCCTACACACAAACAGGGTGATCATAAAGTCAGAAAGTTGTGATTTCTCAGCTCCTTAATGTTATCCTTCCTAAATGTCTTTAACTAATACTGAAAACAATCAAGTAGTACCAAAATGTACATTAAAAAATGAAGTTTTCAATGAATTTACAGCTGCCTTGTTGACAATTTTTTTCTGCTTAACAGGGATAAAATAAAGCAGTTTAAATGCTACTTAAGGGTGACTGGTTTGCTAATGCTAAGCAATGGTTACCATTTCACTTTTATTGTGCTCTTGTTAATTAGCCCTCACAATTAAAGAAAACAGAAATTCAATAAGAGGATACAAAGAGTTCTTAAGTTATTAAATGCTATACATCTGTGAAATCTGGCTGAGAAATATGGTTTCGATACTTGATTTAGTACTTAGTAGCTCTTTGTTAAGCTTTGGGAACTGAAACAAATATTATTTGATCTACATAACCAAGATAAACCTGTTTTAAATGTTGTTGAAGATGAACAAGAAAAAAGAAATTTTGTCCGCATGTTAGACTAGAATCATAGAATTGTTAGGGTTGGAAGGGGCTCTAAGATCATCAAGTCCATCCATCAACCTAACACTACCATGATCACTAGACAATGTTCTGAAGTGCCACATCTGCATGTTATCTGAACACCTCTAGGGGTGGTGATTGCACCACTTCCCTGGGCAGCCTGTTCCAACGCTTAATCACTCTTTCACTAAATATTTTTTTTCTAATATCCAGTGTTTCTGATCTCATTGCCATGTGCATTTATACTCACAATTCAGCCTGCAAGAGCATTTGAGATAAAAACCATCAAGACTCAGGGAACTATTGACAGCTTCAAAAAGCTGGTGCCCACAAGCAACCACTCAGGCAGTCTGATGTGACCTCCTATATTCACAGGCTGCAGATTTCTTTCCTCTTAGTCACTCTTTCTTATTGGCAGTCACTGGTTCTTATGCAGTGACAAGAGCGAGGAAGCCCTAGGCTTTCCTGGGCTATCGGTGAGCATCATCAAATGGTCTCCCCACTCTCAGATATCTTTGCCATGGATGACTCAAACACAGTCAAGTTGCCTTGCTACTTTTTCATTGACCACACCAAGCTTCTGTGAGCCTCGCTTGTTACTGCCTTATCACTGCTTGCATTGCTTTGGTATCTGCCCTGCTGCCCACGCCATTGCATTGGTAAAAATACTAACATAGCAGAAATCATAAGAGAGACAGATTTTTAATCTTGGGTGTGCCCATTTATTTCTGTATAAATATTTGAGTTAAAATTTAATGTGGTACCAAACCAAATACTTTGGAGAAGTTCAAATAAACTGCACTAGTCAACATGGTTGCCTTTATCAACAAGAAATGTCATCTTCTCCAAAAGAGAAATGGTTTGTTTGACAAGATCTGTGCTCCATGAAACTGTACACGCCTCTGCTGGTTCTGTATTACTCTCTTAATCTTTTTTTTTATAGAGAATGTGTTCCATTATTTTGCTTGGGTAGAGAAGCAGTGTAGATCCTCTCCTCCTTTTTGAGTCTTGGAAAGTAAGAATGTATCAAAGCCAGGGGAAATGCCAATGTGTTTACTCCCAAAGTATTAATTTCAGCATTCCCCAGCCTTTAGGACCCTTTGGGGTAAGTTATTTCATCCTTTTGATTTAAGAACATTTAATTTTAGTAGATTCTGGCTTGAATCCTCCGTCGTGAAAGATGATTAGCGTTCCAGTGCATGTATGTCCTGTGTGTTGAATCAGTTCTCTGACTTTGTTCTGACAGCAAAAGCCTCTATTAAATATCCACAGACCCTTTGTTTGAGCTCCTTTTCTTCATAACACATTTTACACACTATATTATTAATGCCACTGATAATTGAATTTTCATTAATTTATTTACCTTTTGTCCATTTTATCAGCTCCAATTTCAATTTATACCTCACATGTTGCTATTAACTTTCCTCTTACATTCAAACCTAAATGTTTCACTTCTCTTCTGTTCAGATCTCCTTCTACCCATGATGTCTTTATGGCCAGAATAACGATTTTCCCCCTCTCTCTCCAGATTGTAAGTCTGGGTGCATCTAGTAGTATGTCCCTGAGCAATTTCCAGCTTTTGCTAATATTTCCCACTTCAAATGATGTACATTGCAATGGCAATGAATCAGGAACTGACAGACAGAATTAAAACCAGTGTTTAGGCCTCCTCAAATTTGTAGAAGAAGTAATGGAATAAACAATGTCAGAATAATTTAATACTGAGAGAAGTAATTGAATTAAAGCCCTTTTGTGTACATAATGTCAAAATGCATAAAAGAAAGTAAGAAACCCATATGTGGAAAGGAAATACAGATTTTCAACAAAATCCGTTTCAGAACATCCAATTTTCCTACAAATTTGCCTGTTTTGTAAATGCAGACAATTACTCACTTTCTTGCATAAGACACAGCTGACGGCTAGATGTTCACCCTCTGATTAGCTAAAACACAATGCTCAATCTGTATTGCTGCATCTGAATTTTAGTGCCCAAAGATCTTGGAAGAACCCTCTTTTAGGATGCAATGTTACCCCTGCAACTGGCTTCCCCAAAGAACTTCATTACATTTTACGTTGTTTTATTTTCCTCTCAATATCTCACCCACCTTAGGTGTCTATGGTTGGCTAAGAGGAGTGCCATCTGTGGGGAATGCTGCAATGGAAGGTGGCATAGGGCCATGTGGGCCAGGGATTGCCAAGCTAGATGGTACCAAGCTCACAGCCAGATTGGAAGGGAGCATGGAGCCAGGCAATTTGCTGAGCCCTCCAGATTCTCAAGGGATCACTCAACAGATCTGGAGGACCTGAAGTGCCTTGGGACACACAAAACTGAGGCTGAAGCCTGGTGGGAGTCTTTGGAGCAGGTGAACTGAGGCTTAGGGATGCCACTGATGCCATTGACATTGGACCAAGAACCCAGAGAGACATAAAGCATCCATGCTGTTGCCACTTTGGTCCTTGAGGTAGCCCCTCAGCATCAGTCAGTGGTCAGGCTGGTGTCATGAAAACATATAGGATGCTGGGTAATTTTGTAATTATTTGTATTATAGGAGGTGCTCTCACATCAGTGTTCAGTATCCAAATTCCAGCCTGAGAAGGGACCCAAGGGGTATTCTCCAGTTCCTCAAAGATGTCCCTCCACATCACGCAACATGCTGGTCACCCGAGGTGCATCTTACAGCCACATACAGGATATTTATCCAGGAATTTCATCTTTCCCTCATTTCCAACCCCAACATAGCAGCAGCATCGTAGGCTAAGGTGGGAAACCACCCTAAAAGCATTCCTGGAAGTCTCTCACTGGTTTCTCACCAGTGCCAAATTTACACATCTTTTTTTTTTAATTTGCCTGTGAAGGTCTAGATATTTTTCCTCATCTGTGCTCCCTTTGGTTAGAAGTGGGTGAATATCTTCATACAGGCAAAGGTCACATATTGCTGAAAAGAGAACGAATAAGAGGAATGGAGATAAAAATGTTTAGAAATGAGAATGTAACTAAATTACTGTAGAGCAGGGGTCATCCTATGGCTAGAGTGAGTCTGGATGCTGGGAAGCAACTTGGGTGGAAGAGGCTCTAGTCTGGGGTAAACACAGAGCAGGAATTATTCATTACCTCTGATAACACCATGCTCACAAGAGGACAGAAATGTCACAAAGGTTCTTGGAAGCAAACTGGAATATCACTTTCACAAAACCTTTGAAAGTGCCAATATTTGTGAGAAGTGTTCATAGTTAGGGTTGCATTAAGAATAACATGCTTTTTTGCCTCTTGTAATTTATAATTTAGTGGATATCACACTTTTTTTCTCCTATTGCTTCATTATAATAATATTACTGAGATAAAACTGGCCTCATTTCTTTTAACGCAGGCTATTATCTGTCTGTAGCTTTCTATGCCAATCTTTCTATAAATTATTGAAGCTTATTGAAGTTTTACAGCTAGCTTTTCATAGCTTTTTTTCCTTTCTATAATACTATGAATCTGATGATGTAAAGATTTAATTCTTAAAAATAAAAAGTATATTGAACATATTTAATGATTTTATCATCTTTCCTTACTATTTTTTTTGTGTTTAAGCATTAAGTTATGGTGAATTTAACTCCATAATTAAAATATTTTACTGTGTACAAAAGAAATGTCAAGATCATTAGCATAATGCACATCATCCATATACTATTTTCTGGTAAAGTGCAGGATGTGAAAACATAGCAAAGGGGGTTATTGAATTGACATACCAAGCATATAGATGGGAAATGGAACACATGCTACTAGGACCCTCGTTGAAAATTTTCTCTGTATTTTGTGAAGAAGCTACAGGCAGCACCCTCCTGCCTCTGCTCTTAGGGAGGTTTTGAAGCATACCAAACGAGAAATGCATACTGTAGAATGTCAAAAGACAGCATCAATTTCACTACTGGCAGGCACTTTGTTTTCAGGTTTTTCTAATACTTTAAGAACCAGAGACTACATTAAATACTGTGCACAGCTTGTGGCTACAAGCCAAAAGGAAGCCCACATGACATTTAGTGCCCTTGTCTGCAAGCTGATAAGAGAGTCTGGATTCTCTAAACTCTTTAAGTGCTCAATGTCAAGCTGGAATTTGGTAACTGCAGCCCGAGCAACTTATGTTATTTAAAAATGCACACTTAGCTCTAAGAGGTTTCCAAGCACTCTAATGCTGAGGTATTTGAACAGAGTAATAGGGTGCTTTTTAAAAAGCTTTTTATTTTGCAACTTTATGTTCTTCATCTTGTTCAAATACTATTTACTTTAGAATTCATCTGATAGACTCATAAAGTTAAACATACTACTCAATAAAATGGGAGAGGGCTCTGACAAGCCTCAGGAAACTTTAAAAATGTTTTAAGTGTTTAGGCTTTACTATATCACAAAGTAAATTTTGCACAGTTTGAGTGTGTATTCTGAGATCACATAAAAATCCTAGACAGAATTACTCTTAGTCATTTGACCTACCCAGACCTGCCTCTTTGTAATGTTGTGCTAATGCGCCCGTGTATTTGCTCCTGCCTAGGAGCTCCAGAGTTGTGATAAATAACTCTCCGTTAAATTATACTGGAATGTGTCTGCAGGATAATCCCAAATAATACTGTAGCAGGCTCTTAGTCCATCCCACACGGGAAATAAATTGCCTAGTCTTTGTCTTGCCTATAAACACTCAAGTACAGCTCCTAACTCTCTACAGGCACTCCCACGTCTTGCAAGGAGATTACGCTCATTTAGCTCCTTTCCCCCTGCTGAGGTGGGAAGGTGAAATCATCACTGGTGTGGCAAGCTGGCACCAATGTGACTAGTGAAGTGAAGGAAACTGAAAAGAAAAACTTTATACCTGTATCAGGAACAAGAGAAATGGAAGAAAAATATAGGACCATTATTTGAAAGACACATAGTAATGATATAGAATAAAATATTCAATAAAACCCACTATTTTCCATTTAGGAAAGAGCAAGATAATGGGTTACTACCACATGAGGATGATAAATGACTGCAGTCTTTTAAAGACTAAATAAGATATTGGGCAATAGCTATTAGAAATAAATATTTTGAATAGCTGGCAGATTAAATCTTTCATTTGCAGATACTTATTTGTTATAAATCTTGAAATACCATGTTAATTTCAAAAGTGCCAAAGAAAGTTAATTTGATGATATTTTAAAAGATACTTAGATGGCTTGGACAGTTACGGCCTCAAGTTGTATCAAGGGAGTTTTAGATTGGATATTACAAAGAAGTTATTTACGGAGAGAGTGACTAGTCATTGGAACAGCCTTCCCAGGGACTTGGTGATCCCAGAGGTCTGTCATATCATGAAAAAAATGATGCTAGATTCAATTAAAACAAAATTATCCAGGAGTGGTTAGTCTGTTTTGATATGATAAATTTTCCGGTTATGAGCAAAACTAGGAAGGGCCATGCCCTAAAAGCGATATCTGTGAAAATTATTTAGGGTTTCTGTGGTTGAAAACAACTCTATAGCAGGGCTGTAGAGCAAGGAAACCTAACATGACCTAGCATGACAAGAGGAAGAGCCACAAAAAGATTAGAAAGGAGGTTTCAAATCTAAGTATAGTGCTGGTCATGTCACTTCTGCAAAGCCCTTTCCAGTTGTCATGACTTCATAGGGTGCAGAAAAGAGTTAGAAAAAGATTTTGGAGATTGAGAAACTGCCTTACAATGAGGTACTTTAAACTGCTCATCCTGGCCGGTTATTCAGAAGAAAGACAGAGATGGCATGATCATTTTGTTGAATTACATTCATAGGATATTCAAGGGCTTTTCCAAAGCAAAGAATGGCATTGAAAGAGAAGATTTCAAACTTTTATCTGTGGGGATGATCATATTGTAGAACAAGCTTCCAGGATAGATAGTGAATGTCTTGATATCTTCTGAACTTTGGATTTGAAGTAGAGACAGTAAATGTTAACACTGAGTGTAAACTAGGAACAACCTGTTCATGTTTCACTAAATATGGTAATTGGATGGCCCACTGGTGTATAAATGTTTGTTCCTGTGGAGAAAAGGCTGAGATACTGCTGATGGAGAGGTGATAACATGGTTATCTCAAGAGAAAAAGAGAGATCAGGAGTCAAAGTGAGATTAGAAGGGGGAACCATATTGAGCTAAATAACCGGCTAAATACGTGATTTGTAACATCCGGTAGAGTTCCACCAGTTTAAAACATTTTATAGCTTTTTTCTTGAGAGCCAGGATTGAAAGGCTAGAGCAGTTGTTGCATGAGAAAATCTCTCTTCCTGATTTGAGTTCTATTCATCATCCAGGTGAGTTCACCCCAGCTCATGGTGGTTGTTCCCTTTCCCCTGGGTCATTTCCACCAGGTCAGGCATGGGGTGAAGCATACTGCCTCCAGGGAGGAATGGCTGTAGGATGCAGGATTCTGACTGTGTGGCCTTGGAGGGCCTTTTGTGTGAGTAGGTTTCATGCTTGTTGCTCAGACAGTGAAGCCATTTCACACATCCAACAGGAGCTTTGTAGCTTTGAAATTTGCAGTCTCACCAGACTTGGTGAAGAGCTTGCATGCCCCAAGATTTTTCTAACTAGATCAGCTACTCTAAGAAAATGTATCATTTCACCCTACAATCCCTACATCATCTTATTTGTTTCCAGCTCTTTAAAGGGTATATTGTATGAAGATACATATCACATACAGAAATTGCATGCAGAAATTTGATTAAAGCCACCAGGTTTTCCCTGCTTTTATGAATTCCTTTGTTTGGGGTTTGTTTGAGTGTCGTTGGTTTTTTTGTAACAAAGCATGAAGTAACTCAATTTTTGAAGAATTTTGTCTAGATTTCCTGAAAAAAAATGTGCAGAACTGAAACTTACATCTGGATTGAGTTGAGACCTTGGAATGAAACTGCAAACCACAATAATTTTTTGTGGTTTCTAGTAGCACTGGTATTAATATCACCTTGAAGGTATATAGCACACCTCTGAATTACAAAGGCAGATCTGCAGTAACTCTTCAGACTGCAATCAGACCACCAACTGCTCAGTAACCTCTGCTCTAAGCACAGTTTGAAGTGAGGTGTCCCAGAAGGAACCATGAGCGATTCAGCTCTGGAGAGCAGGATAAATGCTTCTTTAGCAATATCGAACACTGTGTAGTAAATAGACGGTTTCAAAAGTAAGAGAGAAAATCTAGAACACTATGGAAATTCCAGTATCCTTAGCTAGCTCCTCTAAAAAATTTCTGTCAGTGTAATTTTGTTCTGTTTGGTGGTGTAACTTCGGAAACCCAACTTTCCATATAGTTTATTTTCTTGCTCCCAGGCTTACAATGTGAGCCTTATATGGAAAACATTTCTTCTGTCTGTGCTAGAATAGCAGAGGCTTAATCTACAAGTCTGATCCAATGACTCTTATATTCCTTCATCATTGCATAAAAAACCCCGTAAGATTTTAGTTAAACAACAACAACAAAAAATGAATTCCAATTGAAAATCCAGCAAGCAAATTACATAAATAAATTAAAACATTAAAAGAGAGAGGAAGTAGTTTTATAGTGTCTTATGTTCACGTGCTATGGTAAGTTTAGGTTTTCTCCAGAGGGATAATTCAAATAGTGAGTTTGTAATGTTGAAGGGGCTATATGAACTGTCCTCTGAAAAAATGGAATTCTTATGATCACATATTCTGGAAAAGAAGTAGGATACACTGCTTAGGTACTGTCATATGAGGCTTTTTGACTAAGCTCATTCAACAGGAATCCCTACACAGATATCAATTTTAGGACAGGATAATTTACCCTTTAGTAAATTAAATAAAATTCACCTTTAGTAAATAAAATAAAAGACCTACTGTTGATGTAACAGAAGCCTGGTGAACCAGACCCTATAATTTAGCTGTGTTTAGGTGTGATGGATGATATCTGACCTATTTATGGATTTGCACCAAATTTTCTACCCCTGCTTCTCAATGTCCCCCTTCTAGATCACTAATACTACACAGACGAACTTGAGGTTTTTGAAATATAAAGTAACTAATGACTACTGGGGGCTTTTGGTATTATAAATAAATTGTAAGACTATTTTTGCATTGGCTATAATGCAAAAGTCACAAGGTAAAATTAAAAGCTCTTTGTCTGACTGAAAGCTGTGCTATAACTTTCCTAGTTCTTCCACCTGAGGGAAAATGTGTAATAGATTTGGTCTGCAGTGAGTATTTGAAGACAGGCATCTGTGTCACACCTGCCAAAATCATACAAGTGCCAATGGACACTTGTCTGTGCAAACTGTGTATGTTGGCATGCAACAGGCCACTTCAGTGTCACTCAGTGCAGCCTCTGTTTTCATACCAGAAGTATCTCTTTCTCCTTAGGTGACCATTTTAGAAAACAAAATAAATTGTCTCTGTCTGCAACATTATTTTGGCTAAATAACCATGCACGTGTTCAAAAAGAAAACTGGAAAAAAGCAAGTTGAAATTTGGAATGAAAATAAAGACTTTTAGGACAGCCTTAATTCAGTCACTTCTGCCACATTATTTTTCCTAATTGCATATCTGAGTTATAAAGTTATTTCTTTACCTTTTCACTGTACAGATGTATGATCTATCCTGTTCTATCTCATACTACAAAGAGATCTCAGATTGGAAGAGCCAATCAAGCCAGCCAAGAACAAGCTTCTTCTCATCTGGCAGGAGAGAAGTGTGAAGAGCTCTGCTCCTGAATTAGAAGGAAGCATGCAGCAGAGTAACAGCAGTGATGTGGTTATCAGATTTCATCACATTGGAGGGCTGCAGTAGTTTCTTTTTAAATGCAGACATTTCAGAGTAAACAAAGAGGTGCAATAACTGAGTTTCAGATAGACACCTCTTATTTTCAGAATTACACTAATACTGGGTAACGGCTCACTGAAGAAGAAAAGCATTCCTTATTTGCTTCCTTATTCTGTAGCATATTTGAAAATTAAACAACTCTGACTTTTCTTTCCTGATCACAAGACAGCTGGGTTTTAATGATGCAGAACAGAGAATAGAATTCTTCTGAGCTGGCAAATATTCCCTGTTTCTTTACAGAATAGAAGTCTCCAAAGGAAAAATTCTCTCACTTTCCCTAGATGTGCCAGATTATTTCCTCTATTAGTTCCTAATGTCTTCCCTGATTTACCATCCTAGCTTCACAAATTAATAATGAGAGAGAAATTCCATGTGGATTCTCCATACCCCAAAATACTGGTTTTGATCTCCATTCACCTTTTCCAGAGGCTCTAGTGTTTTTTTCTTAGTTTTAATTTTTAATTCTAGGATTCCATTTCAAAACTAGTTCCACAAAACATCAGCTGTAAGGGTCAGAAGCACACTGAGAAAACATTTTTCACAGTAGTAAAATTCGTGCAGATTGCACCCTGATGTTCAGGAAGGCTGTCTCCTGGCTGGACTTGGCAGGTACCACAGTGCTATAGGCACTGCTGCTTTCATGACCCTGCTGCTATGTACTCTGTACTGCCTCTGCTCTGCTTCAGGAACAATGATGCTGCAATGATGGTCTTATTATTTAGAAGTGCCTCTTCTTCTACAGGTGGATGAAATTCAAGACTTTTCAAATAGGCTTTGCAGTGTTGCATGTGGAGGAGAGACTTTTGCCCCTGACAGAAACTTTGGAAAATGCCTTTGGCTGGTGCCTCCTGAGGAGGTGTTAACATCTCTCTGTGAAACATCGGCAGTGTGGGACCTCTCAGAAGACCATCATCTCGGCAGGAACCCCATTTGCTAGCTGCCAAGACTGATTCTCTGGTGTCTTACATCAGGTACAATGTTTTACTCATTGTGCAAGTACATGTCTTATGATACTAGTAGTGCGGGGTGACAGGCAAGGTAAATGAGACAGCAGAGAATGAGAATTGCTGAGATTTTTGGGCTGGTTTTATGGCTGCATCTCTGGCAGTGAAATTGCATTTCTACAGCCACTCTATAGTCGGAAGCACTTGGGAGTGTTTCCAAGTATGTAGTAGCTGGAAGCAAGGAGTAAAAACTTTCCAGAAGCCAGAAACCATTGATTTCAGTCAAAGGATTTCTTCCTAAAACATACAGCCTGATAGAGAAGATTTCCAGTAGTCATTAAATGTGCCCTTGAGGTTACCAGAAGTGAAGTGTGAATTAAGACTAACATGGGGCATCAGGTGAGATAAAACATAGATTCCCTCTGCCTCAAGTCATGATAAGCCTGTCTCCTAGGAAAATAATTCTGTGTTTATCTCACAAGTGCTTGCTTCAACAACAATAAAAAGCTTGGAGAGTGATTTCTTTAGTGTTCTAAAGATATTTAAAAGCAATTACCTCTAGGTGATGTAAAATGACTAATGAAAATCTCCAGCTCATGCTCAAGAAAGTATTTGAAGTAAGAATAGCAGCTTTTAATGATTCTGGAGATGTATAAACTAGTATAAATGAACATCTTGTAGAAACACAGGGACAGGATGGGGATATATATTTGGAAAGTATATTTCATAGAATGAAATAATACATTACACTACACAAACAAATCCTCTCTTTACTATGTGCTATAAAAAATTGTTCTTTGATGCCTTCTGAAGCTAGAGACATTAATTTAACTCACTGCCTTTCTTATCCTGCTAAACAGAGTGATGTCTAACTGCTTCATCAAGGAGAAGTCATTACTCCTGCCATCAATGAAACAGGATTCATGACCATTTCCAGACCAGGAGGAGGCCAGTAGTTTTGATAATCTGTTTTCTTTATTTATGTACTAAGTAATTTGGTTTAAAAATAATTATGTGTCTCTTGTTGTTGTTTTAGTTTGGATTTTGTCTTTTAGAGGAGGATGGTTAGCTACTGTGAGTGCAGAACATCTCCAGCTGTGGAATCTGTGAAGTCAGGGAGCTCTTTTAATTTCATTTATCTATACACATTTCCTTCCACCTTACACTCCTGCACTGATGAAGAAGGGAAGCACTACATCTGTTAAGGAGAGTGAATATCCTGACCATGACCTCAGGAGTCAGCTTGCAGATGCTTAGCATGGAGAAGTGCTGGTAGCATGAGGAGTGGGAAGCCAGGGGAAAGTTTCTCCTCCAGCTTCCTCATGCTGTTGTCTCTGTGCATGGCCTCACACAGTTACTGCAGTGTGGTTTCTTCAAAGGAAGCAGAGTCAGAATGAGGCACTAAAAGTGGGGATTTATCTCCTCTTTCCATCAAGCCTGCCTGAAAGAGGATGCTGCTTGACTAGTGGTCCTGGAGAAAACTTTCATTGTGGCAGCTGCTGGTTTTAATGAAGCAAGTCAGTACATTGCTTTGATGGCATCTGCTTCTTTTTTTACTCCCTGTGCAAAAGCTGGTAGGCTCAGCCCTGAGCAGCAGACATCCTCTGGATACAGGCAAGTACAAATTAAGGTCTCTGCCTAATCACAGACTATGAACCTCAGCAATCCTCTGGCATTTTTTTCAATTTATAGTTGATAGTACAGCTGTGGTGTGCTGCTTCTGAGACAACCCAGCTTGGAAAAATATTTCTCCATATTCCTTGCCTTTCCACAAGCTATGCCTTTAGGGAGGCTCTCTGGGAGGCTCCTGGAGCCCTGGGGCCATGTCAGGGCTTAGAGTGCGCACAGTGGCTGAATCCACCAAGATTTCTGATCTGGTATCTGCAGCCCTCCTTGGGAACTGAGATGCCCTGGAGCTTGTCAGGTTGTGTTTGTGGCTCTGTGACCAAGGGGAATCAGCTGGGGCAGACATATGCAGCATCTTCTGCATAGGGAACTAACACTACAAAGCTTGTGATAAAATAAAAGTCACAGTTCTGCTATTTACCAGAAGCTTTCACACATGGTGAGTCTGATGTGCAGACAGAGGTGTGAGTTAATATATAGCTTGGTATGAGACATAGCAGATGTGTCCATAACAGATCACTGAAATTAAACACAGTCCCCACCTGTGTATCTCTTGCTTTTGCCTGTGTGCCCATGCTTTACTCCATGGACTGTAACTCATCTTTTACTTTCCTTGTACCTTTTAATTTCTTTTCTTTAGGCTGTCTTCTCTATGGACTTTCCTTCTTTTTTTTTGTACTTTTTCTGAACCTTTCAGTCCTAAACACTCTTTCCATCTTTCATCTCTCTCTTCCCCCCATTTCCCATCCCCTTTATCCCATCTGGCTACTTCCATCAAGATTTTTTTTGAAATAAATACAAAACTAACTGCTTGAAAATATCTTCCCTCATAGACCTCCTTGCCCTTATCATTGTGTTTGACCCACTCTGTGAGACAGGCCATCTGTGCGTGTCCCTGTTCCCTACAGTGCAGAGTTAGCTCTTGTGCCTTGTAACCTTGCTCAGATGAGAAATGTACTCTCATCACTTGCTCTAGCCAACTTTCTTCTGAACTGGTCAGCCTTTGCCCACTTCCCACCTAAACCAGTCGAACCCTTTTTGCTGGTTCTAGGTGCAGACCTGCAGTTTCACTGGGAACATGTATTCCCTTCTCTCTCTTGTCATTACTGGATATATCTAGTCTTCGTTCCATTGCCCTCACATACAGATTCATGAGCAGCAATTATCTCACAACATTATATTAAAATCCCTGGTCAGTTTGTGAGGTACAACTCCAGACATGCCATGTCTTAAACATGGGCTCCTCCACAAGTATGTAGTGTAACACAGAGGCAATAATCCAGCTGTATGCTCATTCTTCCATGCAGTCACCATCACCTAATTTCCACCTTGTCCCAATCTCCTCTTGGCCTTTTCAGAGCTCCCATAGGCTCTCAAGTTTTAATCCCATTTGTGGTTTCACACCTCATAAGCCCTCAAGGACCACAGTGGTAAGAGTTTCAAAGGCAGCCTAGTCTGTGGGACAGGAGAGGAGCAAGGCAGAGGCACTAGGCTTTCCCGAACCCATTGCATTTTCTCAAGTGACTTGCAATGGATTTTCTTCCAAATACTTGGAAGTACTTCCCCTTGAACTGATGAAAACAACTTTTGTCCTTCATGTTCTTCTTCAAGGAGTTCCACAGCTCTGCAGCACTGTGGTTGTGTCTTTATGGAGTTGTCTGTCCTAATCCCAAAGCCTTGCTCCTCAATCAGAAATGGTCAACTCAAGGACCAAAATCTCATGTGTGAAACCAGAACTGGTTTTCCTGGAGTTTTATTGCTTTATCTTAGCTACACTAAACTTCACCTGACATTTCATACAGTCTCATAAGATTCTCTGCAATTTGTTACAACCTGCCCTTATTACTTTACAACTTTGTATCATATGTGACCTTTGTCTCTCACTGCTCATGTCCTTTTCCATGTCATTTATGGACATTTTGAACAGAACTGACCTCAGCTGAAATTTCCACTTGTAACTTCCCTCTATTGAGTGAAACGACCATTTCTTCTGTGCTTTCTTTGCTACCTTTCAGTTATTTCTCTATGCCAAGACTTCTCCCTTTCCCTGGCTCCTTAGTTTCCTTAAAAGTCTGTGGTGAGAGACTTTACTAGATAAAATCTTTATCAATGTGTTTGTTACTCCTTTCAAGAATGGAGATTGAAAAGGCAGAACTGAGAAAGGCAGGATTTCCAGAAGCCATGTTAGTTCTTATCAAGTACATCATATCTGCCCAGATCAACTTTTTTTAAGGTGTCCACTGGCTTGATCTTTCATTTTAACTTTTATTATTTTGGCTGGTACAGACCTCAGGCTTACATATCTCTGGGTCCCCAGACCTTCCTAACTCCTTTCTTAACCTTGGTGGCACATTTGCTTCCTGACATAACAATGAAGTGTTTAACAAGGTGGGCACTATCTCAGTAATTGAACCCAACCATTCTGTGGTTGTCTTAAAATTCTCGTCATCTGCTCCTGACAGTCTGGTGGGCCCCATCCCATCTATTTGTGCCATGCTTTCTTCCATGCAATCCCTCCAGATTTTGGAGACACCCTGGCCAAGTCCTCTCTCATGCGGGATATGTGTGGGAACATTCCAGTTTCGGCTATAAGAGACCATGGACACCAAGAAGGGACACCAAGAATTCACCTTGCTTCTTGTCCTGATGTGCTGAAGCAGTGTTGAGAAGCAGCTTTGATTACTTGTATATAGTTGCTCCTTAAACTATTTTATGGCCCAATTATATTTTTACACTTAACCCACTGGAGTGTGCCATCACCATTTAGATAAAGCTTCTTGAAGATGTTTTTGGAAGGCAAACAACCAAGCAAACCTCTACTCTTTTTTAAGCCTCTTCTGCTGTGTGCCATGCATGTCACTCCACTCCTAGTGTCATGTCTGCCATCCAGCACTCTCCATACTGCAGTAAAGATTTAGCTGCCTTAGCTTCCATTTTTATTTTCCTCATTTATACAGTCTATCTCTTTGCATTTTATCATGCCTGTAGAAGAGTCTGGGGGCTCTTGCTGAAGCAGGCATGCTGGATCTAGTACAGATGCTTGGCCAAGGCTATGCGCAAGGTACAGCACTGGGTTGGGGCAACCCAAAGCACAAATACAAGCTCAGCGTGCAGCCCAGAAAGCCAGCCATATCCTGGGCTGTATCAAAAGAAGTGTGGCCAGCAGGCCAAGGGAGGTGATTCCGCTCCTCTACTCTGCTCTCATGGGACCTCCTCTGGAGTACTACATCCAGCTCTGGGGCTCCCAGCACAAGAAGAACATGGACCTGTTTGAGTGGATCCAGAGGAGGGCCACAAAGGTGATCAAAGAGCTGGAACACCTCTCCTACAAGGACAGGCTGAAAGAGTTGGGGTTGTTCAGCCTGGAGAAGACTCCAGGGACACCTTATTATGGCATTACAGTATCTGTAGGGGGCCTACAAGAAAGCTGGGGAGGGACTTTTTACAAGGGCTTGTAGTGATAGGACAAGTGGTAGTGGCTTTAGACTGGAAGAGGGTAGATTTAGATTAGATGTAAGGAAGAAATTCTTCGCTATGAAGCTGGTGAGACATGGGAAGGTTGCCCAGGTAAGTTGTGGATGCTCCATCACTGGATGTGTTCAACGTCAGGCTGGATGGGGCTTTGAGCAACATAGTTAGTGGGAGGTGTCTCCGTCCATGGCAGGGGAGTTGGAACTACGTTTTAAGGTCCCTTCCAACACAAACCATTGTATTATTCTATCATTCTATGATCCAAGCGTGTGATGGTGGCTAATGCAGAGCGATGTTTCCATTATGAGATCTTGAACTTTCACTTTTCTGCTCTTGCCACGTCTCTGATTTCTCAGCATACTGCAGTCATAGCTACCATCCCTGTAAGGCAGACAGTAGTACAGACCCAGTACCACATTATTCCTTTTTGGGCCTGGAAAATATATGTTTAACTGTGCTTAAATATAAGTTAGAGTAGTCTTCAGCAAGGTTTCTGAAAACAATGTATTTGGTGCTGGGATCCCAGATATTAAACTCTATATATACCAATTAAATGTTGCTCTGATTTTCTACAAATGTTCTCACTGGAAGAGCACTCAAGATACTCGTAATAAGTTCTTGCCACTGTTTTTCTCTTAGATCAGTAGAATTCATCAATATAAAAATATTTCAGTTCTGCTTCCTGGTCAGACACGCCTTGAAAATTATATACTTTCAATATAAAGCATAATTGTGTATGTGAAAGTAGTGCTCATTTTGCTTTATAACATGCTTCTCATAGCCTGTGGTCTCCTGTCATCTTTACCCTTTCCCCTACTCCCTTACAACTGTTTTGAGAATGAAATAACCTCAGAAGTCTGGAAGTGTAACATTTAACTGCCTGTGCAGTGTCTAATGCAATCCCTGCCCATATTTCAGCCAAGATGCTGTATTCTGTGCTGAATGGCTGTATTTTCACAGACATCCTGGGCAGAAGAGCATCCTGGCCACCCTGCCTGCCCCATAGCACACAAGGTCCATCTGACAGAGTGAGTCCTGTTGAGATGGGGGTGAGGCAGACCATACTACCCTCCGGAAATTAAAAACAAAAGGAATTTTAGAAAGAAACTGAACAAGTGAGTATCAAACAAGCACCTCCTCTTCCATCATCTCCTCCCGTTGTCACTGTAATCCCCAGTACAAGCTGGATGGAAATGCAGAGACCCTTTCACAAGATTATCTGTATTGGTTCAGGCTTTGAAGTACAGGCTGCTGGCATCTCATTACAGACAGAGATCAAAACCCTGAGATTAACGTGGTCCTGGCCTGCTGGACTTCATTCACACATCACAGAAGTGCTAAGCTATCAAAGCGCAGGGCACTGTGTGTTACCTTCTCAGACATAAATCCAGCAGCACACACCCACTGTCATTTATTCCTTTTGGTCTATAAGGTGCTTTTTTTTTCCCCATGGGGCTGAATGCAGTTTGGGAAATTGAAATAAATAATCTAAGGTGAAAGATAAATTGAAGTAATAGCCTTGGAGTATTTGGGGTGGATGTTGACTGTATCTTTCTGGGGGGAGTAAAGCAAACAGGAAGTAATTTTAACCACAGACTTGCCCACTGAGGGGAAATCCGAGTGTAAAGGGCCATTCTGGTGCCAACTGGTTTCTGCTCTCTTCTAGTAGTCACAGCTGTGCAGGAAGCACATCAGCCAGCAGGGTCAAGCCCTGCGGAGACTGGCTTAAATTAAGCTTACAGCCAGCATGTCCCATTCAGCCCATCCCACCACTAGGACCCTCAAGTGGCAGATGTTGGAGGTACAGATGGTTTTGCTTCCACCTGGAAATGAACTGAAGGTGGGAGCTGACTATGAAGCCTTTCTAGCTCCAGTTCTGCAGCTGCACTTAGGACACAGTTGGTGCTACAGGTGCCAGAGCTTGAAGTGTGAGGTATGTCAGCTCTTCCCATCACTACACCAGCAGCTGAGAGTTCATAGAGGCCAGAAACTGAAGTCATTTAACTTGTTTCTGGGTTTTGCTGACCGCACTTGGCCTCCTGCTGCCATTACCATGCAGCAGCCTTAAAATGAGCTGTGAAATGCAACACCAGGGTTCAGAGACAGTTTTATTCATGAAATCTACTTACACGCTCCCAAGCACTGGGAGACATGGACACTTGCCTGGGTTTTCCAGGTGGATCCACTGGGCTCTGAGTGGATCATGCTGGAAAGGTTGTTTTACTTTTACGCTACAATCACCTACATGCCTAGCAAGTACATTAATGTCTTATGCAAGATTATCCCACCCAAGAGACAGTGCAGATGGTCAGGTTTTCTGAAGCTAGTAGAAAAAGGAGAATCAACTCTACCTGCTGCTGATGAGCTAATGTTGCCTTACACTTCAGCAGGGTGTAGTGCGGCCACCAGCCTCTAGTTTGCAGCTGGTCTGTATCCGGCTGACCTGTGTGTGTGAGCAAGGTCTGCAAATACCATACAGACATGCTTAGTTGGGTGCACCTTTCCCCAGGCACCTTTGACATGATGCCATTATCCTTTCATCATCTGAAATAGAGGGTATTGTTTTAAAACACTCATACCTGCAACTTAATGGAATTTTGACCAAAGAACCACAGGTACATCAAAAAATTTGAACAAATTCTTGAGGTATTCCTGTTTCCTTTTCTCCTTAATAGATGAAAAAAAAATAGTCATCTCTCATGGCCCTGCTTCTTGGTGGGTGAGGGAGGAAAACCCCAAGACTTCACTTTCTACCCAAATCAGGAATTCACCATGCTTTCCCTTCTATCTTGTAGATGTTTCAAAGGCATTTTGAAGGAAGGCATAGTACATGTGGTTGTGCAAGCTACTATAATTTTCCTGGATTATTTATCAGCTTCCTGACAACATGTTTAGAGGGACTGTGCAGGAGAGTGTACAGGGATGACTGCTGCTGTCTTGCATAACTTTCCTACATTTTAGTTTCAGTTACACTACAATTGCTGTCATCACAACAGCAGTTTCTGCTGTTGAGGGTAGCCTGTGAAAGAAGCAATGGGAAGCAGAAGTGCTGGAGACTGCACAGGAAAGCATGAATGCAAAAATTGTTCATAGACATTTAAACATTACTTAAAAAGCAAATTCTTTGTGGCAATCTGGATTTTTGCTAAAAATATATTTTAATCTCTTTTTATTGTTGGAATTTGGTAAAGTGGAGAGTGACCTCTCTTTTGGCCAGAGGAACCTGCATAGCCTTGGCCCATCCCACCATGGTTCCTGAGCTCTTCAGAGAATTTACTCCCACGACCTTCCTGAAAGGGACAAACTTGCAGTTTCCCGCTAAGAGACTGAGGCACTGCAGGGGCTAGAGGCTTATCTTCATGGACAACTGTGTAGCATAACTACAGGACCATAACTCCCCATATGGACCCTTGTGCTTCAGGGTAAGAGCACATAGATGAGGAGGGTTAGCAATATAGCTACAGTGTTAACAGCTGTAATAACTTGCTCAAGGAGCCTGTGGGGTAGAAGGGACTTGAAGCAGTTACTGACAGCCCAGGATAGTGCTTAACCACTGGAGGCCACTTTGGTGCAAAACCTGAATGGGCTCCATACTGTGTAGAGATAACTGAGCTAGTTTTCAATTCCAGGGCTCATTTCATATACTGTAGCCACAGCCTCAGATTTGGAACACCCTCTCCAAAGGTGGGACACAATTTTTTGTGGTCTGTCCCAGGTCTGCTCCATTGAAGAGGAGCTCTGCTCAGATCTGAGCAGGTCAGACTTGGGTCATCCAGACTTAGGGCAGATACGCTTGCTTGGATAAGAATAATGAATTTTTAAAGTAGAGCTGACATTTTAAGGTGGAACAAGAACTGGGAAACTCTCAAGACATCAATAACCAATTGGTTCTGTGAACCAATGTCACCTAATTCCAGGACAGAGGCTAAAGTGGGACAGGGAAGATCCTTTAAGTCTGCAGATCTCCCACCTCCAATGCTGCTCCCAGCAATGACAAGTATTTTCTTAAAGGTCCTGAAAAGGGAAAGCCGATCTGAGAGAGGGGACGTTCAATATGTAATTAGCATAGGTATACTTTGTGCTAAACTGCCTAGAGTAAGAAAAAAAAAGCTTATGAAAGTCCTAATTGTTTCAGAGGGAATACATGTCACAGAGAGAAAGACAAAGGGGAGCCATGTCCAAGAAGACATGAGAGAGAGGCCAAACCAGCAATTGCCTGAATCCAAAACAGCCCCAGAGGCTGCCTCTGAAGACCTGCCAGTGGAGTCAGCAGTGGAATTTGCCAAGGACTTAGCCTAAATCCAGCCACAAACCTTGCTGCTCATTGCAAATGATACATCTCAGTTGGCATTGTGAACCTGCCGCACTTACTGTGTGAGTGGCCACAATTACCGACTTTATTGCTGGAGCCCAGCAGATGAAAGAAGGAACATCAAGCACATCACCAGAAGCATCACATTTAAGATGAATCTTTGTAATTGCAAGATTTCTTAGGAACAAAAATGTCTGCTTGGAGCTTTGTCCTCCTAGCTCTGGTCAGCACAGCAAGTGGCAGTATGTGGCAGTATAGCAAGGGCACAGGGAAGCCTTTTGAACTGAATGGATGAAGAGCAGCAGCTAATGCTAGCCCTGCTCATTTCAGAGCCTGCCCTCCCATAGGATTGCCAGTGTTTATTCTGATCTTCTCTCAGTGGCCCCCAGATGAGACTCAAAATATAAACCCCTTCAAACCCCATCTCTCCCCACAGTCAGTATGTCCATTCTTTCTTGCCACTGTCAGGCAACACCATGATAGCTGTGATCAAAGAGCCCCTTGTGGGCCAGAGCAAAGCCTGTGCAGGCAGGGCAGCAGGTGGGGAAAGTTTGCATTGCCTTTGATTCCTTCCACTTGTGTCTGCTGGGATTTGATGCTGCGCACACTGCGGGTTTGCTGAAGTGCCCTCTGGCTCCATGGTGCTTGGTCAGGTCTATTGTCCTTATGCTTTCAACATGCCCCAAGTGTTCACAGCCAGGATCCTGACAGTTTTCTGTGCCAGGGTCTTTTATATGATGCTGCAGATGAGTCCTTTGTCCTCAACTCAGACTTTCAGACTCCTCTGTATCTAAAGTTTCAAAATTGTCTTTCGGACCAGCTCACTGCACTTACTCCCCCTCCAGATAAACAAAGTTTATTTGACTTGGAAAAGAGACAATAGTTTTCTTCTTAATTATGAAAGATGCACTGTACAAAATACCTGTCCTAAGACTGTGCAAAATTCATTTAGCACTGTTAACAATGAAGTTACAGTGCTACAATCTGAGCAGGAATGTAACTCATGACTCCGGAGCCATTTGTCTAACCTTCAAACTAACTGGTTGATATTTTTCATCACTTTCCTTTGTCACCAAGACTTCCTTTATTTGTATGTAGCTCTTTCTTTTATATGAGATGCAATCTTTTACTATGTAGGCATGAACATAAATATTTAGACACAACCCATGAAGCTTTTTGATGTGTGCTTAGGAGTAAATCTTTCTATGACTCCTTGGTTCAAAATGGAGGCAGGAAGTAATTGCCCATGAAATTCCCTGCAGGTCATCAAGAGGAAGGGATACTCCACATCTGTCAAAGGATGGCTTTGGGTAAATGGAATGCTGCTGAAGAGCAAAACTGTTTGGTGAAATGTTTTGTGAGATTTGGGTTTGTTTCCCAACAGTTTGAGAGCATCTGCAAAGGAGAAATATCAAAAAGGTTGTGTCATGTATCAAGGCTTTCTTCCTGTATCACACCAAATGCAAAGAAGACTATGTATCTCCATGTCAGAAGTACTGTGAAAGCAGAGCCACAATGAGCTTACAGGCTTTGGATCAGACAAGTAATCAGCAACCGTGGCTCCAGTCATTACAACAGCTGACCAAGTTACTATGTCAGCTGAGGCAGAGATTGTCCATGGGTATATGCAGGCTAGGCCATGGAAAATGCAAAGTAATCTGATTTTCTTGGACCTTCTTTCACTTTGGCTATGTGTAGTTGAATTACTTGGCATTTTGAGTGTACATACAGCTCATCTGGTGCTCAGCAACTGAAGTCTCAGGAACTTAACCTTGTTGCTGGGCTTTTAAACTTTCAGACTCATCCCTTTTCAACAGTGGCCGAGTCTCCTGTTTCAATGGCATAACTTGCTTGCTCAGCTTCCCTACATTTAAATGGGTTTCCATTAAAGACTTTTTCCTTTCAGATTTTCTGTCTTGTGAGGAATAATAAAGTTGAAATGTTTGAAGAACATCTGTGTTGATGCTTACCGTTAGTTCAATTTCCAGGCATCACATGCTCGTGCCTCCAGAGTTAGCTGGAAAACCCAGAAAGATTTTTTATATAATGGCACTGAAAAATGTTGAATTTGAAAATTTTCTGTAAAAAGAAAGTTGCACATACACGTCTTTTTGTTGATACATCTTATTTTCAAACACTAACACTTCTGTTTAGGAAAGAGAACAGCATTTCACAAAGTACTACAATTTCAGTTTCAGTTTGCAGTGGTATATTTTGCTCCAACAGAATAGGAGGAACAGATTCCATCCATGGCTGCGAGTCATTCCTTTAGCAACTGAAACTGCAATCTTTCACCTAAGTGTCTTGTGTTTAGAGTCTCTGGGAGAGTCCCTCCTACTCACCCTCTGTGAGTGAGACTTATCTGTCTGCTCTGCAGTGGCCAAGAGGCTCAGAAGCCTTCTGAGAACAGCAGGGTTGCCTCTGAAGTGCTCCTATTTGGAGATCAGACCAGCTTACGGCTACAGTTTAGGACGTGTGTGTGTGTACTTGTGTGTGTGGTGGGATTTTAAAAACCTTTTGTGTTATTTGGCGTAGGGGTACTATGAGGTCACCTCCTTCTGGATTCCTTGTCTGCATGCCAGTACCTGGTAGCTGAGGACACCAAAGGTATGGCAACTCAGCTTCAGGAAAAGCAAAATTAGAAACAGCAGAAGCAGATGCCAAACAGTAGCTGCATCTGGATTTTGGGTGATCGACTCCACATGTATTTCCCTGTTACTGCACAATATCCTAAGAAAACATTTCAGTCTTCCTTTGCAGCCCAGGATCTTTTCATGCCTAAAATCTGTTTTGAGCATGTTCGGTGAAAAATATTCTAGACCACAGCTGGTAAGAAATTGGTGGTGCAGTGGTTACATTGTTTATTGGAACCACCTCGCATGTGATAACTGTGTGAAGGCGCTTCACAAAACTCATGCCCCACAAGCTGGGGAATATAAGGCAAAATGTGTAACTTCAGACAGAGTGTGCCTGGATCCCAAGGATCTGGCTCTTGCTATATTTAGCTTATTGAAATCAGAAGGTCTTGGTCACTTACAGTTTCAGCAGTTACCAGACAACAAATTGGACATTTTTGCTTTGTGCAGATGTTTTTAATACAGCATCCTGAAATACTTACAGTTGTCAGTGTTTAATGAGTCTCTAACATGCCATTTTGCACTATTGCTTTATGTAATGAAACCATACCCTTCACAGGAAAAAAAGAATTTTATTTGTATGGTTAGCAGTATTTCTGGAGTAAGGTAATTCCTGACTGTCAGCATTTATTGTCACTCTTTTTTATACAAAGGTTTCTATTCATGTGGAGAGATATACACATATATATACACACATATTTCGTATATTTTTATTGTTACAGCTCAGTAGGACATGAGCCAACAAGAAGCTCTTCTGAACTTCTGGCAATTATTGCAGTGAAAACACCTCTATGACTTCATAAACTGATTACACAAGTTCTTGCACAGGAGTTCTTGGATTAAAAAAGTAAGGAAAAGGCAACTTGATTCCTCACAAGAATAAATCTGCTCATAATTATAATGGCTAGATAAAATGTGTGTGTGTACATTTACCATAATTATTTTTTTTAAATCACATCAAAGTATTTTAGTAAACAAATTGTGGCCTTAATTTCTTTTAATGATAATTCTGGATATACAAATAAAAGCAGTTATAAAAACCAAAGGAATAATAAAAAATAAAGGAAAATCCAGATTTTCCAAAAAGTAACATCTCTCATTTCATCACAACACTGAAGCAGCTATCTTAGCCCCCAGCAGAAACCACTGTTTGAAAGCACAGCCATTACAACTGGACTCTTCAACTGGATGCGCTAAAAGCCTGAGACCAGAGCAGATTTTGATCAAATTTGAGAAATATGGCCCTAAATACCAAGCAGTCCCTCTTCTACTACTAAGCAATTGGCTGGCTTTACTGTGCAACTCTTGGCTTAGGAAGAGTTATGCATGTTCTGAAATACTCCATTATAAACTTGCTCCTGGTCTGCTCTGCAGGTCAGTGGGATTACAATGTGGCACCCTGGGGCTTGACAGACATGTCTTCTTTTTTGTTTAAATCACTGAAATGCCCTTTTATTGTCCTCTTCTGGATAAGGTGCCATTGCACCACACAGAGAGCATATAGATCTTGGGTGTCCAGCCCTTCTTGAAGGAAAACTCATTGCTGCTGCCTCTTCCTCACACTTCTCTTTTTCCCCTCTGAGAACACTTGCTATGGCCTCTTGTACCTCCCCAAGGCTGTCCCTTCCTCCCTGCCACTTCTAAACCCCACAGCCCCAAAAGGTGATGGGCTAGTGGTCTAAGTATTCAGTATGGCCAACATGGGACAGCTTTCAGCCAGCTCAACATTATATGGAGCTCAGCATTGCTTCTGGCTTGGCCTACTTTTGAAATATTGTCTAAAGTACTGAAAAATAGCAGATGGACTCTTCCACATCACTGTGAATCAGAGGAAATACTAAGCAGCACCTCAGCTGTATAGGAGCATATCTGGTGCTGGTGCCTAAGCAGAAGCAAACCTCTGAGAGCCATAGGCAGTTACCCATGGCATAGCATGGCTAGGAAGTGGACCATGTGCCTAGAGAAAAGGCATCCAGATAAGTGCTTATCACTGTGATGATAGTGCTCTGGAGGAATGAACCCAAGCCCTGGCCTTGGTGGAGGTGACAGAACTGCTTGCTTGTCCCTGCCCATCCCAATGGCTCCCCCACATCCGGGCAAAACCATAGGTCTCTCAAGCATGAAAAACTTCATTAGCTATTAGTCCTTGCAGCATCCCCAGAATTGCTGCAAGTAGTCTGACCCAAGCACAGAGGCTGTCATGGCAGCAAAAGAAGCTATTCCTGTATTTTACAGTGTCTAGTATGGTGCTTTGCTGT
Source organism: Eurystomus gularis (assembly GCA_013400335.1). Lineage (NCBI taxonomy): Eukaryota > Metazoa > Chordata > Aves > Coraciiformes > Coraciidae > Eurystomus > Eurystomus gularis. Next base: position 358,283 of record VZZY01008877.1, on the reverse strand, counting down.
CCTGTGTCAGGAACCACAGGTGGCCCTCACAAGGTACATCACAAACAAGGATAGAAACCACAGTGTGGGAGAATAGCCACAGCAGACATGCAAGTCTCAACTAAAATAGCGTGAGCTGCTTTTGACAGCAACGCATCACATCCCACATGGACATTTCATAGTCATCTCTTATCTGGAGTAACAATAAGTTGGGTTTGAGTAGGTATGATAGAGGCTTTGTGGAAAAGGCCTGCTGCTGAGATGGCAAGAGACAAATGTTGCATGATGGAGGCCTCTAGGCACGTAATGCCTGAGCCTCAGCTCAGGAAGATCAGCTTACCTGAGTTCAAAAGATATTGGTAGAAGAGGGAACACAGCACCACAGAGGTAAAGGCAGACTTACAGCCACATGTGTGTACACTCGCACACTCATGGCCTAGTCATGCTGGAAAAACAGGCTAGACCCCAGCCACAATAGGTGCCTTGGAGCATAACTGGCCTCCTCAGTCATATGTGGGAGATCAAGCAGCGGGGAAGCAATAGCTTGCTCTCCGCTTCCCCTGGGCAGGGTGAGGAATGAGCTGAAAGTGTAGGACACTTTGAGGGCCCTTAGTTTTGCAGTGATGCTGCAGTGAATCTACTCAAGGCCATTCCAGGGGACCATGCCAACATGTGGAAGGGGTCGTTTATTTTATAAGACTGACAGATCAAGCTGGGCAATACATTTGACCACACAACCTCTTCTTTGATGGTGAGGGATTGCTCTCATCCCATATCGAGAAGAAAGTTTCTGCTTCTGCGTCAGGCTTGGAAAAGGGCATGTATGCTCAAAGGGCTTGTCCATTTTTTCCAGCTTTGTTCCCTCTCTCTGCAAACCTTGCCTTGATACCACAGATCCCACAGTGCTTATGCCATACATGGATGGTCACCAGAGATTTACAAGTGGGAAGACATTCTCCACCAGCCTTTGGAGAGGGTCATAGCTGGTATTCACTCTGGCAAAGAAGAGCCCTTATTTGAAGGTCTGGCTCCTTATTGCTAGGAGAGTACTGGTAGTTCATGGAGGCAGCTGAATTGTGGGCGTGTTTATTGGAATTACAAATAGCTTTATACAGACGGGTTAGCCTGGTCACTGGGAATTTGTATGGGTAATTATGGGCTCATTATTATCTTCCCTGCAGGGAAGACACATGACCCACTAGTCTGAGGAAAAAGTTGGGCGCCAGGAACTCCTGGACTCTAATCCCAGCTCTGACACTCCCTTCTCTGGCCCCAGGCAAGTGACTTAACTTTGTGCCTTGGTTTCTCTGTCTGTAAAATAGGGATAATATCTCTGAAGAGTGTTATGAGGATTAATTAGATAATGTTCACTTAATGCTTTGAAGATATGAAATGTGAAATCTTATTATGCAGCTTGGAATGCTTTCCAGGCTCTTTTGATTTCTGACCGCACGCTTTCATTAGATCACCTCCTTCCCTGCGGAGGTGGATTCACTTGGGAGCCACCCCAGCTAATTTGGGAGTTGTTTTTTTCCAATAGCTTGGAGCAGTTCCCAAACATTCTGACTCACACTAGCTCACTGTAGAAGCTGCCTCTGACACCTGACCCTGGCTGGGGAACGCCTCGGTGTGCACTGGCTTTCAGGAGACAAGTCAGGGAGTGGCTGGAGACAGGATGAATCAGGTTTAACTGTCTAATGAAGTCAGGATGGATTTTGCCCTCTGGCCTTCTCCAAAAGCATCTACAATTCTGGGATTCCTGGCTGACTGGGGATACAAGGAGCAGCTCCTTTCCCTCTGTCCTGTCAAGGGTACAGATGATTTCTAAGCATCTGGTTAGACCCTATTTTTGTCTTGATATCATGAGGCATGGATGTGTGAGATAAGGGATTTTTTTCTTTTCTTTAAGGACTGAAATTGTCTCCTCAGTCATTCACTATACATACAGTCAGCTTCCTTAGAAGACTAACTCCTTGGGAAAATGCAGATTTCTGCTGTGCCAAGTCACTGTACAGGTCGCAGTAAGGTCAATTATTGTTTATAAAGCAATAGCCAAAGCAGGCCTCATTCTTCAAGTCTATGTTTTTTAATTGTTCAGTGGTCCTATCACCCTTATCAGTCTGCTCCACACTGGGAAACTGCCCCTTCCTGCATGTGCTGCACATGTTCATCCAGCAGCACTTGGGCCACGGCAGCTGTGATGACAAGGACACATGGGAATGCACCAGGTGCCATGGCCACCCCAACCAGATGGTATGAGCCCTGGACACCTTGGTCTGAAACAGAACAGACTTGAAAATGCTTTACCTTACCCAGGAGCAGCTCTGGCACAAGCAGAGAAAGAAGTCCTCCCTGGGTGTAGCCTCCTGTGGCACAGCGGGTTTGTCACCCCCATGATTTTGCCTGAAGGTGCTGCGAGAGCTTAAGTTCAGCTACTCAAAAGCATGAGCTCCCTCGAGTGGAGCAAGCACCCCACTGCAGCGGGCAGCGGGGCCGCGCTCCCCCCACACACGGACAGCCGCTCTGCCACGCACAGCCCGGATCCATCCAAGACAAGCAATGTTGGAAGGAATAAGCAGCATGGAAGTAAAGGATGAAACACAGTCACTTGCAGAGCTAGATCTTGCTTCCTTCGAAATCAAGACTTTCCTCAAGGCAGACAAACTGCTTAGGAAATGAATTCTTACCACTGCAAAGGGTAGGATAGTCACAGAACCACAGAATTTTCACTGAATTTTAATGTAGCCCCAATATATGTGCTCATCCCTTACCTTGAGAGTGAAATTCACATTCAGAGAGAGGTTCTTTCTGCTCATCGTTGTCGCCCCCAACATCCTGAGAAGGAGTTTTGTGAGGACGTAGGTATTCAAACAGAACTTGAACTCTAAAATTTGTTTGTGGTATGCCCTCATCTCTAACATCTGGGAAAAGAGCAGTTCTTTACTGTACATCTCAACTGTCTACATTGCAGCAGGTTAGTGAAGGAAAGCCAAACACAAGGGTGAATACCTGGGCAGTAGCTTTCACCCTGTAGCCCATGAGTATGGGAGTATTGTGCTGAGGTGGTGGTGGTGGAAAGGGGAGACAGGTTCTCTGCTTTGGGAATGCAGATCATTTAACATCTTATCATTCACAAACAGCATAGGCTATACCTAGGAGTTATCCGACAACTAGAAAAGATCGTGGTAAGATGCAAGGAGATGCTGATGTGGCATTCTGCTTAAGTGCATTGTCATGTTCTGCATCCAACAGATGTAAACTGTAACCCTGAAAAAGGCATAGGGAAAGAGGTGGGGAGAATGAGCCAAATCCCACCTGGAATCATAGAATACCAGGTTGGAAGGGACCTCGAGGATCACTCAGTCTTGAATAAACTTTTTGGCCAGCTGATGGTATTTTGGCCAGTCTTTGCTGGTATTACTGCAGGATGATCAATGAATAGCAAAAGATGAATCCAGCAGTACTTCCAGACTGCAAAAGCACATGCCAAGGTGGACATGGACTCCCATTGCAGGGGCTGCAATTTGATCCCGGGAGCATGGCCAAGGCTCATGGGCTTTCCGGTTCTTGTCCTTTGGCTTACCTGTGCTCAAAATGCTGATACCATTTTAAGCACATCCATGCAGACACATGCACAGGATGCTGTAGTCAGCACCCAGGTACAGGAACAAATTGTCTGTAGAAAGCAAACCTGTTTCTTTAGCTAAGCTTTGATTATATATGCTATCTGCTAAGTCATTGAAATCTCTTGGAATGAACATATGGAAGAATTATTGTAATTGAATCTAAGTAGTGCTCAAATTAATGTAAATATGATGCATCAGCCTAATAATTAAAGTTGTCAGGTATGACTTTTATTCAGAGCTTGAATTAAGTTCATGCTTGAACTTGTTGATTTGCCTTAAAGCCTGTAAGGCTGAGCTCAAAAGGCAAAGTGTTGTGGGAATACTGAAAACAGCTCAGGGAGGCAAAGGGCTCTTCTGCTTTGCTCTGGGGACATTTTCTTATGCCATCTGCAGCACTCCTCACAGGGCACTTTGCATTATATGCAGTATCATAGAATCATAGAATGTTAGGGGTTGGAAGGGACCTCTGGAGATCATCGAGTCCAACCCCCTTGCCAAGCAGGACAACCCCCCTTTGTTTCATTTATGGAGGCATTTCACAACGTATATATGGCAGCTACAGCCCCCAAAGGTTGTCTTTCTCCCAGCCCATGGTAGCTGAACCTTGCTGGAGGACCCTGGCAGAGCTCTGCACCTCTGCCCATCCAGCTGCCAGGGCTGGGAGGCATGGCTGGAACAGGCTGGCTCTGCCCAGACTGCTTGGGTACCTCCCCAGTGCTCCCAGACCCAGCAAGCAGCATTACTGGAGTTTATTCCCTTGGGAACCACTGTCTCACCAGCTGGGAGCCACTAGGCTGGATTCATATAACCACAAATTTCAGCTTGAATGACCCCTGGAAGCAATCTGGTCAAATTTGCTTTGCTATGCCTGGCCTCAGAACAGGGTGCCTGAAAAAGAACCATTTACAAAACAAAACGATGCGTTCCGATGCATATACCAGCTCAGCATTTGGCTCCAAGTCCTTTTATTTCCAAGGCACGGTTAAGAAAAAGAGGCTTAGGCTCAGGTTTCAAAGTTGAGAAAATATACTAAGAGTATTCCATTGGAGAAAAAAATTGCTAAATCAACTGGACCACACCTTCAACACATAAAAGCCCAACTAGAAAATAAAAAGGAAGAAAATCCCTCCAACACCACCACCACCCCCACCAAACTATTCTCATTTTTTCTTGGACATTTGTATTTGCTTTTGAGTTTAAGTCAGGCATTTGGATACAAATGTAGTTGGTTACTGCATTTGTGCACATATTACAACTCAAATGCACAGTAACGCTCACAGGAATATGTCCCAGCCAAGGCTTTGCTCCTAATATTCCATGCCAAAGTTAATCTGGGAAGTGACAAATTGAGAGGGTAGTTAGACCCTCCTCTCTGCACAGTCTGCTGGATTGCATCCATGAGTGATCTCTCTCTGTGGCCTCTTTCAGGGCACTGTTATTACTCTGCTGTAGCCTCGCCTATGTTAGTGACCTGCTCTGTGTTTGGGGCACATAGTCAGTCCTGCAGAAAACCTACAGATGTGCATACACTTGGCAGATACATGCAAGGGGAAAAGAGTGTCTCCTTGATCACCCATCTCAGTACCTTAGCATGATGTGAGGGTCTTATTTTGCTCTGAAACTCTCCTGTATAACATGAACCCCTGAGCATCTTCATGACATGTCCATGTCTACGTTGCATGCAGTTAGGATGGTCCTTGGTGACATTACCAAGAGATGGAAACCATCAATGACAAAGTTGACTAGGATATCATTTTCATGTGGGAAATTTTCTGCTAACAGCAGAGAAAACACAGAGAGACAGACGTGTCACCTAATTCCCTGGGTTCATGTGGGCAAGTCTCTCTACCAGAATCTCAGCAGTGTATTCCAGGTACTGTTGTAAACAGGGCACTGTTTCTATCTGGGTGAGCTCCAAGCAGCTTGAGTATTGCTAGGGAGGCAGTAGTATATTTAGGGCAAAATCCTGCTGCCCAACACTTGCAGACCAGACCAGCACAGCCAAGTGTACTTAGGTACAAGTTGGGAAGTTTGGCCTCTTGGCATGGTGGAAAAGAGCTGCAGGTGTGTGTGTTGTCACTGCAAGGAAAGCTGGCTTGGACAAGGTGCCTGCACTGCCTTGCTCTTTGGGGGTTTGTGTAGCTTTAACCCTGCATCCTCCAAGCCAGAGCTGAATCCTAAACAAACAATTCAACAAGACATGACAACACAGGAGCAGGCCCAAGCTGTTTACCAGATGAAAACATTGCTCATGCTGCTACTGACATTGCTATGGGGCGTGGGATGAGGTCTCCATCCAGCCTGCTATGGGGGCTGGAGCATGAGGAACAGGAGTGAATTGTCCCAGGAAAGAAAGGGCAGGGGTAAGGGCGGCAGGGACAAATCATGAGGGCAGTGAGACTGTCCTGGTGGCTTCAGGCTCCTCTGCTTCCTGAGATGACATTACAGTACTGGTATTTGCTGAGATGTTTGGCAGCGTGTCCCCAGTAGCTCATGAAAAGGCTTTGTACGAGGGGACAGTATAGGCTGCTTTGCAGAGAGGCTGCCTTTCCACAATGCCAATTAAGTATAATCTCAGCAACTCAACTGTCTTTTTCTAGGGCTGGAGCCATTTAGCCCACTCAGAGGCATTTTATGGCCTTGCTGTCAAGCCCAGTGGAGCTGAACATAGTCCTTGTTTTTCCTCTCTCGCACAGAGCTGAGATCACCAAACTCGCATTTAGCCACTCTTATATTTAGCACTTCCTCCTGCAGTGTTACCACCCCTTGCTCCTCCAGGACAGTGGCTCCCATCATTTCCACACACTTGCAAATGGAAGAGGAACACAGCAAAGCAAGAAAATAGACAGAGCATCATTCCCTCTCTCAATACAGCTAAACAGTCAACAATACTGTGCACTCCTTGCTCCTTCTGAGAAAAAGTAAATAAAATAAAAAGCATCTTCTTTACGTAGGACAGCACCAGCCTTTCTTGGGGAAGTGTCCCTGGGGACGTGCACACTTGTGCTGAGTACTGCTGGGTTGCACACTGTGGAGGCTGGCTCTGCATCTCCTGCAGGAAGAGGTGTGCTCAGGCACTCTCCATTATTTTCTTCCTTTGTGTTTTTTTCCTGGTAAAGCTTTCTTTATAGTGCTAGCTGTGAGGGGAGTGGGGTTGGAAATTGTCCCAGAAATGTGTGGCAATGATCACTTGGTATATATTGGCTGCTAACAGCACCCATATTATGCTACAGGTTTTCCACTGTTCAAGAAGGGGCAGCCCCAGCGCTGAGGAGTAACTCCAAGCTCAAGGACAAGTAGACCAAACAGAGAACAGAACTGAAGTGTAACCTTCAGCCTGTAGCCTGTCTCCCTCAACTCCAGCTGATCAGCTGCAAGGGTTGTATACATCCCTGGGTAAAATAGGAGCTACCCATCCTCTGACCCCAAAGTCAGCATCCTCCTCGACCATAGCCGTTCACCTAGTCAAGAGTGGGGGGACTGTGGGACACCCAGCGTGGCCACAGAGCAGCAGGCACAGGGCTGGGTCATGTGAGAATGTAGCTTATCTGAGGCCTTATTCACAAGAAGCAACATTTAATAGTGGTGGGCATTAATGGAGGCCTGGGCTGTAAGCATGACAATGCAGCATATCATGTCAGAACATGAATGAACCCCCACTGGTGAGGAGCAAGGTGCTAAATCCTTGCAGTGAGGATCTCCAAAAACATGCTAGGTTGGAGCCAGACCTTCCTGGATAGGGCTGGGGTTTGCTTTTGAGATGATCATCTTTTGTTGTGGAGAGACCTCTCTCTCCTGGAGTCAAAGTGCAAAAATACAATCAAACTTCTATTATGCCCATAACTTGCCTGTGTGATTTTATACTTTCTTTTTGCTGGTTGACAGATTGCTCTAATGGTTGTGTTGACATTCATTTAATGGTACTCACTGGCACATTCATTTAATAAAAGTATTTTCTCACTTTGAACTGAAGAGTTTTTTAAAATGTGGCCTGTGGTGGTTTGCATTTGCTTTATTATTAATTAAAAGTAAACTCCTTTCTTGAGAACATTTCATTGCCATGCAGATGAAGCTAGCACCTTCAAATGGATTTTTTCCATGCTTTATTTCTTTAAATGTATTACCTCCTAAAGTATGATGAAGTAAGAATTTGAATAACTATTTTTGAAAGGTAGAATTCACTGATAAGGTTCAGATAAGCAGTTCAGATTCTTATCATCTCAATTTAACTACTTTGGCTGATTTAAATAGGGGGGAAAGAAACTTGCAATTTGACAAGACAGCTTCTCCAGAGGTTTCCACTTATGTTGGTCTTGGACTGTGTTCAGACACTGTGAGGATGCCTTTATCCTGTCAGCACTTCCACACTCTGAGTCTTGTATTGACTTTTCAGCCCATCCGAGCCTGCTGAAGCAGTCCTTGTCACTGTAGTTGTGTCCAAATATGCAAAGCCAGTTTTTCAGAGAAAGTTCACCTGGGGATGCTCAGGACTGCCTGCCAACCTCAGCTGTCTACCTTGTGCTTGCATTTTGATGCCAGGTACCTAAGAAAAAATTCTGATGCCATGCTACTTCCTAAAGATGTCATCTCAATTGGGTGCTTAGTCTTTGAAAATCTCTGAAATTATCTTTTCCAGAGGAAAATCCCATGTCCCTCTGTTTGTGTGTGAGATTCAGCCCCTATTCTCTTTTTGTTCTCATATGGTGGCTGCTGCTCTTGTCACCATCTTCCCTTTCCTTTCTCTTAGCCTTTCTCTGCATTGCCTTTATTTGCTGACTGCTATAAAAGTTACAATTTGTTCACATTCATATGTCCCTGTAAGACCCAAGTTCCCTGTAATGTCTGCAAAAGGAGCTGCTAAAAAAAAAAACACATCTAAATTAAAGCTTTAAGTGCTTCCTTCATTTGGATTTTCCATATGCCTGTGTGCTGCAGTCTTGTCTTTGAACTTTGTAGTCTCTAGGGCTGTGTTCTAGTTTTTATGCCTTGGGAAAAGTTGAAAGGAGTATGTGATTAATAATAAACCTCTTAAAGCTATAATTGAAGGATATAGCTCCCATGATGAAAAGCATCTCTCCTTTCATTTGACTTAGATGTTTCTGACCAGGAAAGATGAGAGATGCTAGTGAAAGGATGTCTGGAGCTGAGATGTCACCATGACACACCAGACCCTTCACTAGCAACTGCCAGAAGCCTCCCTTGCAAGAGAGGAGGATGTACTGAAATGGAGCCCTCCTCCTTTTGATTTCCAGTGACAATTTGGTTTGCATGCCTGTTCTGTGTCCTGAGAGACACTTCCAAAACCCAATGATCCCTCTGTCCTTTCTGTCCAGATTCCACCAATGAGAAACAGAGCATGGAGGCTGCTGGGCCCTGGCCATGGCTCCCCAGTTTGGCACCAGTCTGCTCCAAGACAAGCGGAAGCAAGGGGTAGAGTCGGACTCCTCTTGGCTCATGTATCTCACTACTGTGCAGTCAACTACATGCTCCTATCATTTTATGTGCAAGACAAAGGATTAAAATGCAAGGGAAAAAACAAAGGAAATAAAAATAAAAATGGAAAAAAAGAGAGGAATTCCAGCCTGTCTCAGGGAGGCACCTTATCCGAACATAAGCAGGTAGAGTCACACTGCTCTCTTAAATGGGCATGGAGTGCCTGTGCACAGCAGAGCCCAGGCTGCAAAGGCCACCAAGAGATGGTCTGCAGTGAAGGCACTGAGACAGACAGCAGTGCTGCCAGCCTCACAGGCATCCTTTTATCAAGAATCTGTATGCACTGTGCCCAAAGCCAGTGCCAGCAGTGTTCGTGTCTGGCCCAATTTAAAATGACCTTAATAAAGGAAAGGTCAAAGGTGAAATTTCGGCACCTAAACTTCATATATCTGTAGCCATGTTTACAGATGCCTGAGTTGATTAGCTGATAACTGGCTCTGAGCACCCACAAAACCTAAGGCTTTAGTGCTCAGTACCATGGAAAATCCCAGTACTTTAGTTTCAAGCATTTAATCATGAAAAATAAAGCCAAAACATTGGGAACAGTTTACACAGTGGCTTGTAGCTTGTCTTTGCTTTCTGAACACAAGGGCTCCCTGTACAGAGGAGTGCAGTGGACACAGGTGGGGAAAAGAGACAGTATCTGCTCATCTGCCCATCAAGGAGTGCTTTTCCAGGCATTTTCAGGTGCTGTCCACACTGCCTTTGTTGTCTCATGCCCAGGGCTGCTGCCAGATCCAGCAGGCAGCTTGGAGGGGGGAGATAAAGCAGTGGGAAGGTTCCTCATGGGATAGGGGAGAGAGGACAGCTTTTTCACTGCCTGGATGTTTACAAACAGAAAGGCTGGTTTAGAAATCCAAAGTAGCTATGGAAACTTCTATTTCAGCTTACACATAAAAAAACCCCTAACCGTCTGAATCTCAGGCTTTATTCTCAGTAAGGTTTCTTGCACAATCAATAAAAGTTTGGGCTTTTTGCACCCTTATGCAACCAATCTTCTGTAGCTACTTCTGGAAACTAAGTGTAAGTGAAGATTTGCTTCACACGGTGCATCTGTGATTTGTGCGGTGGAAGAGAGGGATCAGCAGGGAGGAGATGAGCATGCCAGCCCTTCAGCTCATGGAGCCACCACACCAGAACAGCAGGGATATGGGAGACGCAGCACTAAATGCTGCATGAGAGTCAGCAGCACTTAACATTTTTTATTGACAAGCTCAATATATTTCAACCAGCTTTGAGAACATTGCAGAAAAGCATTGTGGAACAGATCCCACCCTGCTGTTGTGTTTTTGCAGGGTTTCAGGGCTGACATCAGTGTCTGACAAGCTGATCTATCATTCAGGGTTCATATCCAGAAAAACTGGGAACTAACTTCCCGCACAGCACCAACTGCTACTTTTAATAACAGCTAACTCAACATGGCATGTACATGTTTACAGAGCTGTGGTCACTGCAGAGCGTTATGCTGTCCCTCTGCTGCAGTAACACTAGGACTCAAAACAGGGTAAAACCAACACCCAAGGGTGTTTAGCTGTATTTCCAAATGCTGAAAAACCTGGATGTACAGAGCAATTTCTATTTTGGTATCACTCTGCTGGGGCACCTGTGAGTTGGAGCTTGGTAACAAGAATCTTTTTCTTTTCTTTACAGACCCTGGCACCTGAGATGACAGCCAATGCATTTTAAGATGGGTTTGAGCTAGACAGGCACTCCCATCTCAATTCCCACTGCGCTCCTTGGGACTGGTCCTGGTACGGCTGGAAGGTGACAGAGACATGCTGACACTTTGAGAGTGTTTGTTTTCCTGCCCTCTTTCATTCCTGCTGCCAGTCACATCCTCTAACTTCGGAAGAAAAATGCAGCCCAGTACATTACCTTCCTGACATCTGCTCTCTGGGTTTCATTGTAAGAAGTCTGGAGGCGTCACAGCTCCAGAGGTGGCTGCATAGCATTGGAAACAAATTGAAGTAACAGAGAAACATCCAGTTGAAGGCAAGCAACATCAATATTAAACAAGGCATGCTAACATCTGTTTCAGAAAACAACTGCATACTGTATACTTCAGTGGACACTACTTTCTTTTAAAGTTAGGGTAATAAAGGGGAGGGGGGTAAGACAAACTGGCTACACAGCAGCTTTTATAAAATGGATTAGCTCAGTCCAGCCCTAAGCCAATGCATTTTCTTTTCTGCAGGATCTTAGATCTGGGACTCTTCACAAGCCATCCATAATATACTGTTAATGACTCCTGCAAAGTTCTTTGTAAAATGAGGAAAAAAAGGATGCTGGTGCCTCATTGTTCCTATTTTCATGATTCTACAGGCACAGCCTCCCTCAGAAATGAGGTCTTCCCTGACTTTTATCTTCTAAGATTACCCTACTGCTGATGAGTTAACAAGATCTGACAAGATCACAGCACAGGGCAGTATACCTGCAGGTAAAACAAAGGTCGCTTTGGAGTAATTTTCTCACAGTCTAGAGAACATAAATGTTCAACTCTTAGATGTTTTTCAATGGCAAAGGGAGACTGGTAGCCCAGTAAACACAGTTGTGCCTGTTTGATGGAGGCATGCTTGGATCGCCTCCATAGGCTGCTGGAAGCCTGGTCTAAGGCAGTTTATAAAACACCACCAGCATCATCCTATATGATTGTGTCGATGAGTGGGTTAGTGGCTATGATAATTTAGCAACCAGCTGTCAGATGCAGGAGAAGCAAGCATGACGACAACTCATTCTTGTAACCCAAAAAGCAGTGACAAGTTATCTTAACAGCATACCTGTTTGAAACTGCAGGGCCTGTACTGCTAGGATGAGTGTTGCTCTCCCTGCCTGCCTAGTCCCTGCCAGAGTCATCCAGGGCTAACTTACTATGTTGGATCATATATCTTCAGAGGTGGACCCAGTCTTTGTTATGGACTTCTGTACACGCTTGCTCTGATTTTATATTGCTTGTCCCCATTTACATTCCCTCAAAGAACAGCTCCACCATGCAAAAAGCAAAAATCACCCAGTTTACACTAAATTTAAGTAAAGAAAGACCCTTTTCCTTCCCGCGCTGGGAGCACTAGGGAAGGCAGAGGTGTGACATTGTTGTGTTACTAAGTTCTTTACAGAGCACATGGCTACTCTGCTTTCTATCCCTAACATGCCTCACCTTCCTTTTAGCTCACCAAATCACAATTTTCTGAGATCTTCTTGTCAACTGCAGATTTTGTTTGCTACTTGCAGAGGCAGATTGCAAATTTGAAAGACCTATTTTCTTGAGCCAAAAGCTGAACAAGATAAGCAACTGCCATGTTCACAAGTGCCCAGTTGCAGCATGAACAAAAGAACCATAAAGCCTAGGACCCATCTGAGCCCCTGATGTGTGTTCGGGCTGGACTTGGGGGAGAAACCTCTCTGTTGCGGGCTGGGACACTGGCCCTCAGCAGAAACTCTGGCATGCAGTGGTGCTGGAGGGGGAAGTGCAGCCTTCCTGAAATTGGAGTCAGCCCCTGGGAGCATGAGAAGTGCTTAACAGAGACCGCAAGTGTAGGAAGGATTATTTTTACCCTTTTACTAGGCTTTCCATAGCCATCAAGCCTGCCTGAGTGCAGCAGTTGGTGTGCTCTTTTGCAGGCAGAGGTGCCTGCAGTCTTGCAAAAATTCTGTGGTGGAGTCCTGGAAGAAAGACAAAATAAAGTCAAACTGCATGTTAAGCTAGTTGCTGCTGTATGCTTTCTCTACCACAGCTTTATCTTTCCTACCACTTTCTCTAGTGCAGAGATGTGAGACTTCCTCACGTGACTGGTTGAATTATTATTTGTTAGGACATCTAGTACACTAGTGCTTTGGAGCACATCATCCCAGGGTTTTAGGAGGTGTGCAAGCACATGAAGGCAGTCCCTACCTCCCCAGAAAAACGTGCTATAAGACATGGGGCAATGGGTAGATAAAATAAGGAGATTGGGAGGCAGCAAGAGAAACCAGTGAGACAGGTTTGGGCAGCACATCAGTCAGTAATCTCAGCACACCAGTGTAATTTTGGGAGAGTCATTCTGGTAAAGGAGTGATTTGAGAGAGGTTAGCTTTGGGCTGTTTCTAAACAGGGGCTCCTTCCCTAGTGAGAGACCGTCTGGGAAGGAAGGAGCAAGCTGCCGGAAAATGGGCTAGGGCTTTGCCACATCAGGGGAGAGTTGGCAGTACAGTAGCATCTGAGAGACACTATGCTCTGAAGACCATGGAAGACAAGACAAGTAGATACAAGCAAATTCCCATTCAGTGCCCTGCCTAGTAGATATTTTTTCACTCCAAGGGTCCAGAGTGTCTAACTCCAGCCATCTGCATGGCCGTAACACTGACTGTGGTTTCCCCCTCCCTCTCCCCTTTAATTTTCCTTCCTTCCTTTGTGCAAATAAAGAAAATGCACTGGGAATTCTTTTGAAGACAGTATGGTTGGGGTTTGCACTGGAATTTCATAAGGAAGCTTACGAGACATTGTAAGATGTCTTTAGAAAAAGACTCTTTGAACTTTTAATCTTAATGCATTTACCTCTAGAATACACAGACTTTGCATTCAAGAAAAGCACTTTACAGGGAGAAAATTAAATACATAATGACTTGCAGGAGACCAGCAGACTATATCCCGAGGAGTTTTACTGTGGGCTCACACCAGGGAAATTAAAACGCTCACATACTCTTGACCTTGATTTTGGCGTTTCTGTATCATGACATAAAACAATCGAGTCAGTAGGAATATTTTATTATTGTTCCCTACAAATGAACTAGAAGTAAAATGATGTAAATCAGTTTCACTCATAAAGGTGTAGTTGGTAGAAAATTGTGTTTCAATATTTCACTTCAATTATAAGAGCTGGTATTGCCTTAGGTGAGTGTGGTAAAAAAAAAATCACATAATAACAGGTTATTGTGCAATGGACTGTAAAACCATCAGACGAGGGTGTAAGCTTTTTTTTTTTTAAAGTGAAAACCAACCAAATGAAGTGCCTGAAGTATTTTTCTGTTATTTTCTGGTGTTCCTCTGATTACTTTCTAATACATGCTGAAACTTAGTTAGGAAAATACTGTTGATTTACATGAAGAAGAGAAAATCATTATGTAGAATTGGATGAGTCACATCAGTTCGGAAGGCAGGAAACTTCAAATACAATGTATTCTCCTGACAACAACATACATCAAGGAGATAGTGAACACTGAGGCATGCGTTTCCTGGAGAACGTGGCTACGGAGAGGACTGGTGGCATTTTCCTTATGTTAGAGCAGCAATGCAACAGCACCAGCACAGACTATGTTAAACATTTATTAAATTAATGAAGCTGTCTCTAGAAAGGAGGAGATTGCATTAGATTGGTGTAGGACATCTTTACATCTGTGTGTCCATGGCCACAGTGATACAGCGCACCTGGCTAAACCTGTTTCACCAGACCACAACCAATCTGCATAGCAGATGTTGGATCAGGCACCCCTGAGATCTTCTCTACAGCTGTGAACAGATGAGGATGTTAGTATTTCTTGCAACGCTGCTTTGGAGAGCAAATGAACAAGCGTGTACTCTGACAGCCAGATAATTATATACAAAAGATGCTCTAAAAACTGTAGCTTCAGGGGACTTCTTAGTAGATTCAGGGCTACACGTAAGTTTTAATGACTTGAAAAGCGTACTGCTGTACAATTATAAGTGCATGCATTGCATTGCCCGCCTTTTGATCACCTTTGGATATTTCACCTCTACCTAGCAGCAGAGGCAGTATTGCTATAGGAATTATTTGTTTTTTCTTGTCATGCTATCCTTTTAGCCTAGAGCAAAGCATGATAACTCTGAAGTTATGGGAAATAGTTACTAAGGCAGGTCATGGATCAGGTCATCTCCCGTACTTTTTCTCTGTTAGGAGAAATGCGTCCAGATCTGCCAGGAAATAAAGGGAGACCACATAGAGCTCAGGTCTTAAAGGAGGGGATCCTTTGAGGCTAACTACCCAAAGAACAACCTGTAACAACGCAACAATGTCTGGATTAAATGGTTTCAGTAGAAATACAGCAGAAAAAAACCCTACTGGTTTGCAGTTGCATAGAATAGTACAAGAACAATATGATTTTGCCATGGAATTAATTACTGGTTATAGTTCTGTGCTAATTCATGCCTCATAAAATAATGAAAATAGCAATGAGGCAACAGTTATGTCTCTTCTGAGTCACTACTTCAGCTATTATATATCTGAATATTGTGAATTAGAAATTACTTCAGGATTTAGGGATTTAGCAAAACTCATGTTCCCATCTCTAGTTGCTATCATGCCAGACTTACTCTTCTCTGTTGGAACATGTTTCATGAGGCCTTGCTTTAACATCTGTACAACCAGTTCCTATGCAAAATCTTGAGTTATAAATAAAACACGTAATACATATATACGTGTCTATGTGTGTGTGTGTAGACCTATATGTGTACATATGTGTTTTGCTACCTTGTGAATTCCCAAATGCTTTTAGAGACAGACTGCTTTGGTGGCATATAATACAGGCATGCAACTCTATAATGAAGGAGTGATTCATAGAATCATAGAATCATTTAGGTTGGAAAAGACCCTTAAGATCATCCAATCCAGCCATAACCCTACCCTACCAAGTCTGCTGCTAAGCAATGTCTCTAAGCACCACATCTACATGGCTTTTAAATACATTCAGCGATGGTGCCTCAACCACTTCCCTGAGCAGCCTGTTCCAATGCCTGACAACATTTCAGTGAAAATTTTTTTCCTAATGTCCACCCTAAAGCTCTCCTGGCACAACTTGAGGCAGTTTCCTCTTGTCCTATCACTTGTTACTTGTGAGAAGAGACTGGCACCCACTGCTCTACAACCTCCTTTAATGTAGTTGTAAAGAGCAATAAAGTCTCCCCTTAGTCTCATATTTTTCAGATGAAACAACCCCAATTCTCTCTGCCATTCCTCATAAGACTGTGTTCTCCAGACCCTTCACCTGTTTCATTGGCCTCCTTTGGACCTGCTGTAGCAACTTAATGTCATTCTTGTATTGAGGTACTCAAAACTGAACACAGTACTTGAGGTGTGGACTCAATTCCTGCAGCTCTGTGTCGTTCTCTGTGCAGGAATAATTCCTGCCTGCCGAAGGGGCTCATTGCACACAGACTGCTGCTCCCTGAGTGGAAGCAAGAAGTCAGACAGTATTATTTTGTTGTTAATGTTTCTCATTTGATGTTCAGATTCACTCCTGTGGTAGTATCACAGCAGCTAACCACCTCTGGTACTTGCCACATGGCTGTCTGCAGCCAACCAGCCATTCCAGATGGGTTATAGCTAACAGAGAGAACCAGCCCACCTTCTGAGCACATTTCTGGCTTTTCTATTTTAGGTATACACTCTAGGATGAGATGTGCTACAGCCCAGCCCCTGTTCCCTGTGCTGACTAGCTCCTCATGGTAGATGAATGGAGCTAATAGTAGTTAGTGTTAGCTAAGATGAAAAAGTCTGCATTTAGGGATGAATCTCCCACTGAGTATTTAGCCCTCAGCTACTGAACTGTATTGATTTTCGCTGGTACATTCTTTCTTATCTGAACTTTTAGAAACTGTTTCTCAATGCCAGATTTTCTTCGCTTTTGATGGGTATACTTTTACTTTCCACTGGCGGAATACTCTTTAGACAGCCTGTCACTATGAAATTCCTCAGTCTCACTGCTGAAACAGACGGTGATAGCTAACTTGCCTGTACAGCAAAGCACTCCCATAAATAGCAGGCTTATTTGGTAAAGGGTGGTTTTGGTAGCCAGGGAAGGGAGAGACATTTCAAGGCAATTTTGTATTTAGGTTAGAAATATCTTTATCCGCTTTGGGAATGCACTTCCTGTTTTGACTTGTACTCTAAATATATGTAATTTTTAAATTACAGGTTTACGTCAAGAGAACAATTTAGTCAAGTATTACTTTCTTTGGAGAACCCATCCTTGTTGTTACTCATAAATTATGGCATGCATTCAGGCATAAAGAATGTAGGGATCCATTAATCAAAAACCATGATACACATTACAAGTTCTCTGCAGGAAACAGCTCTTTTGAATGTGGGGGCAATTGATACAAAGCTGTCAAAATGAACAGCAAAGGAAGTCTGACTGGAATTGCAGGAAGTTGCTGGGTTGGAAGGACATTGCAGGACAAGAGAACATGGCAGAGATTTTGGAGAACCCAGTTCAAGACTTGACATAGCCTTTCTGCACGGCCTAGACGAGATGGCCCATAGTCAGGGTGTGTTTAAGCCTTCTGAGTAGAGATTTTCTCATGCTAGGGGAAACAAACCAATAACCTTATAGGGTGCAGCAAAATCAGCCATGGTTCAGTGTCAGCCATCCCAGCAGCGGGAAACTGAAATTTGGCCTTCACTACCAGGCTATCTCTGTGCTATGTCTTACTTTAATCCCTGGATTGCAAAGAACCAAATGGAAAGACGCCCTCCATTGTGGGTTCAAATGGTGTTCAAATGATATTTGCTGTTAGTTGAAGACTCAGGGTTGCTTACTAGGGACTGTGCCCAGGGTATGTCTCTGACCCACAACTCGTTGATGCCGGGTCTCTAGACAGGGACAGGGCAGGTCAGGGATGCAGTAATGCTGGGATTTTGTTCAAGGAGCAGCCTGCTGCAGTAAGAGCAAGTGATGTGCAACTGGAGTAAGCTATACTCCAATTTCAAGACTATAAGAAGGCAGCTGTGGGACAGGAAGGACACAGGCGGTCCAGACACTTCCGATGCTGATTTTTTTCCAAAGCTCAGCAGAGAGGAATAGATCCAAAACTTTGTTTCGAGCTTCTTCCGCATCAAAAGTTTGGATATATTTGTTTCTTGTGGAATTTATCCCAACAGCTCTGATCATGAGATGAATGTCCCACTAAAACCAATTTTTTACATGTCGTTTTCTGGTGGCTCTTGTACCTCATGAGGTTTATAGTGATCCATTGAGCACTGTGATGCTGTGCCATAAAATGCAAACACCATGTTTGATTACATTGAAAGAATTATTATGTGTAAAATGGCATAATCATACACTCTTCTGAATACTGAATAGGGCCTATCTGTGTGCAATTCAAAATATCATGCTTGAAAATAGTTTTTCTCCCATATAAATTACTGTAAGCTGAACACGTCCCAAGGAACATTTGCTGGTGTTAGTACTATGTCCACCACCAAAAGGCCTATGTAAGGCACTGAATGCAACCTCTGCCTTCCTTTGAGGTTGTCAATGAGACTTTGGTTATACCTCTTCGGAGGGCTAACTCTGCTAACTCGATGCAAGCTTTGAACTTCTTGATGCAACTCCTTCCATGGAAGTCAGCGTATAACTTCTATTAATGGCCTGGTTGTGTCATTCTGATGCAGCAGCCTTGTGGAAGGAAGATGGTTAATTTATATATATTGCTTTCACTTACAGCTTTTTATGAGAAAAAAGTCCCCTCCCTGCCCCCTCCCCCTGTCACACACACACAGAGTTGCATTTGTTGTAACATGTGTAGTGATGTGTTTTGGTGTCACATTGGCTAATGTCACACGTGTAAGTATATGATAGAATTTTTGTGTTCCATGTGACAAACCCAAATGCTCACTTCTACTGTGAAGTGGAACCTAACCCTCAGCCTTTCCCAAACTTTGTAGCAATCTGCACATCCTACACAAACCTGCCCCAAGGAATATTTGGTTCCCAGTATAGAGGATAACAACATCTGTTTATGACCATTGTGGTAAAGAGAAATTGCTATAAGAGTTTGGCAATGAGTTTTGAGTTTTCCCCGTTAAGCTGATTCAGCAAAGCTAAAATAAAATGGCCTGTCAGAGCATGCCAAGTGTAATCATTTACTGCTCAGAGAGCTTGCAAAGTGTCTCTTTGTTTGTGTTCCCCAGTATCTCAGCCCCAAAGCTTTCAGGACCATGATAAACAACGCCTCATTATGTTTATGTAAAAGAAATCAAAATTACTGCGCATAACTATCAGTCACTGGCCAGGCCTCAGCCCAAAATGATTTTGGCTGAAGAAAGCTTTGCAGTGAATTTACCCACCCTCTTGCTCCACAGCGCTGTGAAATCTCTGAACCAGGGTCAGGGTATCACTGGTAGGACAGGATGTGCAGAGACCCTTGCTGAGCCCACCCACATTGCAGCAGTCTTGCGGCTAGAAGATCCTCCAGCTTCCTCCACTTACTTAATCTTTCTCATATCATTATACATCTCCTTCAGAGCCAAGTTCCAAAAACGGTGCCCATCCTTTTCCTTTTCACGTTGGTAATGTTCTTTTTTCTGGTACACACGCACACACACACACAAAATGGTTCCAGCTGTTGCGAATTACAGCATAGAAAACACTTTAAAGAAAAAAAAAAAGTAAAGAAAAAGTGAATGGAAGAACAGGACACAATCCAGAGAGTGAGGGAGTAAATGTTTCTCATTAGTGATTAGATCTCTTACATGTTTTCCTGCATACTTGTGTTTCTCGATTAGTTCTTTGCTCTAATTTGACTTGGGTTGGAGCGGAACACTTGCAGATCATTTTTTCAGAGCCTTGATGTTATGTGAGGCCATCTTGATCACTTTTTTTGTTTGAAAATTGAACTTTGAAAACTCTCATCTTGTCTTTTGTGAACATTTAAGTCCACATCTTGGTCATGAATCTTGGGTTATCTCAGTTCATAGCAACAACAATGTCTGTATTAAAGGCCAGAACTCTTGCTAAATCTCAAAAGGGAAGTATAAGCGATGCTTAAAAGTTCCCTGAGACTTTTTCTGGCCTAAATAGCATCAGTCTCGACTATTTTTCCTTAGGATAGATTCAGGTTTGTATTAAGTTATTTCATACACAGGACAAATGTTGTTTCTTTTCTGTAAGTATGTTAATTAATCAAGACATCAAAGAAACATTGTTCTTTGAGTATCCAGAAAGGTTACAGATGCCAGGGGAAATAAAGTTATTCTTATCTTGTCGGATTGTTTTACTCCTGTATGATGGCAAGTTTTCTGATACCATTGATCTGTTTGAAATGTGTTATGGATTTCTACATCTAATAATAAGCAGCCCACGTGTTGGATACCAGAGGGGATAGAAGCAGACTTGGTACAGAGAGGAAAATACCTCATTCACAAAATATGAAGTCCATACCTAATGACAGTTGTTTGCATTTCTCCCATTATTGGTCCCCAGCCTTCAAACCTGCATTTTGTTCATTGAAATATATCATCTGACAGGCTGAGTTGTGCTGGTACTCAGACAACATACTGAACATTAAAATAAAGCCAAGTTCTAGGAATATATTAGAACTGTTGCCAAACTGTGCTGAAATAAAACTGCTAAAATTAAGTACATTGTTTTCCTCGAAAATATTATCTGTCCTGAAAATAAAGTTCAAGACAGTTGTGTTTAAGCCTATAGACTTGGGCCAATTTCTAATCTTGTTTGCACTGATGTACTTGACATCAGAAGTTGGCTTACAATGTTCTTACGCTACAGCTTGGTGCTATTAGCAGTAACTACAATAGAACTCAGGGCAATTTTTGAATATGTTCTACTTTACTTCAAATCTCCATGACAATGTGTCTCAGCAAGTGAGACATTTCTTCTGTCTGCATGAAAAAGTATAGATCATATTAACCTCCGGCCAGAAACAAGCTAACAGATATCACAGCTGCATTTTAATATATTTCACTGGCTGAAGCTTTCCTTTGCAAGAAACATTGCACTGTCTGTAAGTAATTTTTGCTTCAACCACAAAGAATACATTGGTGCACAGAAAATTTCTTTTAGGAATGGCTACTTAACCTAGCAATTTAAAACTGCTCTGAGTGCAGTGTGGAAAAAGTAAATAACCTTGGTTTCTGCTTTTCTAAATCCGTTACAGGAAAGCTTCATGATCTGTTAACTCCTTGGTCTGTGTATAATGCTGGGGTTTTGTGGAGATAAGACTGAGGGCTTCTCATGTCTTCTGCCAATGCCCTACTCCAAGCCCAGATACAAAGGCCAGAAAAACAAACTACGGAATCAGGTAATACATGCCAGAGGGTCCCAGTCTGCTTGTGTCCAAAGTGGCAGGAGTTCTTTGATGATACAGCAAATAAAAATTTTGGGACTTAGGAAAGCAACATAATGGTTGAGTCTGAAGACCGCATAACCTGGGAAACCAGACCATTTTCAAACATTACCCAACTTGCTGTACAATTACTGTATTTGCCAGCTCAAAGTTAGGCATCCAGCAGCATCTCCAGCAGTATTGCAAGGCAGTAAGCACAGGGTTCTGCAGATGCAAAAAGATAATTTGGTTTCTCTCCACATTTGCATACGTTTAAATGTTCATGCACATTTATGTGCACTCATTTACCAATAGGCCCAGCACAGATCACCCCTGATGATTCACTGGCATAACTTCACACCATTCTTGCTTACTGGTTTTCATAAGATCTCCTAGCCAAATGCCAAACATATTTGGCTCTGTTTTGTTGTGAGGTCTGATGATCACAGAAAGGAAAATGCCCTCAAGACATCGCAATAGGAACTAACCAGAAGACTTCGTCTTGGGGAAATGCCTTAGCAAGCATGAATTAAATGTCAGCAACATGCAGATTGCAGAAAGTCCTTCCAATCTGATGTCATATATGGATCATAATCAGCACAATGATCCTGATCCGGGTCAAAATCAACACAGGCATGGAAAAGGGATTTTTGGAACTAAAAGTGAATGTATTGGTCTTCAATCTGAGTCCACATATTTTGTGCCGGTTGTGGGTTCATTTAATTTCATTTGTTTGCATTTTTTTTAGTTCATTTCACACACAAATCTTTCGTGTGGAAGTATACATGACTAGTGCTTTCCCTTGTTTCTGTTGAGCTGTGGGATGGTCATGTTGTTATTTGTCAGGAGTCATCAGCCTGAAAAATCATAACCTAGTGGTGATTGAATGTGTCCAGTCTCCAATTTGCACTGTGGCAGCACAGCATAGCTGGACTTGAAGTCTTCACACTGGAAATTTCAACTAGCAGCAAGTAGCATGAACTACTGCAAATTCAAGCACAAACATGGTTTTCTCTCTGTGCTAGCTATCAAGTCGTATGTATGGTTCTGAGTGCAGGGATCCCAAGCTCTGACCAAGGACTCTGGCAAGTACCACCATTTCTTTGGCACAGTTAACTTTCTCTATGTCTCTGTGAGAAGCAGAACTTCCTCAGAAGCAAGCTTTAGCAGAACAAACTCAGAGGCACTTACAGGCCATCACAGATCTCCCTACTCCTGCATTTTGTTAAGTTGTGCTTCTTTGACTTAACATGCATGTTGAGGTAGCCAAAAGAAATGCGCACACGCACACACACCCCCCTCACCCCTCCTTCTCCTCCTGAGGGAACGGATGAAAGGTACTGGCCCATATGTGGTAGTTTGGTCACATCACACAGCACAGGCAAGCCCAGCATGTGGATACTGTGGTGGTGAGGGCAGTACAGCAGTCATCAAGAATAGAAAACAATAAAATAGAGCAGCCCTTCTCACACTTCATGGTTTTTTATGGTGACTGGAGGAATATCCCTTTTGTGAGGAGTGAAAACAACATGCTGGCCCATATATGCTGCCAAGTGCAAGACCTTGCCTTTGTAAGGCTGGTGTGTTACTGCTGGAGACCTCACTGGCTCCTGCGAGAGTGGCCCAAGCCCTGGCCCCATGTGGTGCTAAATAGGAGGATCTGGGGCACAGCACCAGGCTCAGCAGCTGAGCAGCATGGGCAAGCTGCTGGGAAGGGGCAGTACTAAAGTAAGTGAGAGCATGGCATGGAAAAAGGCTGGTAGCAGCAGTGGGGCAGTGGGGAATGGATTTTGTAGGAAAATTTTTATGGGGAAATCTGAGAAACAGCATGGTGAATGGAAAAAGCAGAGCTAGAAGTAAGACAAAGCTTGTGAGTGAAGGAGGTAGGACCTTCTCCTGTGTTAGTGGTCTGAGGAAAAGAGAGCTGTGTACACTGGCTGTCAGACAGCAGGAGGTGAGGTATGAATCTCCAGAAGCATTATGCAAGCACCAATACCACCACAAATAAGCCACAGCTTTAAAAAAACCCCAAAATCTCCTGACTGCAGGAGGCAACCTGAGTGCTGTATTTCAAAGCCTAACCTCCTGCTGCCCAGAACATTAATGGAGATGGAAGAGGATGCATCCCTCACACTCTTCCCTAGGGAAGGTGGAGATTGGCTCTCCATGCCCTGTGCAGAAACCTCCTGGATTAAACGTCTGTTGTTCAGAAGGGTGAACACCATCCTTTGTCTATCAGGGACAAATACCGCTCACTTTCTCTGCAGAAGTGAGGATTTCCAGTGCCCTCTTAGCACTGCATGAGGCCCCCAGTCCGGCATGCTGCTGTGCACACACGCCTTCCACTGCCTCCAGCCATAAATATCACCCAGAATTTCTCCCCCAGTCCTAATTAATGTGGGATGTGCATCCAGTTCTGCAAATGGGGAGCATATACCAACGTGTATCCTATTTCTCTGAGCAGAGCTGTTTCCTTTATCCCCAAAAGGACCAAGTATTCAGACAAGTTGAAAGCTGGTCTGTTATTAAATACTTAACAGCAATATCCAGCTCCTATGTCTATCACACTGGCCTCAAAAGGCTTCACATCTTCAATGGTGCAACAATGTTCTGCTGTTCCACTCCCCTGACATAATGTCTGTCAGTAACATCTGCAAAAGGATTATGAGTTTGCAATGCAAAACTAGGTCAGGATTGTCAAAACACAAAAGTTTAAAGTTAAGATGCTACTTCTATCTCTAAGTCTCACAGCAATAAGCCCAAATTTAAAAATTCAGTGTGCATTATGCAGTTAACATTAAAAATCACAGGATCTCTCCAGGATTTTGGAAATCTGTCCATTTTGTAAAAGACCTGTCCTTTAGACCCCTATTTTGCTTTTTGAGATGTAGTCCTCAGATTTAGAATGAAATGCTGCTTTTAATTGCATATTCAATGATGGGAATTGGTTTTTTCATGCAATTAACTGCTATTCCATGCAGTTCAATAAAGGAAGGTCCACTGCAGAAGTACCAGTATTGCTGCTACAGGTTGCAAACATCTCACCTTTAATATTGCCATATTTCCCTAGATGTAATATGGTCTAAGTTTAGGAAATAAATCCTTCATATATGGCAGCAGCTCCTTCCATTTCTGTTAAAAATTGCAGTATCATATTCTGTCACTCCTGGTAAAATAATTAAGCGTCTACAGAGATTTATCATACAGAGACACCAGCAAGCCCCACCACTGAATTTGTTATGATCTAATCATTGGCGATATTATATTTAGCGTGTCGGTAGAAATACTGTCTGGAATACTGTGAAAAATACCTTACTTTAAATTATCCTCTACTTCTCACAGCCTTCCTTCATGTCTCCTTCTCCCCCATAGTATGGTGCAAGGCATGTCAATACAATAATGGGGCACTGAAGTAAAAAGAGACATCTGTCATGTATTTGGCCAGATGGCATTTTTCTAAATATGGCATGTGCTAAAAAGTGCAGTTTTTAAACCAATCAGATTGAGAACTGGGATAAAATTAAATGAATTATTTTGAACAGAAATGGAGATTACAGAGAGAAGATCAGAAAAGTCGAAGTTTTTGTTCTGATGTTATTAAAATAAAACAGCATTTTTCTTTCAAATACTTATTTTGAAAGCCAGCAAAATTAGATTTGAAAGGTCTTATCTAATGAAAAGCAAATGAAATGTGTCATACTAGGTCAAATAAAATGCTTGTTTGATCAAAATTGTTTTTTTCTGGTTTAAGTAGTTTTGTAACAATATCAACTACGCAATTACTTAAATTGAAATAATCTTACTCTGTTCTATAAAAGTATAGATCAAGACTAATTTCTTTAATACCAACCTACTTATTTTGGAATAATTTCAAAGTATCTGGAGTGGTATCCAAAAATGTGATCAACATGAGAGCATAAAATGCAGTTTAATGCACTCTAGCTAAGGCAATGAAAAGGTAGTTATAATTAAATCCTTCCTTTAAGTAATGTTTTCTTTTTTATTGAATACTGTTTGAAAACAGGAAGATAGACAAGAAACAGGAACTGGAAATTATTACATCTCATGCAAGACTGATTGTTAAACAAATGCATAATTCTGTTCATTGTTATTAAAAGACCTGATGAAAACCTTCCTTCATTGATTCAAACAATCTGTACGCCATGGCTAAAATTCAAGTGATGTATCTTTGTAATGCTGACACAGTGATAAATGGTGTGCTGGGGTTCCCATGGCCATGTTGCAGGTTGGTAGAAGACATAGGCTGGTACTGAGCACAAATGAAATGCAATAGATGGAAGAATGACCCAAGGGATGACCACAGGTGGAACTCAAGGCAACTTGGAGTACAACCCTTGCTGGGCTGTACAGCCCCTTTAATAGCAATATTAATATATAAAACAACACTTAAAGACAGTTTTCATTTTAGCTTTTCATTCTCCCTCAAACGGTCAGAAAGACTCTGTGTGTGTAATTGCAGTCTATGTTAAATTAAGCTTGGAGTGCATAAATGTGAGGACTCATATTTATTTATTTTTGGCTCACTAAATCAAGTTGAAATCTAGACCCTGATATATATATATATATGTAAAATATAAAAATAAATACCCCTATTAAATGATAATAAAACACTAAATATTTTGCTCTTTCCATATAATCACATCTAGGAACTGTTTTTGCAATGAAGAACAAATCAGTAGTAAATGCAACCTTTGAGACCACCGCAGAAAGGCCCTCTAACTTCAGGAGATATTGCTAGCAGGCATCAAACTAGATGTATAGAATTACTAGCCCAGAGAAATGATAAGCATCATCTCTCTGCTGTGAAAAGTGAACTCCAGTGTAAGAGTTTCACCTAGAAATAGAATGAGTTTGAATTACTACTCACATTCAAGTTTCAGCAATGTAACTAGCCAACTAATCCTATTATTCCTCTCTTTTTTTGTATATTGCTTTAGAAAAGTGTTAGAGACCAGCATGGTGTATTGCCAAGAGAACCAGACAGAAGTTCCCTGCTGCAGACACACACTTTACCCTTCCTTTGTGGGAGCCCTTTAGAGGAAGAGAGCCTGAAACAGGTATTTTAAGTTTTGCACATTTTGGCAGCATGTGATAATCTGCTGCACAGAACTGCTCAAGGCCTGCCAAAGGCACTCATCACTGTGGTCTGATGATGTCTGTCAGCCTTTCCCTTGCTGGGCATCCTGGAAAAGGGTGCCCACTTCTGTTGATACAGTCCTTCAACTTCAGAGGCTTGGTTTCCCATGATACAAGCAGTGACTCAAGGGAATCTGAATCAGTCATGAGCAATCTGATGTTCAGCTTTATCTCCTGACTCCCAGTTACTCTACTTCAGTCAGCTTTAAACAATTCCTCTCCATTCCTGAGGTCCCTTGCCAGCTGTTGTCATGCTAAGTTTAATATCAGCTATGGATTTCTGACTGTTAATCTTTCTCTGTAAACTGGTCCCTTCAGTATCTCCTTGATACTACAAAAAATCCTAAACATTGTCATTATTTTTCTTTTTCTCTTCCTTTTTATTAGCAACACCTCTGAGAGTACAGAAGGCCATTTCTCTTATGTCTTTTCTGTCAGTTACTGACATTCATCTTGGCTGAACATCCTCATATTTAATCTTTCCTTTCTCCCTTCCTCCCCCACCCCTTTTCTCCAGCTTCTCCTCTGCCACTTATTGCCTGCACTAATGAGGGTGTGGCTCTTGGGAGGGACCTGGGTTTACCCTGCAACTCACAGGGACATATCGGGGTGCGCCATTCAGCTGCCATGGGCTGGGTTTCAAGCAGAAGAGCTCAGAGTGCTCAGGCCAGGTGGGAGCCTGGCAAGCCCCAGCAGGTCACTCTGTTGCAGGATTGCAGGCCAGGACTCGAGGGTGCTCTCCAAAATAAATGTGCTGCAGAGTTTATACAGAGGCTAGCGCTTGACCCATCAGATGTGATGGTTGAAACTACAGGCATTGGGATGGGGAAGATCCTGCCTCATGCATTTGTCTTTATTGCAGCTTTCAGCAGTTCAGTACAAGATGCACAGCATCAAGTTTGTCTGGTCTCTCTGGGTCCCCTCACAGAGGGATTTAATGGAGCCCTGTTTTGAGCACCCAGGAGGTGTCAGCTGAAAGAGCGGCTGCACTTCCAGCCCTCAAACCATTTTGTCCAAAGCTGCATTGCTGGGCAGGGAAAGGAGCTTGAGGGAGACGAGAGTTCGTGATGTCAGCTCCATCACATGTCTTCTGTGCCAAGGCACCAACATCAAGGGTTTAGATTTGTGCAACCTCCCCTGCTGGATTTGCATCTGGAGGCCAGTTTGCTCCCACAATCAACAGTAGCTTCTGGGCTCAGTGAGCACAAAAGAGAGGGACAAGGTGGGCAGCACCATTTTTGAAGATTGATGAGAGAGAAATGTATGCCGAGGGACACAAGAGCGGGGACTTCCTGCATTCAAGCTAGGAGAAACTATAATTTAAATCTAATGGATGTAGGGTTGAAGGCAAAGGAACATTAATGTCATTTTTCTAAATCCCAGACTAAGAACTGGATTCCTTGAGAATGCCTTGGGATTAACTGATAGCACCACTCAAAGTATGCAGACATAGCTTACATTTTTCTCAGGCTTTAACTACCTTAATATGTCAGCTAATAGAAAAACCTCAGAAAAGTTTAAACACCTAGAAGCCTTTGGAATTTGAAAAGCTCTCCCAGTACTTAATTAGAGCTAGTTATTGAATCTATAAAATTATTTCACTATAGCTTCTTACTTTTTTATTGTTTCTTTCATCTGCTGTGCTCCCTACTAGGGTTCATGCCACTCTGTAGGAGCCACAGGATCCCATCTACTGAGTGAAACCACCAAGTCCAGTATCTTAGATTTTACCAAACATTTCAAGGAAAGTATGTACTTCTCCAGAAGTGCAGCATACTGGATCAGTTAGGGTAGGTTTAGCTACAAGACATGGACATCAAACTCGATGCCTGGCCTCTGCAACCTGAAGCTTTCCTACCCAACCAATCAGAACAAAAAACATTTCAGAACTAAGCAGCTTAACACGCCCCATGAAGACAGTTAACTCCCCGTGAGAGTTTAGGCCCAAGTTCTTCCCTCGTTCTTTCTGGGGAGGAATGGGTCAGAAAATAATCAGAGCAACAACCACCTTTTCATGCCACATGATGCTTTTTCAATGAGATAAAACACTTTAAAAAACTCTTTGTTTGTTGGTTTTAATTCATAATACCCCTCCTCACTTTTCCTCCCGGAGATTTCAGAGTCCACTGGCCTGCAAGTACCTGTACTCAGCTGTCCTTACTCTTCTGCGTATTTAGATCACACATGTCTTTGTACTCTACTCCTTCAAGTATACTAGCTGTATAGTCTCTCTGTTTCCTAGCAAATGTTGATGTGGACGTTCCGAGCACCTCATAACCTCATTTCACTTCAGCGTTAGGTTCCACTTCTGCCTCTGACTGCCATTCCTGAGGCTACTGTTGTCACTACCTGTAGTGGCAACAGTCAAATACTTCATGCATTATTTTCTGCAGCCCCACAGAGACCAGCAGCACTTGGGGCAGGGGCAGACCCTGCCCCCCTAGAGCTTGCTGTGGGGCTGGGTCCTGTGTGGAGCCTGGCTCAGGTTACCTCTCTGCAGCAGGACAGATAGGATTTACATGGGCCAAGTGTAGAGCACCAGAGCCTAGAGCTCTTCAGCTGAGCTTGTCTCCTTTAGCTCCGTTTAAGAGCAATGGGGAAGGAGAAGTGCCCATGCAATATAATTCAGTTAACCTCATTTATGTACCTGCTTTAGGATGGAATGAATTGTGCTGCAGATTCACTGACTACAGATACTTAGATTGTGGTGACCACTTCAGATAAAGGTGTCTACAAGACTGCCAGAGGAACCACACCTTGTGAGACAAGTTGCTCTGAAAGCATGTGGTTAGTTCAGCAATCTCCCAGGAGAGGTCTTTTGCTGGTTTACTTTATATGAGCTCAAGGCAGGTTGATAATAAATTTAAATATATTCTTAAATTAAATAAGAATACTCATACAACACACAGCATCAGGTTGAACTAAACCAGTGCATATTCTTACGTAGAAAAGCTATATGATGATATGTTTGATCTGTTTATTATGAACAGCTGCTTAGACTGAAGTAACCTTTTGCAATTAAGAAAAATGTACTTGAGACATGCAAAATAATTTTATTTCTAAGACTGTCACAGTATCAATGCCAGTCTGTCTATGCGGTCAATGCATGGAAAATGAAGTATTTTCTCATGTTGTTTTTTCCCCTCTTTCTTGTTTTTAAACTTTCTCACTTCATCTGAAGCAGTTCATCCCCCACATATAACTCATGGTTCAAAACTGGAGCCATGTCAGTTATCTAAGAAATGCCCCAGTCATCTCTGGACTGACACTTCTCTAGCCAGAAGGACAATGAGGAGCAGTCACTCTGGCCATAAATCCCATGCATAAATAGCAGCTTAGAGAAAAGTCAAGGAATGGAGGATTTTCCAAAATGTTAAATGTTTTCTTTACAGGCCACACTGGTGTCACAAGAGGTGAAGTTTCTGCAGACAAATCATTCTAATTCAAGGCTTAGGCAAGAGTGTAGGTTTGTTTTCTAGCACAAATCTATTAGCCTCGAAGTTTGCAGACTCTCCCTTGCTGTGACAGCTCAGGTCAAATGCAGGTGACTTGGCTATAAAATGAGAATGACGCACTTGATGAAACGTATAAAAGACATTGATCTGTGTGAACTCCCACCGTGGTGTATTGAGTTCACAGAGCAGTGCACAATAGTGAAGGGATCTGAAAGGACCATGGTGACATAGTTACATGGATGCTCTTTCAAAGAGCAGGCTGCCAACTGGCTAAAATGTGAGAATTGTGCTGAAAGATCAAATTTTGAAAGGCATCTCCATCATCCAAGCCAGGCAGGCTGAACCTGTTCTTGCTGCCCCAGGAGCTGCTCTCAACATCCTCTGAAAACACTGAATGCACCCTCTTTCCAAAGTTTAGCATTTTCATGCCTTTTACTCCTCTGCAAACTCATAAGCAATATGTAGGGCTGTTTCAGGCCTTCAAGCATGAAGGGCAGCAGCAAGGCACAGGGCTGGCAGCAGCATGATGAAAATCTTGACTGCACATTAGAGTTCTTATAAAAATAAACCTCTGGGGAATATTCTCCTTATGAGTTACAATAACCTCATTATCCTGCTATATAAGTTTAGTCCCTGAGTAGTACCTCACTAGTTTCTTGTGTGCTGCAAATCTGTTTTTTCTCTCGTGGTCTTTTACCTTACACTCCAATGATAAGTCATTTTGGGTAGACAGTATCCTGTGATGTTTGTCTGGAGGGACCTGCTCTGCAGCAGCACCTTGGAAGTGCTGCTGTATTACAAGCAGAAAACAGCCATCCTGCCCTTTCTGAGAAGTCCTGGGCTCTGGAGGTGCCTGGTCAAGCTGTGAAGGGCTCCTTCCTGAGGGACCTCACACACAGGCTACCGAGCTGGCAGTGGGGGGAGCAAACAAAACCAGCATGGGTTTTGAAGCAAAAATAGGCTCGACCACAGAGATATATAGGCAATAATAAATGGATCAAGCTTGTAATTGGATGTGGCACAAAGATGCGTGAGGAAAAGCTTGAACCTGAGAGAGGCAATCAGCAGGGAGACTGTCAGGGTCTCAGTGCTACAGATGCGTAGTCAATGAGTGACAGATCTGCAATACAACTCCAAAATCACTTTCTGTGACTGTAACTAGAGAGACGAGTAGAAATGCAGAGATTATTTCTGTGGGGAATCCAACCTATTTTTTAACCTGCATTAGAAAGAAGCACTTGTCTAAGGTGTTAAAGAAGAGGAGAAGAAGAAGTATTGAAGGAGCCAAAGAGACAGTGAGGAATGCAGTGGACAGACTCAGATTTCTTCTCAGAGGATTAAGAGAAGGACTGCTTCCCGTCCTATTAAAAATATTGCCATCATCACCATCCCACTGACATATTTTTTCTTTGAGGAATATGGTCTATAAAAAAGCCCAAGGATAGCTTTTTCTCCTCTTCTTTTATCACCAGAGACCTCAAAAAAACTAAGGCAAAGGGCATAGTCCATAGCTCAGCCTGTATGGTGGTCTCCGTGCCTTGGAACATCTCTCAGTTATGCCCCAAACCAAAACTATGGAAACAGACAGCCCTAGAGGGCAAGCAGTCCAGGAGACAGTATTCCTGGAAAAGGCATTTTTATGCTACCAAGAATGATCATGAACACACTTATGCAATGCAAGGCTAAACGTCTCTTAATTTTCTCCAGGTTCTAGATAACAGGTCTTAATTAAAGGGAAAAGTAGGCCGAGCCAAAGAGTATGGAGAGCTGATCTGCACACAGCCTGCTAGGCAGAGTAACACCGTCTGTTCACCTGGAGACACAGCAGGCGCCTGGCAGGGACCTGGCAGTGATGACAAACCAGACTCTATGCAGCAGTAGGGGCATTCCTTCAATAAACACATTCCTCGTGTGACATACTAGGTCTACCTAAATGACATTTCAGGCAATACATGCACAATCAGGCACGGGCTGGAGCAAATACATACCAGCAGAGGGAATCAGTTGAAACCCAAAGGTGTGGGAAACTTTTCCAAGCACCCTCATACCAGAGTTCATGGCAGAATAGTCATGCTAAAAACTAATGGTGGTCCTTCCTGTTAGGATTCCTTACCCAGGGGCATCTAGGCTGCAGCAAACTGAGAACTAGACTGTCAAGAGGGAATAGAGATCATTAGCTCCTGAAGTGGGCATTTTGTACTTACTGTCACTGGTCAAGCAAGAAGATAGAAAAGGCTCTGAAGTGTCACTGCTAGGAGTACCAAAGAAGAGGTTTCCTTTTGAAAGTATCTTTACAATATAAGGCTATGGAAAAGGCCTTGTGGCAGTGAAATATAAATGTTTTATTAATGAAAGAACAGAAGATGAATAATCACAATAAAAGTGTCTGTTACCATGGGACAGGGAAATAGAAACACAATGGGCACTTGATGAGTGGCGATTAGTCTGGCTCCATAGACTATTTGTGAAATGGAGAAGAAGAATGGAATGTATTAAAAGAAAAAATCAAAAGACACATTTGGGAAGCTTAGGTCAAAGAAATTAAGGATGGCTACACCAAAATGAGACACTGTCTCTGTGAATCTATGGTTGAAGTGAAACTTTTAAGTACAAGTCATGTCTATGAGCCTGTAATTACAGGGTATCAGGCATCACAGGGATGCAGAGGGGCTGAACTCAGACTTTGCATACCTCCCACATGGTGTTTTCCAGCTCTGTACAATTTTTCAACCTTATTGTTTTCTTAATTCACTTCCAAAACCCTGCCCAGAAAATCTCAACTCAGAAATTGCTATGACACTCACTTCCCGAGGGAAACTCAGTAGCTGATGCAGAGCTAACTTATCCCATGTTTAGTCTCATAGAGCAGTGTGGCTGGATGACAGCTCCAGGACTGACTTGAGTCCTTCTGAGGTCTCCCTGCATGAAGTAGGACCTCCTGACTGAACAACAGCCAAGGAAGAAGCAAAGGCAAAGAAGCCAAATCACATCTGGACCACACATGCTGACACACCTGGCAAACTCCAAGCTAAGCTCCACAGAGAAGGACCTGGGAGTCCTGAGACAACAGGTTAACCATGAACCAGTAGTGTGCTCATGTAACCAAGAAGGCCAATGATATCCTGGGGTGCATTAAGAGGACTGTGACCAACAGGTTGAGGGAGGTTCTCCTTCCCCTCTGCTCCGCCCTAGTGAGGCCACATCTGGAGTACTTTGTCCAGTTCTGGGCTCTCCAGTTCAAGAGAGACAGGGAAATACTAGAGAGAGTCCAACAGGGGGCTATGAAGTTGATTAGGGGACTGGAACACCTCTCTTATGAGGAAAGACTTAGAGACCTGGGTCTGTTTAGCCTGGAGAGCAGAAAACTGAGAGGGCATCTTATAAATATTTATGAATATCTAAAGGGTGGTTGTCAAGAGGATGGGGCAGTTTCTTTTCAGTGGTGCCTAGTGATAGGACAAGGGGCAATGGACACAACCTGAAACACAGTAAGTTCCATCTAAACATAAGGAGAAACTTCCTTACTGGAAGCATGACAGGGTACTGGGACAGGCTCTCAGAGAGGTGGACTCTTCTTCTCTGGGGACTTTCAAAACCCACCTGGATGTGACCCTGTGCAACCTGCTCTAGGCGAAGCTGCTTTGGCAGGGAGGTTGGACTCCCACTGGATCTATAGAGGTCTCTTCCAACCCCTACCATCCTGTGACTCTGTAAGACCTTGAGTATGGAAGAAGAGACAAATACTGAAGCAAATGTACCTCTCTGGAGAGTCAGATGATCAGCAGCAGAGTGGGTACAGCCAGAGGATCACAGGCCCAGAAGCCCTGAAGAACTTTCCTGGGTATGGTGGGTACAGTTCAGGGGCTGGACTGTCCCTCATCATTTTGGTTAGTCACTCCTTCACCAGCCATGGAGCATCTGTTGAGCTGTGACACTGGCTTCGGAAGAAAAGTCATGGCAATACAAGGTCTCTTTTCAGGGCATACAGTGTTCCATTGTGGGATTAAGCAAACTACTACAAACAAATAGAAAGAGGCAGAATAGGTAATACCATCATTTGATAAAAAATGACTGTTAATTCTATATGGAATTGTAATTAAGGACAGCAGAGCCATCATACCTGAAGTGCTATGTAAAAATTACACTGAAAGGAACCCAGGAAGATAATTTGCCTAAGCAAAGGGACACAGACATTTTATACTACTTCAAAGGAAAGGGACACTGAAGAAGATGTTAAAGGTTTTCCACATATATCAAGTACACAGTCAGTTCAAGTGAAATTATCCATATTAACAGCACAGAGAAAATTGTCCTTTTTCTCTACTGCAATAGATTTGTTCAAACTGCTTAGGAATTGTTTCCCTCCCTTCACACCTTGCAATGTACTTTAGGTTAAATCTCTCATGACATTTAGCTAAGATTAGTAGAAAAAGAAGATATTCAGAGCAAATCTTTCAGTAGATATGTAGTGATATAGTGATGTATACCAGTGGGCCACACTTTCCGGGGAACGACTGGGATTTTTTTTTAATTGAATACACTCAATTATCACTTCTGTGGGAAACAAAGTTTAACCAACAAACCCGTTACTGAAGTTTACACCAGACACTAATCCATAAAGCACTATTACATTTTATACAGCTTGGACTGAGCCAAACACAGACTACCACCAGTACTGGGCTAGAAACTGGCAATATCTGCTTGATGAGAAAAACAAGTTTAGGTCAAGTAAACACAGCAATTTTTTAGAATTTGAAAAAGAAAAAAAAAGCAAGAAAAGATAAGGAAACTCAGTCTGAAACATTTTATTTAACCCCTAATGGAACACTTCATTTCAGAGTATTTAATCCCTGAAAATCTGTGTGTGTTTCTTTTTGAAGGTCTTGGATGAAATAAAGTTTCTGATTAAAAGAATAAACAAAGTTCTGTTAGAAACATCAATCAAACCAAGAATTCTTCATCTTGTTTTCTCAAGGACATCATACGCTGTTAGCAAGAAAACTCTCTCCAATAACAGAAGTACTTCTTAATTTATTTACCTGATCTAAATTCATCAAACTTTTCATCTCTCTAAAACCCATCTTTAGAATAAATGCCCTAAATGTATAGAAAAAAAACCTCCACTCCAATTAACCCCTTCTGACATTTTGTCCAAGAGAAAACCAATAAATAGAGTTTACACTCTACAAAAAGAAGCTGTAAATGTATATATACGAGAGCTGGACAACAAAGCTGTGGGAACACCATGAAGGGAAAGGTATCCACAAGAGGGAACATGGGCTGCAGACATCAGCACCAGCCTGGGAGCTACCCAAGGCGTGGATCCCCCTGTGCTGGGTGTCTTGCAGGCAAAACTCTCTTCTCAGTGTCAGGGAGCCAATGCACGTGGGCATGGCAGCAGCGATGTTGCCTGCGGAGGTACCAGAGGCAATAGCTGTGTTGGGCTTGGAAAGCTGGTGCTCAGCTTTTGGCTCTAGTGCTCTTCAAGAGCAGTGGCACTGTTGTCTTTGTGCAGGTCCCTGGTAAATGGCTGATTATAAGCAAGAATTTGACTGGGAATTTATGGGGCAAATGCCACTTTAGAGGACTTGGGCTAATGTGAAGTTTTATCTGAGGATGTATGCTGAGAGAAACTGGTCTCTGGAGGTTGGTGAATTACTTCTGTGGTTTCCTCATCTTCACATGATGTATAGTCCACTCACCCCTGTCCTGAGCCCCTCCTGTTCCCCTCAAAGGTGAGCAGATGGCACCATGGAAACTCCAACACTAGTTCTGCAAATCCAAGGGAAATGCTGGGATTCACAGGGACGTGCAAGCTCTGCTCCTCCTCCTTGGCTCAGGTGAATCTCCACAGACTCAAGATCTGGTGTTTCATATTACATATGAGTGCTATTTCCATCCTCCTCAGGAAGTCTTTATTCTTAGCATGCTGGTTACAGATCCATTTGGAGTAAGGAGTGTAAGCTGATCTCTGAGCTCTCGGTGCCGGCAATGCTTAATCACATCCCACTCTAAAAGGAACCATCTGACGTCAAGATCTGGATGATAAGAATATGGGACACATTAGTCATGGAAGAGCTGACATACACAGAGCAACAACAACAAGATTACCTTGATACAGTTGCCCTTCGTAGCATATGTGAACAAGGAGAACTCTTAATACCTAGAAAACTGAAGAACAGAGACTCAATTCCTTTTGCTGCTACTAATAAGTGTCCTGCGCTTAGCTGTATGAGAATACCACCCTTGGCAGCTGATGCATACCATAAACACATAAAAAGCATAAGAAAGCTACTGTAAAAGAGTGCATGGATTATTGCACCAACTCATAAGGTCCCACCTAACAGACAATTTTGGTTTCATTATTAAAGATGATTGTCTTCTTGGTTGTTTCAAACAAACATTGCAAAATTTGTACTCTAGACCCTTGGAATACATGGATGAAAAGTGTGATAGTTTTTAATTAAATCAGTTCTTAGATGAGCAGTAAAAGCCTTAATCTGGCAAAGTGCTCAACAGCATGCCCAGAGTGACATGTGTGAGTAGTCACTGGAAAACCTATTGGCAGGATGAATCAGTACCAGGTTAATGAGCCTGACTGTGCCAAAGCAGGACCTGTCACTGGGCAGCTCCACCATCTTGGGCAGGATCCAGCCTGTGTTTCCCACCTCACACCACCCCAGAGCAGGAACAGTGTCACTGGGACACCATCCTAAGACATAGATACAGTCCTCTGCATTTTTACAGAAGCTAGAGGGCTTTGCTTCCCTGCCCAAACTCAAAGAAAGCCATAGTGACCCCTATACTATGAGCTCAGAATGCGAGCTTGGATCCAGAGAGCCATATAGACATCTACAGCTGTGCTATGGAGGGGACACACATGTAAAAAGTCCCTCTCAGCACAAATTAGGTCATATTTCCTTCTTGCACAGGCACAGCTCCATTCTGTCGTGCACTGTGGTATTGTGAGGCATTAGCCATCTGACAAACCCTTTGAATCCCTCTTTCTCTCTGTCATGATTCTCTGTGGTTATGTAGCACATCAGTAACATTACCCATACCAATGAGCTGCCAGAGGTTAAGTTCACACTGTTATGTTTGGACATCCAGCAATATGGGTAAGATATTAAAAAAAATTATTTTTATGCTTTCCTATATGCTTTTCACTTCAGTCCACAGCACTTTGCTTTGCATGTTTTCTATTTGGAAACTGTGTCACTTTTGGAAAGCTGAAGGCACCTCCAGAAGGTGATGAGATCACTGCTGACCATTCAGGTAACTTTTGACAGCACATTTGCCCTTCATTGTTGGTGTGCGGATACACTGGGTTCAAAATAAGAGTCCCCTCTGTGCACATCAGAAATCAAACACAGCCCCTGTTTCTAGAGATCAGGGCTTCCTTCTCCCTTGCTTCAGTTGCAATGGAGAACACGATAAGCTATAGCAAGACCAAGGCTTGCAGAAACACCATGTAGGAGGTGCCTGTGCTGGCTTGGGCTGATGAGTGCTTACAGGGCAACCATCCCCATTGCAGGAGTGTTGTTCCCTGGGAGTGGATTTGAGACAGCAGCTATTGAATGTGCAGCTGAATATTAAGGGCCAGATTCGGAGACATAAAGATCCTATAGTGACAGCAAAGGCAAGAAATTAAGACATCAGGGTCTGGCCTCCGGTGTAAGGAGAGCAGACCAATGATCATTGAAGAAATATCATCCTGCCAAATTCCCCAACCAATTACATAACATCCAAGTCATTATCTGTAAGATAAAGCGAGTCTCTTTGTGCCAACCGTTGCTGGCTCAGGGAACTGGAGAACTGACCTTCAGGCCAGCTGAGCTAGGCAGCAAAAATCTTGTTCAGGAATTCAAGGCAACAGCTCTAAAGAAGCAAAGTGAAGATGAAATGAGTGACAGTTATGTGGGACTAAGTGATGCAAGCAATTTGAGAAAATCCTCTTAGACTGCACACCATCCCCCTAAACATTATACAAGGTCACCTGAGCATATATTGTTTTGCCTCCTATCAGAGGTCCTCTCCAAGTACCAGCATGGCCTGGAAAAGATGGGATTTTCTGATAAATCTTAGAGGTAGGAGGGAAGTGCTCCCACCATACTGCTATTTGGGAGGATGGAGTTGTCTCTCCTTTCAAAGGAAGTTTATCAGCTCAGCACAAGCACTTTCATTTTTGTTTTTCCTAAAGAATTCAATGCATATTGCCTTTCCATTTTCCTGGGTGATGGGATAGGGACATTTTCCCAGACCTATGCATCAGTCCTGATAACAACACTTTGAAATTCATGAACAAGCCATTAAAGCCATAAAATTTGCTCTTCCACCTTCTAAGAATATTTTAAGATGCAAATACTCCAGATAGCCAAAGGTGTCAGGAACCAGAAACCAGCAGGAGTTCTGTAAAATTCATCACGTTCTGCATTTGCAAAAGTTACCTTAAAAACATAAAGGAAACTGCACCCATCAGAGACCTAGATGCAGATATTCTCTGCACAGGGATCTCAAAGCAAACTGATCTTCTCTTACTTGGCAGGTACCTGAACTGCAGACTCTAGCGTATGAAAATGGTCTTTAATTAAATACTGGCATTTAGAGTACTTTATTCTGATTTATTTTCAGGGGGACTGATTTTGAAATTCTGATCAATAATATTGTGAGTACTTTTCCACTGACATTTTGTTTTTATGTTGAGGTGAATATCTTGCACAAATAATCATAGAAAAATGCATTCAGTGAATGAATGAATGAAAAGCATTAGCAAAAAATGTTGACAACATTTTTACTTACTTTTACATAAAAAGAAATTATGATAATGTTTTCCATAAAAATGTGCTGAAATAAATATTCCACCCCCACCCCCTTTTACCATGCTGAGTATCAAGCAACAAATTAACATAATATTACACAAGACATTCCTGACATAGGCATTAGATTCTTGAAGATCTCTGTGGCTTTCAACTAACACTGACAACTCTTATAGTATTTAATGCTTTTTTCTAAATCCTCAGATCCTGTGTTTATGTAATTAATTGAGAATATTTTTCTCAGCCTCTCAAGATTATCAAAAGCTGGAAATCTTGCAGTTGAAAAAGTATGAAAGCAGAAGGCAGGAGCAAACAATATGAAAGTTAACAATGCTAAAAATCTGATGAGTTTTGAGTGCAGGTCCTGAATGCCTGCCTGGGAATGTTTTCCCTGGCTCGTGACTTGCTAGGTCAGGGAAACACAGCTATACTGTGCTAGCCAATATTAAAGTGTCTGCTTCCGGAGTACAGATATGCTTTAGTTTCATCTTGAGAAGAAAGTTGCATGAAAGCTGGGTTTGCTTGGGCCCTGCAGCTTGTTACACGGGGATAGGTCTGGGCTAAAGCACAAGGAGATGATGAGTGATGCCTGCATACCAGGACACTGCTCCAGCCCAAAAGCTGGCCAGTGCACAAGCTTTTTCCTTTCCATATCAGTCCTCCTGCCCCTAAACATTTAAAAAGCATTACACAGATTTTTTTGTCCTCTGAACTACCCAAGAACATCAAGTTATGGGATTATTCTCGTCGTGAGTTTGTTTCTCATGTCTCACTACACACACACACAAAGAGCACAGATGCCTAAATAGCCTCATTCATAACAAGGGCATCACATTTCAAAGACAAGTGAGGCCCAGATGATTTTTTTAAAAATTCAGTTCCCCTCTGTGTGCCTCTCTTGGGTGCTTATATGAATAATGCCCCTAATCTTCTGAGCTTTGCCCACCATATGTTATTAGAGCAATTGGTTTTGCAGGCATACCTTTGATTTCATTAAAATAACTGGTGGTCAGAACTGTTCTTTTAGGACTCTTACTGAGTGAGATGGGCTGTTCCTCCATTGTACCTCCTTACTGCAAATACTTCAAAACCTGTGAGTAGGAGATCCAGTCCATTTTTAGTAAACTTCCCTCTCCAAAGCCACCTAGCAGTCAGGGAAAGAACAGCAAGTCGCACATGCTATGAAAATGAAAAAAAAAAAGAGATGGAAAAACGGTGTAAGATGCTCCTTGCAGGGATGCCACACCAGCAGGGCCACCGACCACCCCAGGCTCCACCCTTGCCATCTCCCCTCCCACCCCTTGCACTTGTCTGTGCAGGGTAGCTGCACCCCAGGAGCATGGCCAGACTGATGTGGGAGCACGCTCATTCCCTGGGCTGGGGACAGGCACCTTAGCTAACAAACAGCTTTGTGTGACCAGGAGCAAAATCATTTTAGTGAGCAAAGTTTTGGAGAAACTGCAATGCTGCACTTTGTTCCATAAAGTTTATAGTTCCTTACCTCTGGCCCTGTTTAATGCTATAATTACTCTCTTAAATTTCTCTTTATTTAATGTCACCCAGCCTGTCTTCTTTTGTTACCGTTTATTTAACTAAAACAGGCAGAGGCTGATATTGAAGGCAGGCACGGAGCCAGCATGTTAAAACCTGCTTTTAATTTAAAGTTCTGGGGCTAGTTTCCTAGCCATTACCACATTTCGGAGAAAATTTTCTCTCTGTTAAATGATGGCTGATCTAGATCTAATTAGGGTCAGTTTCACCTAAAGATGAGTCATTTACATTCTGAATATATGGCTTCCCAATTATCATTTTGGTTTAACCATCAGACATGAGCAAACACATGCATATCTTTTAGATGGCACTGGAGATAAAAATCAAAAGCAAAAAGATGGGATCTGGATGAAGAAAAAATACACAGTTCAGGATAAGGGCAAATAAGATTACGGGTAATTGCAGAATGTAGTTTTCTGAACTGCAGAAAAAGTGGCTTTTTCAAAACATACTAAAAAAAAGAAAAAAAAGCACTGAATGTTCAAGCATCTAAAGGTAATTTTTTGACAAAAACATTCTGGCTATGCAGGGCCATAGCTCTGTTTTGAAGCATAATATGGGTGGCTATTGGCATACCAGAATGAATAAAGAAACAACACAGATTGATGTGGAAGCAACTAAAAAAAAAAAAAAACCAAAACATTTAATACAACACTGCAATTCTTTAGCAATATTGGCATATTCTAAACCCATTTAGGAGAAAAACTCTTCTTGTTAAACATATCAAAAACCCATCCCATTTTCAGCTGGGAGTCTGTAATCAGTATATCTTGTAACAAAACAAAAAGAACAAAACTCAATAATATGGCATCTTGTAGCCTCACTTTGCCCGGAAAGCCTGGAAAACATGAATTTCAGTCATCACTCTCATTTATACTCTGCACCTCTCTTTGGCCTCTGTTTGCTGCTACTTCCACTACATGTTTCAGTGGATCACAAAGAATCAGCACTGGAGACACCTATCTCCTGTCCTTTACTCCCTGATCCAGCCTATTACCAGGATAATGCCAAGGCATTCAGCTGAGGGTAATAGAGATGGTTGAGACATAAGCACTTCAGCGTTAGGAAATAATAATGCCACTGAAATACGCTGTGGAAATTAAGCCTCATGCATCTTCTTATAAGATCCAATAATATGTAACATAACCTTGTTATTTTTTGTTGAAAATAACTTTGTCAGCAGAGGAACTATTGTTTTATCAGTATTAGATTCCTCAGAGGAGCTGTTATCAGTAAGTTCACAAGTAAATGCTCATCAGAAGTGCAGATGACTCCAACTGGGCTGTTCAGTGGGATTAAGCAAAGCAGACTTCTGCTATCAGCAAGGCGAAACTGAGTTATTTAGGGCAGCCTATAAATCAGTCAGACACCAAGAGTATCTGGCATCAGAGGGACTCTAAAGACTTCGCAGATCCTTTCCCCACTGTGTTCCCACTGTGGAACAGCAGCACTGGTATCTTTGCACAAGTCTGCCAGGTAAGAGTATCCTTCATATGTGAGCTCTTAGGACTGTGGTGATTTTTTCTTTTCACCTCAAAAAAGGGCTTATAATCATTACCACTTATTTTGGTGGGGTTGGTGGGGATTCAAAGGAGCAGAATGAACTGCACAACTCAGAGATGCAATAGAGCTCTTTGTTATTTTACAAAGAAATAGGGATAGTTCAGGCTTATATTTCATAAATAATTTTAAATTATTATATTTTCCCCAAGGTCTGAAGATTTTATTCAGTTTAGAACTCAGCAAAATCAATACTTTTGTATTCGGATTATTTGTCTGATCTCAGAAAGCCCTGAGATTCATCACTCACCACACACAGCCCCTACCCAGCAAAGTGTCAATAATGTACATAACTTGTGTCAAAGGCACAGCAGTCAAACTATGGGATGTGCCTACATGCAGCTCAGGATCAGGTCCCCGCAGGAGTAAACCCATCAGGCCAAAATTGCTTATCCCAATAACATAATTTTCAGCTTCGCTCTTTGAACCTTTACCAAACTGTAATAGCAAACCAAGAGAAACAGATATTTTGATCAAAACTTAAAATGTTCAGCCCCATATCTGAAAGCTGAAGATGGATGTTTGCACCTCCGACAGCCATATGGCAGTGGGAGAGGAGAGCCCATGTCTAGGTGGCTCAGGGAGCAGCAGCATGGTTTCTAGTGCAGAGGAAGGGACGCACAGTAGTCTAATTGAAGCCTTCTGAGAGTGAATGGCTGTGGAAATTCAGTTATGGTTTTCAGCAGGATGGTTATCTTACTTTAATCAACTGCAAGCAATCACTGTCTAAACTAGCCTCTGTTAACTGCGTGCAGTTTCCATTTACAACAACCAAACTCCTGCTTGGAGCCTCAGCTAATTTGAGTGAAGCATTCCCAGTAACAATAATTTCAGCCTTATGTCACATCTTAACCGAGAACAAAAAGTTCACCCCATACCTAACTCATCCCTGGTTCACCACTAAACTCCATGAAGTTATTCCAGCCATGGACTTGGCACAGAAGTGGTTTAAGTTTCCAGTCTGATCCTGTTTAGTCCTATGTCTGATCTTCTGTTTCACATATATTGAGCACTGCTCTCTTTGATCTCATGAGCTGTTTATTTTATATCTGCCTTGTTATTGTGGTTCTTATTTACAAGCTGCAGCATGGCATTGTAGTAATTGCACATACACACACCAAGGCATACACAGATGCACAGACAGATCATTGCTGGACTTCACCATCTTTTACTTCTAAGAACTTTTCTATCTCCTTTCACAAGTGTTGTCTACCTCAAACAAGCACTGCAGTTTACAGAAACATTGTCAAGAAACCAGAGATACAAAATACTACACCTTCAGCTAAGGCATGTCTGGAAATACACAGAGTCAGCTTTCAGGCAGCATTTTCAGGGTGTGTGTGCAAATAACTTGTCTACACAGACTATAAAGCATATTGAGACATTTTGTCAAACAGATAAAGGAAAAAAACCTCTTTTAGAGAAAAAGGACAAAAAAAAAAAAAGAGAGAGAGACAAAAGCCTGAGACGAAAACACTAGCAAGATGCAAGAAGTGAAACCATTTAAAATCTCATGAACACACAAAAAAGATTTCTAGAGGCAACAGTCCTTTAACTGATGGCTTCATAATAACCAACAATGACCAAAGTCTGTAATTAGATGATGCCTTTCATCTAAGATTCTTCAGCTCTTAGCAATTACTTACTATTAATTTGACACCCGTTCTCACAAACACGAAGTTGCTGTGTGTGAAGGAGAGTAGACAGGGAAGCATGTGACTAGGAACAGCACACGCCTGAACTGCAGTTGCTCAGACTTTTAAGGAAAGCTCACCAGGGACTAAATGCCTGCCCCTAAGCTGAACTGTAACATCTGCAATCCAAAAATGTTCACTACTTACTCATTTGTGTTGTTAAAAATGCCCATGCTTTCAGGTACCTTCTAACTCCTACTCACCTGAAATCAGAGTGCCAAGACAGGCGTGGAAAGGGCTTTTACAGCTGTGAGGAATTTAATTGTAATTCAAATATGCCTGGATATCAGAACAACTTTTGATCTAGAGGTAAATACAAACAAGTTTCTTTATGCAACTAAGTGCATTTCAGACACGTAGCTGCATGAATGGATAGGAAAGCTCCTCCTTTGCAAAGGATGTTGGTGGCATAATGTGCGTGACAAGAACCCAGCAAACTTTGGTGCAAGGAGGTACAGCCAGTTAAACTATCATTCAGGCATTTCCTGCATGCCCTGTCTTTACGAGGCTTTTCAAAGATTCCTTGCAGGCATCTTTCTCACACTCACTCACTCACAGCTTTTGGTAATGCTCTCTGTGCATGGAAGCCATTAGCATGAGAGGCAATGAAGTCTAGTGAATTATTTGGAGGAGCCAAGGCCTCCTATCACACGTCCTTGGGCTGCCTCTGATTCACTGGGAGACATTAAGCAAATGCCTTCACCTCCCCATTTTGGATAACGAGTATCTTTGTCAGAGAGCTGTCAGCTAACTTTAACTCAGGCTTTGAATCTGAATCATGCTAAATAGGCATTTATAATCAACTCCCCATCAGCTGGGGAAATACAGGGCTGGGATCCCACTGGTACTGTAAAACTTCTGAAGCATAATGCACAGATACCTGAACAACATGACAAAGATTTGGCTTTGGTCCAGCCAAACTAGC
Source organism: Eurystomus gularis (assembly GCA_013400335.1). Taxonomy (NCBI): domain Eukaryota; kingdom Metazoa; phylum Chordata; class Aves; order Coraciiformes; family Coraciidae; genus Eurystomus; species Eurystomus gularis. The sequence continues at coordinate 313,972 of VZZY01008877.1, read as the reverse complement.
TCCTGCAGAAACCCTTCACTCCTGTGCATCCGGTTGTGGCAGGGTGAATTCACTGGGAGCCAAGCCCAGGCTGGCTCCACAGATGGGTGTTGTTCTGTGCCGGAGCAGGAGGATTTCCGGCATCCTGGAGCGTGAAACATTCAGCACGGTGGTTCCAGGTGCTGCCTCCACCTAATGTCATCTCTCCCACCTCCCAGGTCTGGTGCCAGCGGCTCTGGCTTGGTTGACTTGAGTTGATTTTGCATTTAAGTATCTTTGCATCATACTCCAGATCCTGTAAAATATAGTGCAGTGATACCGAACTGGTCTGACAGGTAACCATCTCCCATCCACCAGCTCTTATTAGAGCTACTACAGGGCACACTGAAGTGATACAGATTCCAGATTGTTGAGAGCTACTTGTTTCTCTTTTGTGTTATACTGCATATATTGGATTGGACTGTGAATGAAAAACAGTGCTGTGTATGGAGCAGCAAGCCATATAGATGTAGAGTCAACAGAAGAATGGATCGGGCAAACTAAACACACACTGCCTATCTCTTCTAGGCACATGGGACACATTTATTAAATGCAGGGGCACAGGAAGAGACAAAGTAGCTTATCAGAAAATGTGTGGCTGCTTTAACAACCCAAGCAAACCTGCCTCACTAAGGAGCTAAATGAGGCAAGGAGGGTTATACATATGGATCACTTCACAGTGCCAAGGAGAGGAGCACATGCCTTTACCCTTCGACTGCCTTCAAATTTCCTTTTGCTGCTGTGTGTCAATTCACCCCCAAATAACCACACAACAGTCTCCGGTGCATGAGGAGCCATGGGGCAGTTGTTTGTAAATGTAAGACATGAAACACGGACTTGCCTCACTGCTCAGTTTTCTGAGGCAAGAACTGTTTTTCACCAAGCTGACACATTCAGACTGACCTATTTATGAGAACGTGTTTCCACAGCTCATCCTTGTGTCAGAAACATGTGCAAATCTCATAATATTAAAGTGGTTAATCAATGTCATGTAGCAGACATGACCCTCTGTGTATGGCCTTCATTGGCCTATTGAAGAGCTGGGGAGAAGGGGTCACACATATTGTTAGACCCAGTGTCTTAAAGCCTCAGGCTTGACAGGCTGTGTATGTATGTGTTTGACTTCAGCCAGGCTTAGTCCTGACAGAGCTAAAAAACCTTAATTTACTGTTACAGCCATGAGAATCTATGATCACCCAACACATTGTGTGCTTTGCAGCCCTGTGTGCCCTTAATTTAGAACTTGTGATATCTAAAAAAAAACCCCAAATGCCTAATCCCAGTTCAGAGAAACAGAGATAGGCACTTTTGGCAATGACTACAGAAAGTAGAGAAAGGTCCAATAATGTCATGTGATGACAGATGCCTGAAAACTCACCATATACGTTTGTGGATCTGTTCCTGGTAGAGTCAGGAGCAAGAGCAACATCCTGAACAATAATTCCTGGCATAAAAATTCACAATCAATGTTGATAAATGATAAAAATGCAGAACAAAGGGATGCAACAAATTCCATATTGCCCTGTAGGAATTTAGTGCTTGTCCCAGGGCTGCATGGGAAGAAACACTACCCACTACAGTTGGGGTAGCACTCATAACCTGGACTGGAAGTAATTCTCAGTTGTCGCAAGAAAACCCTGATAGCCATGCTCCAGAGCAACATGTTATAGGGGTCTTCCACCCTCCTGCTTCTGAAGGCAGACATGACACAGCCAAGGACACAGGAGTCACTGGGCAGAGGACAAGCAAGGGGTCTCATTCTGTAGCATGTTAAAGCATTGAGACACCTGGGCTCTATTCCTAATGCTGGTCATGTCATGAGATGAAAAGTCAAGAGACCTGGAGATAAAATTCAGGAGTTCAATGAGTTCACTGAAGCATGAACTTCAACCACCTGAATTCTGCCTGCTTCATGCTTCAGCACTATCTCTGAGGACCTGTCTCTGCATTCTTTGCCAGTTGTGGCTTCTCACTGACTTTTCATTAAATCAGTTCTGTGTGCTTTCATACACTCCTGCCCCAAGATGGTAGTGATCTTGCCCATGCAGTTGCTCATCTCAGGAACTGAGAAGTAGTAAATACACCCAAGTCAATTTAAGACTGTAGGATCTTGACTTCTAAAGGAGTTTGCTTGCTGTTAGCTGAGCCCCCAAGATGTTCATTAGTAAGTTATGATGATGACTCAAGAAAACCCAAGTGTTCTGATTACTTGTTATACCAGCTCATGTTTCTTCACTGTGGTTTTCCAAGTTGCCTGACTGGACAGGTACTAGCTCACACCAGCTTCCTTTGAAGTTTTAATTTGCAGCCTGGATGCACAGCTACACCCAGGGCCACAACTCAGTTTGCAAGGCCTGGGAAAAGACTGTAGAAATGGAGGTACTTTGCTGTCCTCCCACACTATCCTGCGAGGCTCAGGGCTACAGTTCAGCATTGGCAAGTGTGAATTTGGTTGGTCTGAGCAGTCTGAGTGATGAAAGTTCTGGGTGGGAATCTGCATCTCCATTTGGGTTGGAGTGTGCTAAGAATAAGGATCTTTAATGCTGACTTTATCAAGAGGCACATGCATTCAAATAACCATTTCTAATCTTCTTTTACAATCTCTCCTGCAAAACATAGGAAACTTCTCCCTCACACCCTGGCTCATCATCCCTCCACAGCTGGTATTCACCAGAAGGAGAAGGGAGGAAAAGACATGGAACAAAATCTACGTGTGTTTATGATCAGCTGCAGCCAGAACAAGGCCTCTTCATTCTACCATCTCTGCTGCTATGATGTGCTGCTGGATGTCTTTGGTACAAGACTGTCAAATAGGCTCTTTTCTCATTATATGCTGTGCTTTCTTGTAATGTAGCCGGCTCTCTGCTATACAAATCTACTTAGGATTTTACAAATTTGGCTATTGATCTATCTGATGTAACTAGGAGATGGGCATGGAACTATTCTTTAACTTTTTACAGTAGGATTTTATTGAAAAATCAAGATTATTCCAATGATTCTAATGCAACTTTCAGGACATTTTGAATCTCTGACACTAATATCTTCTGTATTTTTGACATAACAACAGCTCAGTGATGATGTTTTCTCATGATGTCATAATGAGGAGCCAAACTGTAGCTCTTCCAAAACCCACTGCTGCATCTTTCTTCTTCTCTAGTCTGGAGTAGCATTTCTGAAATTCAGTTAAATTGTTACTTGCAGCTGATGCCCCAAGAAAGAAGGTCTTGCGCTTGACTTGATGTCAGCAGTGGATTTGGATGAAATTCTTAAAGCCAGTACCTAGAAGCCTGTAAAGTCAACAGCAAAATGCCTTGGGCTCAAGTAAGTAAATTTGGGACTGAACAACCCATTACAGTCATCTGATAGCCTTCCAGTGACTGCAGTCATGTTTGCACCAGACCCCCTTTTAAGCTTGTCTTCATGTTCCAATATTGTCTCAACTCAAGCTGCAATAAGAGCCTTGTGATGTCTCCTGTGTAATGCTCAGCTTTAAACATTGCACAGGGGGAAGATCTTTTATCTCCATCCTGTGGGAAGCAGGGATTAAAGTGGTCATGAATAAAATAGTTTCAAGACTTTTGTTAGGCAAAGAGTTGAGGGGATGGAACTGATAAAGCTTACCAATGAAATGGCATGATAATTGTTGGTCCATGACTATAAAGAAATCTAAATTTCAGGTGTATTATGCAGATTTGGCTACCTGGCAGAGCTGCAATATACTCCTTTGCCTCTTTGGGAAAACAAATGTATTATTAACAACAGTTCTAAAAGAGGAGGAGAAGAAGGTGAAGGAAGAGGGAGGAACCAAAAAAGAGCAAAAGTTTTTAGCCAGCAAGAGAAATGTATTTCCCATGCAGTACAGGAGCTGTTATATTCTGGCATCATCTCCTAATATTGGCCAGGAGTGCTTTGGTAAAGCTGAGAAGGCAGATTTCCATGTCCCATTGCAAGAGACATGAAACAAAACCCCTAGGCAGATTTCCACTGGCAAGCAAGCAGAATGCAGCACAGAAATAAATAAATAAATCACTATGAAATCACACTGGAAGGAATATCGTGGTTTGGCATGCAGACATCTCTGTCTAGAGGAGCCAATGCTTGTCACAAGAAAACACAAAGGGAAGAAGAAACTCCTTACTCAGTCTGCTATTAGGAGCTAGTTATCATAGTGGCAGCTTCCCACCATATCATGCTTCTAAAAGCTTCTAAAAGCTTAAATGTAAAAGCTCACCCTGTTAAACAGCATTTGCACCTGGAACTCAGTTCCCAAAGAATCTTCAGTGTTTTGGATCTGTCATCAGCAAAGCTTCAAGAGCCCAAGATCCAGGCTTGAAATCTCTTTCCCCAGGTTGGGAATAGTTTGATCCAAAATTCTGGTGTTGGTTATCTCTATCTAAAACAAAGAAACACCTATTTTGTGCTGAGATATGCACCTTGCTGTAATCTCAGGGGTGCGGTTAGGCACGTAATCTGAAAATGCCTCTTCCAGTGAGATACTTTCTAGGTGGCACCCTGCTTACTTGTATAGGATGGTAGAGCTCAGGAGGATAGAGCTGGGAACACTCCATGGTACTAATCCTGTGAAATCCTATTTAAAAGCCTGTTTTCAGGTTCATAAACAATTTAATAACTTTGACTTTTCCAAGCTATTGTGTTTCAATAGCAGGATCCTTATAGGGCCTAATAAATTTTGATTTTGTTTCATGAGAAAGAAAGAAGAAATATCAAAGGGGTGGCAGCAAGGGCTCAGGGGGAATTTATCCATGTGTATAAATACCTGATAGGGATAGTAAAGAAGTATGAGCCAGACTTCTCCCAGTAGTGCCCAATGACAGGACAAGAGGCAACAGGCACAAATCAAAATACAGGGAATTCCACTTAAACATAAGAGAAAACTTTTTTACTGTGAGGGTGGTCAAACATCAGAGCGGTTTGCCTGGGGAAGTTGCAGAGTCTCCATCCTTGGAGATACACAAAATCCAGCTGGACACAGTACTAGACCGCATGCTCTAGCTCACCATAGTGTGAGCAAGTGATTGGACTGGATGCTCTCCAGAGATGCCTTCCGATCTCAACTATTCTGTGATTTTCTGATGTGTGAGATGCTGGCCTGTCCAGACCTGTTGGTAAGCTGTATTTACTGTGCCGCCCAACCAGCAGCCCACAGGCTTGTACTTCTCGTGTAAAGTCTATCTGGCCCATTGAGGCTCTTGAGAGAAGCCAGGAATGCCTCTCAAAGAGGCCAAATCCTGGCTTTGTCTCCTTAGCACAGGAGCACAAGCCCCCAGAAGACTGGCCTGCTGCGTTGGCATGCTGGCAAGGGTTCCCAGACTGGCACCAAAGGCAGTTTGAGTACCAGTTTTTAAGATGAAAGGGACAGATGAGAGCTCACCCTGCCTTCCCAGGCACAGCCCTATCTTGCCCTTCAGCCCTCTCCCTAGGAGGGCAGCTGGGATGGGGCAACTAAAGCCACTAGAAGCAAATGCCGCCTATGATCTAGGAGAAACACCATTCAGGAGTGCCACCTGCTGGGTCCAGGGCAAGCAGCGACGGGCAGCTTTGGTAGTAGCTCTTGTGCAGGTATCAGGAGGCAAGCAGGGCATTTCAGCTCACAGCAGGGTTTCTCCTTTCTCCCCAGGAAAGATAGGTATGTCTCTATGATAAAGGCCATGAGGAAGGCTAGGTCAAGAAAGAGTTGGCTGGCTTTACACAACCCGATTGTCACTGGAGTAGGAAAGAATTAGTCTGAGGAAAGTACTGCTTTTTCAATAGGAACTTACCTTTACCATCTCAGCCTCATCATTACTCTGTCCTGCTACTCCATGTGACTCAGAGAGTTACCTCAGGAGCTCTCTGCTTCTCCCAGCTGAGATATGCTGGCTGAGGATGATAGAGTGGGAACCATCCACAGTGCTAATGTTGCAAAATTCTATTAAAAACACAGGTTTTAGGTTCATAAACAAATAACTGTAAGATTTTCAGAGTTGTTGTATTTCTATAGCAGGATCCTTACAGGGCCTAGTAATAGGGTCCTTTCTGATGTGATGCCCTAAGGAGTATCAGATTTCCTGTCTTTCCTCCTAATTGTTGCACCCTGGACCAGGCACCTTCGGTGGCAGATCTCAGTGAGGGAAATGGTGGATCACGAATGCCACAGCACAGGAAAGAAATCCTGCAAGGCTGCTGCCCAGAGGCAGGGCAACCTCACAAGTGAAATCTCTGGCAATCATCAGCTATCTACAGTTTTGACCAGCTTGTACACTGCCTGAACTGGAAGATTGGCACCTTCTGGTTCTAAAATCACAATATATAAGGAGTTAGTTGGGATCCAGGGGTAGTATTGAGGCTGCTGATCCTGAGCCTTGTTGCATTTCCTCCCATCATACACAGCCCTGCACTTGTAGGCAGATGTGTTTTGGATAGACACAGGAGCAGCAAGATAGAAGCAAGGAAGTCTCTGGTGGCTAAAGGAGCACCTTTGAAACATGGAGTGAAGCATGCCAAATAGCCCATGTTTCAGTCTAAAATGCCATGGCTTCCTTGGGCCAGGTGGGTTACATCCTCATACAGACTGCATCCCAGATAGACAGGAGAGACCCCATCCATCCAACCTTGCAGCTCTGGAGATTTGTGCTCTAGGAGGCTTATCCTCATTTTGCTAGTAGTCTACATGTAATCTTATTTCAGTCCTCATCCAAAGTTTAGGGACAGACCATGAAAGGTCTGGAGAGGTCCCTATGCCATTTCATGCAGCCATGTGAAAGAGTTCTTGTGTTAATGAGTGGCATACATGCACTGAGGTCCTAGGCAGCCTTTCTGCTGCTCTGTGAGGGAATGATGGCCCAAAGAAGTTTTGCAAATCGCTTGCCCTGGCAACTAAAGACATCATAGGAACATAAAACCATATTTTCCTACAGTGTTTCTGATGAGTAGTCTCCTAGAGGCTTCACAGAGTGAGTCAGCCCTCTAAAGAGATTTAAGCAGGGATTTAGGGAGAGATTTTCAAATTTCCTTTTCTGAAACTCTCTCTTCTGGAGACTCCATCCAAAGGCAAAGAATAACCAACTGGCTATGAGAGAAGGGAAGCTGCATAAGCATGGAGAGTAGCATTACCAGGGCAGAGAGTCAGAATTACTAAACCTGCAGGTGTCAGGCACTGAGGAAGTATTAAACAGTGATGAAAGATAGACAATTGTTTAGACCAATCTGCAGTACTTGGTTTGGCAGGTCTACCTTGGCCACATGATTTAACAGCTAACGGAGCTTCTTTTACTGAGGAATGTGGCCGGGCCATGTTAGTCCACTTGGTCCCAAATTCTGTCTTACTCCACCGACAGGCTAGGACTTTATTGTTTGCAGTTCTTTGACAGCAAGTCCAGGCCTCACACTGCTTACTGCTTATGTGCTTGGAGAGATTTTCTGGAGAAAAAGAAGAAGAAGAAAAAAAATAGTTTGTCCTGACAAAGAGAGAATGGTCGTAAGTACCATCGTTATCATAGAACCATAGAATGGTTTGGGTTGGAAGGCACCTTCAGAGATCATCTAGTTCAACCTCCAGATAAATTGCTGCTGGGGACACAGTGTGCTCTCCCCACTGTTGAGTCTCCATTCAGCTGTGGGTAGCCAGGCACAGAGACTTGACCAAAGCTCTGCAGCCTGCTGCCAGCCCTTTACCACCACCTCTGCCACATCCCCAGCAAAGGGAAGAAGGAACCTCTTCCCACCAGCTCAGGCTCATGAGGAGCTATCCTCAGCCTGTCCCATCACCTTGTGACAGTATGAGCTGGGGAAGGGAACTGCTAAGTCTTTCTGAGGGCAAGGAACAATAGTTTTTTTGACCTGTTGGAGAAGGAGCAAATGAGATATGCTATGCTGTCTATCTTCATATCCCCATCCCAGAGACAGTGATGCTCACACAGAAAAACCCTCAACTGTGTGTAAAGAAGGATATTTCCAAATCAATAACTGAATAGTAGAATCCATTTAGAAATTGTGTTTAATTAGAACATTACATCAAGGTATTAAAGCAATGTGACTTTGGCCATATATGCCCAGCAGTAAATAAGCAGTGTCTAGATTCATAGTAGAAGAACCAGGAACTCTGTATGAGAATTCTTTCATACACTACTGAAAAATGTCTATTTAGTGAAGATCTTGAGCACTAAACTACTGTGCGCACCTTCTTAACACTTGCATCAGCAAGATTTTTCTTCTATTGCCACATCTGATTTTAAAGAAAGAAGTCCATTCTTGTTTTACTGCTTTTATTGTTTTATGAGAATTAGAGCTGTGAAATTGCAGTTCCAGTTTTTAATGAAATGGAATATTCTGCTCTTAAATGAATAGTTTGAACTGGTTTGTGCTGATGCAATCTAGGCTGAATGTTTTGTTTATAGAAGCTTAGTGACATGATAGCTTGTATCGGACATTGAAATAGGATCTTCCTCCAGTTCTTTAGTTTCAGTATTCCACCTTCAAGTTAGTGGTGGATGGGAACCAAACTAACACGCACCAAAAAAAGTCTGATATAACAAAGCTTTAGGATCTAGTGAAGCTTATGCTTGCATTTCTGAGTGCGGAAAATCTGTAGTAATGTGTTTCACCACATGGGACCCCAAATAAACTCTTCAAGAGAAGAGGTAGGGCACAGACAAATGAGGGTGAGCAAAACAGAATTCTACCATTCTTTTCTGCAGGGTTTACATGATTTCAATATTATCCAAAAGTTCCCCAGCTGGTGAGAAGGTGATCAGAGCTGGCAGGGAGGATGGGTGTCATCAGCAGGCTGCCCTGTGCTAGGCTGCACAAGGGCAAAGCCTGGCTCCTCACCCACTGTTGGTACCCGAGTGCTGTGCAAGCTGGGTGCACAGCTGATGAGGCCAGTGAAAGCTAGGGGGGCATCCAGCACCATAGCCCTGTGGCTGCTCTCGTTCTGCCACGGAAGTCAGTGGCTGTCATCCAAGAGCTGCTGCTTCATCTGCTGCACCCTCTCATGAGAAGAGCACTGGACACTGCAAGGAGCACAGCCCTCTGCTCTGATCTGAGGGGCTGGCAATGCAAGATAACACTATCCAGAATTAAACATTTTCACTCCACCTAAATTCTCATTTGAAAGCGTGTTTTTTATAAGGGCTGTTTTCCCTTCAAAAAAGTGCCTTATTTTGAGGGAGCACCCCATGTAACACATGGAATAAAAGCCTTGGCCATATTTTTTGCTGAAGAAGGAGTTGATGAATTTTCTTTCCCATTTTCCATCCTGTTCTGAAAAATGTCTATGTTCCTGGCATTACCAGGCATTTTTCCCACCTCTTCTCTTTGAGAGAAGAAAAATATTTTAGGACAGGAAATCTCTGGAGCCAGAGTTTTGAGGGGAGCACAAATACTATGGGAAGATACATCAAGTTTGTATGAAAGTGCTTCAGCTTAAAATCCCTTGACTTTCCCACTGTATCACCAGCTGATTAGAAAAGCTTCCACATGATGCAGAAATAATTTCTAAACTCCTGGACCTGGCACCCATTCTTGGCCACAGTACAGTGGAAAAAATGTTAATGACAAAATGGGAACACAGAAGCACGGAAATAAATTCCTTCTTGTAGCCATTTTCTTCAATGTGTCCTAAAGAAAGACTTCATGCTTTAAAACCTTTTAAAAAGGTAAAATGAGATTTGGAGCAGAGTTTACATCCTTGACAGAATAGTTTTCTTTATTGTCAGAAATACAAATAAAAAGTGTTAATTTATAAAATAGTGGATTTGTTTGCTGGCTTTGCATACTCTGCTTAACACAGTCCCTTTGGTAAGCATTTCCTGACAGTCATGCAACTTCCTGGCGACACTTTTTGTTGTTGTTTTTCTCCTTTAAAATAAATCAACAGTCAGGCTACTGTCCCCATCCTGTGGAACAAAGCTGAATGTTATGTGTTGGTCCCTGGGCTGTTTACACGAATTACTTCAGAGGAAATGTTCTCACACTGGCATCGATGGAACCACAAAGGTTCATTGAGATCAGACTGAAAAGTGGACACTGTAAAGCTTCCTCCAGCTGTCCCTCTGGCACCATTAGGAAGAGCACTTCCGAACTGCCTGAGAAGATCTAGCAGATGGATTCAAAGGAGGGCTGAATTTTCTTAATCCAACTCCATGTGCTTTGTTAATATAAATCCTTAAAAGTCCCCCTGAGAAGGCCCAACAACTGAAATCTCTAAACCAGACTGCCCACCTCAGATGATATATGTGCACTTTGGCTGCTTTAATCCTGCCACCCAAATAGGTTTCATGGAGGCAACTGGGAAGGAGTGGGAGGTTGCTGGAATGGGCTGAAGCACAGACTACGCACAGACTTCAAACGTAACACTAAGCAAGGCAAGCATTGGGCTCAGCACATAATAATTCCAAGTTGCTCTGACTTTACCTTGTATGTAATGAATTTGCTGTTCCTACACATATCCAGATATTTAACTTGATTCTGGAAAATGTCCCTATGGAAAAGCTTAGCCCTATTGAGTTCTAACATCAGTATGCAATGTGCAAAGCTGCACAAGGTATAAATCAGGGATGAATTCACCCCTTTCTTCCTTTCCTCATGAAAGATCCTTTCCTCATGAGTTTAACCCTCTTTTCCCCATTCCCTGATTATTCAAACCAGAAACAACCATGACTGGAAGTAAGAGTGCCACAGGTAGCAACAGTACCTGAGCTACCCTAGCTTTGCTAGGTGAGAAAGTGACAGCATTTACTTCATGCCTCTGAAGGCAGCCATGGTGCTACTGTGTCCACACCATCATGACTTTGAACCTTCTGGGTCCTAAAACTGTCCAAATATTAATCTCTGGCATCCAACTACCTCTCCAGTGGCCATGGAGATACCTTCACCTTCTTTTAACATTAGTTATGTCTTCCATACAGCAGTGTCTGATTAATAGAAGAAATTTGTGTGCTCCTGGAAAGATATTGGAGCACATTACAACCGAGTTAGCTGATGTGGGTACAGGGACTGCTGTAACTTGAACTTTCTTTGCCTTTCTGTTTGGTGTTTTTATGACAGTGCTCCTCTGGTTCTCCTACTGCATCTCCATTTTGCTGACTTGGGGTGTTCAGTGTAGCTCCAGGGGAGATAAACCAGGCCTCTGAAAGCAGATTCTGTAAAAATTGCATGTGTGCAGGACAACCAGAAAGCCAATGCCACCAAGCCCCTTAAAGCATCCCCTGAGGAGAAGGAACAGCTGCAGGTGTGTAGCTACAGCAAAAGAAGCCTTGTTTCTGAGCCCAGAGGTCTCTCATCCTCGGGTGCTGCAGTGTCTCAGTGTGCCTGGAAATACTACTGATGATATTTTAATGTTTTAAAGTTCATTGCAGTGCCAGGATCTGGAAGGAGGTTAACATCAGGTCCCTCACTTGTCTCTGGAATCCATGAGGAACCCTCAGAAGCTGGCCTGATGCATGTGTTTTGAGAGCATACAGGCTTGAAGTTCAAGGTTTCCTTTGAACTGCCAGCCATTACATTAAAGGATGACAGGACAAAATAACCACACAGCCAGAGACATGGATTTTCATTCAGTCTCAGATACTGGGGCACAGAACACCAAGCTGAGCTCATCAGACATGCTCATCTTGCCAAAATACAGTTTCCCAGTAAAACAGATAGTTTTCTTAAAGTACATGACCTACCCAGATTTTCCTTTGAAGAAGCAAATTTGGGACCTAGGAGTCAGGCTGGCCCAATGTCTGCACAAATGGCAGAGCTCCTGCCACACTCTGCAGGTGGCTCTGGGGTAACAGGGAGGTTTCACAAAGCCAAGATTCTGCTCAGCTTGCATTATGCCTCTCATGGTATCTCCCTATATTGCAGTTGAAAATCCTGTCCTTGAGAAGAACTTATTGATTTGGCAGAGGATAAGAAGATGAGGCAGCTTACCTATGTCCTGACTCAGTGCCATGGCATAAAATGTGCATTTCCTATGAGGCTTACTATCATGGTCAACATGGAATTGGCAGATGGATGTTTCAGCCATTGAAGAGCCTCTTTGACAGCTTTCAGTGTCTTTTTGACACTGATGTAATTCTGCCCTTCAGACAAGAACAATTTGCAGCATCTACAGCTCATAAGTCACCAGTATGAGAAATATTAGTTAGAAGACCTTCTAGAGAAGCAAATGCCCAGGAAGATGTCTGCTTTGCCCTTATTTGCAGGCAATTGTGAACAATTTTATCTTCTACTAGTTGAAATACCTGAAATGCTTAACCCTGGCAGCAGGTCACGGACAGCACAGAGATTTAATGTCAGTACAGATTTAATGTTATTTTCAGATTTGAACTTCTGCTGCCTTGTATCTTCAGTGATATTTTCTCTCAGGCAAACTGGAGTCCAGCTCTACCATCTGGAAAACCCTAAGTGTCCTTGCCAAGTGTAACATGGATGAGAAAATAATTAGTTGCCAAGAGGAATTGTGGAATAACATCAGTGAATCCAGCAAGTTCCTTGAGAGACCTGCTGTCTTACTGACGAGCTCTGTAGAATATTGAACAGTGGCTGAAATGGAAACATAGAAGGACCAGCATCCTCCCACACTGGTGTACATGAAGAAGGACAATGTGGGTTACCGTCACAGGCTGGTCCGTCTTGGCTAGAGTTGTGGGGTGCATCTGCAGCCTTTTATTTTTATTTTCTTATACCAGCTAAGCAAAGAGAAAGCAAATAAACTGGCAGACATCTCCTATAAGAGCAGAAACTAAAAGGGCTCTCCAGTCATGAGAACAGAGATCTCTGTTGTATTTCCTTGCAAGATTGTTATTTTTTCAGATGAAACAGTGCATGAGACTTTCAATGTTGAAGTGCTTGTGAAAGAACTTTGTGTTTTGTGCTTCATTTCATAAAAGTCATTAAGGAGGAAGGTCATGCTTTTCCTTCCTCTTCTCTACCTCAGAAAGAAATTCCACGGTCAGCTGTTTTATTTCCTGGGGAGAGGGGTGTTGCAGGGGAGAGATTGGTGAAAATCACAGCAATGTTGGAAGAAGTCCTTTTGTGTATCTGGTGCCTACACATGGAGAGAACCAGATGCTGTCAGACTTCCCCAATTAGGACTGTTAGACGGGTGAAATAAGCAATTCTTCTTTCTCACAGATAGCTGTAGCCGCAGTTCATTAATCAGCCATTACTCAGACAGGCTCCAGTGAGGAATGCTGATAACATCGCGGCTGGAGCAAGCAGGCTGCAGCGGGGACAGCAATGCTGACAACACCCTGTGCTGCAGCTCCCACTGCAGGGGCTACCACCATCAAACCCTGCCATGTCTCAGCACTTTTCTATATCCTAAAGGTGAACTACAGGCAATCTCAGATCTAGCTCTGAACTTTTAAACAAAGGGACCTTTAAATGTCTCAACAGGACAGAGCTAGGAGCCCTTCCAACCTATATGAAAGGCTGTCATAATTAAAACCAAATAGAAACCATCTGAATTCCTTATTAAGGACACTTACTAGAACTACTTTAACCCCTGAGTAGCCTAGAAAGCTTTTAATGTTTACAGATGTTGATAGTAGCGTATATGCAAAGACTCTCTTGGTTAGTATCAAGGGGCCAGATTTGAAAGTAGTGTAAACTGGAGGTGGGATGCTGTGGCTGACCCAAAAATTTGGTTTGTTTTAATGCCTTTCTTTGTCCATATTATAACGCACAAAATAGAGGTGAAAAAGAAAATTAAGAACACTGAGGAAAACGAACAACAAATTGGACATATTTTTCCTTATTTGCAAATAAACTTTCTGGGTTATTTTCAATCATCAGGATTGCACAAACTCTAGAAATATTTATCTTAGTCTTTCTACTGGCAAAAAATAAATATATGAAAGCTTTTTGCCACCACTTGTGTGGTATTAACAGATTTGATGCAGTTAACTCGTGGTATTCATGGATAAACATAGATAAACATTCAGTCTCAAAAATTACTGCATTTCCTTACAAATAGGAATAAAAATTACATCAAACATTATTTGCTCTGTTGCTAAACCACAAATAAATTCAAGTATCCTTTCAAGCTAATAGCGTTTCCAGTATTCTCTTGCGTGTGAAATGTAGGCATCAGGAATGGTCACAGTAAAGCACATTCAGTGTATTTCTTAGAAAGCTATGAAGGCTGTTAAAGCTACTCCAAAACTGGATCTGTGATGTTGTTCAAGAAAACCAAAATCTATTAATCACTTGAGAATACAAGGATGTTATTAATTCAAGAGAATTCATATTCTAACTCTTTCCCCCCTACGTTTTCAGTATTAGGAAACAATTTGATTTTAAAATAAAGATTTTCTGTGTGTGTGTGTACATACATGTCTGTATATGTGTGTATATGCAAATATTCCCAGCTTGTTACATTAAGCTTTTTACCTGCATAACCTTCATTGAAGAAGTTAAATAATATTAATATCAACATTAATATTATTAATAATAATTATGATGTCATAATATGAGTTTACCAGCTAAAAACAGCTGTGTATGAACTTGAGAAAATTCCCTTTCAGATATAAATCAAAATGCCTTCCTTACCCCCCTACGTCAAAATTACATGAGTTCAGACAAGCACCAACAATCTTTCCACAACTAAAACATTGTTCTTAAGAGATAAGTACATGGATAAAACAGATCGTTGTGACTGGAAAAAAGCCTGACAGCAAAAGAAATGGCAAGGCATTTACAGAAAATAAAATTCAAGGCAAAGCCAAAGTATGGTTGTCAACACAGATCATTTCCCAGTAACAAGGTTCAGTGCCATTGACATTATATGCTGCTGAAGTCAATGACGTCCCCCAGATATTTACAGTGCATGAAGGAGAGCTGTGTCAGCCAGAAAAAAGGCACTTTTAGACGAGGGGTGCTTTTGCACCTTTTGCAAGGGATTCACTGTCTGTGTGCTGGTCCTAGCAAATGCATCAGGTGTTTGGTGCTGGCCTGGTGCAGAGTGGTGCCAAGGAGAAGTCCCTGGCTGAAATGCAAAGATGCAGAGGCTGATGCCAGCCCCTGCTCCTGAGCACTGTGCACTGCTCCCAGGTGACACAGAAGGGCACTTCCCAAAACACAGACTCATCCAGGTGTATGTCTGCCTGATGGAAATCTGCATCTGCCCTGGAAAAGGGCAAATGACATCTGCACCTTGGCACAGGCTGCACAGGGCTGTCTGTGTGAGGACACCACCCTTCCATGGGGACACCTGGGGACACAAACCTCCACCCTGGGCAAGGCTGTGCTCCTGCAAGCACAGGCCCCTGCCAGCCCTTCTACACCTCAGGCAAAGTTAGCAGTTTCTTCAAAGCCAGAGCCGCTGCTTCACAAGGTCTCATCAGATGCAGGCTGACTGGCTGACTTTGAAGACTCACTGGAAATGCCATGACACAATGCCTATTTTTAGGCTGCTGTTCCTGCCAGGTGTGCTGTGATGTTACCTAGCCAGCATCAATGCAAGTGAGACTTGCTATAATGTGTTTTCAAGCATGCTACCACATTTAGAGATGCTGATGTCGTGGGACTGAAATAACAGAAAGGTGAGAGAAAAGTAGGCTTATGTGAAGGAATATTTTGGTCTTGATGCTTGACACGCTTGAAAATGAGTCTTCTCTTCCCAAAAGTGGTAGAGTGCCTGTTAACCTTCAGATTTTCCTCGGATAACATAACCAGTGTCCTCAGGACCAATTCAATGACCCATCCCTCAGCTGGAAACAGGATGGTGACAGAGGTGCACTGAAATCTGAGTCCTCAGAAAAGTTTCATAGCTGTTTCCACCAAGCTGGCATAGCCCTAGAAGCAGGACAGACTATCCCTGCCCCCTTCCAGCCAGCTGGCCATCTCTGATGGGAACTCTTTGCACCGGATTGTGATACTAGTTCATGTCAAAGGGACATACCTCTTCCTTGGTTAGACAGACACAAAGGCTCCCACCAGTACCCCAGGGACAAGCTCTGCTCTGCAGTGTCTGTGCACCACCACTGCTGTGTAGAGTGGGAAAAATACTCCCATAGCATGTGGAAGACTGCTCAAAGTGGCCACGGAGACACATTTCATCCTAATACATAAGTTAGGGGAAGAGTTTAGAGTTCATAAATAGTCTAATTAACCTAAATCCTTTATTTTGCTTTAGCTGTAAGAAGCTCTGGATTCTTAGCTAGTTTTTCTTGCCAAACAAAATCTTTCTTGCTGCTTTATTACTGACCCAGCAAAGTTAAATGGTGTCATTTTTATTGAATAAACATGGTCAAGTGTGTCACAAACCGAGAAGCAGTAATGTAATTTGCTACTGCTCTGCTTCAAGCACTAAGAGAGAATACAAACAAGTTTAGTTAAAAAATGAAGATCGCCAAAAGCTATGTTTCTGTTCTGTATTGGCTGGGTTTTGGAGATGAAAGAGAGAGAATGCTGTATTTTGAAACCAAAAAGGCTTACAAATATAAATCAAAATCTACCCACTGTGCAGCATTTAGTTAGTTCTTTCCTGAATCTGTTGTTGTTGTGCTGGCGCTATCACGGGGCCAATCTTTTCATTTTGTTTATATTTTCCTAATGCAAATTGTGACTTCTACCCTGGGAACATGACAAAATCTTTCTTCACAAATGCAAAGAAGACAGGAAACTCATGGTTCCCACAAAGCAGCTTTGACTCTTACTAGATGTGATAATTTCGTTAGCAGGATCCCAGACATCAGAGCATGGATCAGTGAGCCAGACTAATAAGCCACAAGGGCTCCTGTCCACCCATGGAAAGTGGCTCATCAGAGCAGGGTCCAGTCTGCTCCTTGTCATCACGGGCCAAGCTGTGCAGCGTTTTCTTGCTTAGTGTGAGTTTCACAGAAGCAGATACGGGATCCCAGCCTCTTCCTTTGTTCTACCACTGAGAGCTCCAAAATAGGAGGCCTGATCATTTGTCTCCAGCTGATCCCAGGAGACGCACTGCTTGTGCAACTGACTGCTCAGCCCCTCTAATCCCTGCTGTGCCTGCAGTGCAGTGCAGACACCCCTGCACTGGCCCAGAGCCAACTGGGACACCAGCAGCAAGCTCGCGGCAGCAGCAACCTCTACAGAGCAAACCACTGGAGTATTTACCCAGCTTCTTGGGTGGGTTTCGTATCCAGCAGACTTTTGTGCTCTCCCAGTCATGCTTCTCCTATGCACTGAGCTGCCTGGTTTCGAGCACACTGAGATTTATCTGCTCCATGTAGCAATGATGGTATCCACCACCGTTCAACAAAGCCTTCAGCTGTTCCAAAGAGCATATTTCCTTGTGATGCTATCACAGTCCATTTGCTAGTATTCCTAAGTGCTGGATCACTCTTTTAAATAAGACCTTCAGACCCTAGAGTGGTATAATTACAGGCCCTCACCATATTAACTTCAAGCTCCTAGTCTCCCATTACTGCTATGTCAGACAATGCTACAAAAAAAGCAAGCTGAAGCTGTACTGTGGCTGACCACCTGGTACCAGAAGAAAGCACATTCAGCTAAGATATGTTGCAGTGAAGGTTGCTGAGATTTATGGTTAGCATGTAGGAGCCTGAGCCCTATTGCATGAAGGAAAGAAAAACAGATCCGAGGCAAGGCGGTCAGAGCTGGATACTACTGTGATATGGGTCCTGCCCAATGGCTCAGCTTTTCTTCTGGCATACGAAGGTGTGTTTTCATAAAAATGGCCAGAATTACCTTCTCCATGGCCATCTACTCACTGCCTATGCATTCACAGGTCACAGCTTTACCAAATGGATCAAACAAAATCACGAGGCTGGAAATTTTCTTTAGGAACAAATTCCCCTCAGTCTCTACAGATTGCACCAAATTATACGTAAAATTTCAATTACAAGTCAACCCATCATTGGTCTGTACCAGGCTTTGTAGGTCAGAGGAGCTCAGGTCTTAGTGCCTGCCTTTGCTTCATGCCTTAATTTCACTACAGGTGGTCATGTGTAAATTGCTCTGGCAACATGTAAAACCATGGAGGGTTTGTTTAAAAGTCTGATCATTAGACAAAGAAAATAGAAAGGTTGGTGGAATGGGATCTAATTAATTATGGAAGAAACAAACATGGAAGAAGTAAAATGAAAATGTGAATTGCTGAAATAAACAATAAAGTGAACCTTTGTTCAGGATTAGAAATAGGCAGTTGGGACCTACTTATACAATGCAATTTCTGAGTAAGCGGATCCTGCAGAAATAAATGCTGTGCAAAAATAAATCTGCTGCATAGAAAGTAATATGTGAGTTAGAACACAAAGGATTCGGACTCCTAACAAAAAGGTATTTAGAGACTAATACTGATGTTGGCTGTCATTCAAAGCTTACCCATTGAAAAGAATATAATAACAGATTAATAACATGAAACATTATTGAGCAGATGATGCCAGTAGGACTGGGAACAAGGAAATGTCACAGGTCTCGTCTCCTGCAGGAGGGCTCTAATGCCTATTATGGGCTGCCAGAAGGCAAATTCCCCGGGAGGCTGGCTATATGCAGCCCCCTCCTTGCCCCTTCTTTGCTGGGAGCTGAGGTGAGAGGGTGCTAGGCTGTGTGATGGAGGAGCAGTTGGTACCTCCTGTACAGCAACGGTACCTGACTTCAGGAAGCTGAGGCTGAAAGTGCCCAGACCGGGCTGTGCTTCCCAGCACATAGCCTGATTCCAGTACAAACCACAGCAGCTCCTGCCCAGCTGGGGCTTCACCCTTCTGTCTCTGCAAACTGAAGCCTGGGGAGTTTGAGAGAGAGTGGCAGTTTGAGGCAGAGTGTGGTAGTTTGAGGAGCACTGAGCTTCCAACATGTTTTCTGCATGGGGCGAACAGATGAAGGACAGCCCAGTTGAATTTTATGAGTTTGAGTCTTGTTTTGTTGTATGTCTGTGCCTGCAGAAGAGGAAAGAAAGAGGGATATCTTTTGTCAGTTCATTCCCAGGCTCTTAAGTCATAGGGTTAGGGCTGTGGTACTAAGCAACCAACATTTCTGCAGCAGCAAAGATGAAAGTCAGACAAAATAATCCATAGAAGTGCTTAACTGTGACTATTAAGTCCCACAGGATTTATCAGAGTTTACTTTCCTCTGACTTCTAGGGGAGACTTCGGCTGAAGTCCATTAAGCAAATTAAAAAGCAGAAGGAAAATAAACACAGATTAATGGAGATAGGAATTTTATGAAGAAAAGGAAAAAGCCAGACCTTGTGACAAAGCTCCTGGGCTGTTATTCAGGTTTTAAGGCCTCCAGACCTCATAAATGGAGGAGATTATTCTCTTCACATAGCTCTGCTGGTAGTCGTAAAAGAGAGTTAATAGAATTTTTTTTCCCCCACTGAGAAGTCCTGTAGAAACTCGAGTAATAATGTAATCCATAATGTTTCAGTTCAGTGTGTGACATGCAGCCATTTGCTCCTTTGTTTCCAGGCAGGGAATCGAGCTGTAAATCTTGTAGTGACACAGATACTGTACTGGCTCTGTGGCATTTTATCTCCTGTTGAAACTGAAACCCATCTGAGCAGCTTCCCACACAATTAGGGACTTGCATGTCAAAACAACCAGGCAAGATTTCTGTATTTATTATTTTGGCATCTGATTAGTATTTAATCCAGAGGAGATATCACAGACATGTTTGAAACCTCATTTTGCTTGTTAAAAAATACTTTGAAACCAAGAAGATGAGCAAATTATGTCATTATCTTATTATCTTTAGATAGTTTAAATTAAAGCAAACGCTCCCATAAGAGGGAGATTCCTTCTGTTGCTCTTCTTCTAAGTGATTTTCTTATTTTCATTGTGTTTATTAGTTTCATGGCTGAAAACAAAGAGATACCAGAATGGCAAGACAAGAATGAATAAACATCTCTACCCTGCTGTGTGGCCAGGACGTGGGTCAGCCATGTGGTAGTACCAGCCCATGGGGCAGAAGTGGCTTTCGTTGACTCAGCTGGAGACACCAGCACACCAGGAGCAAGCACTGACCACTCTGAGGCATACAGAAAACCCCTTTGGGTCTTCACCACAAACCTGAGGAAAATGAGCATTTTCATATTCCTTCTTACTGCCTTTACTGGAAGACCCTCTTGTCTTTACAGTGTCTAACCCAGTATAAGTATGTAATTCGTTGCTTGCCTCTGCTCATTGATTGTTCTATGTGGTAATTCTTAGTTTGCCACTTCTCATGGATAACTCCTTGTAGAAGTGAAAAACATTTTGGACACAAATTTACTTGAATTCTATTCATGGGATCCCACCTCTGCTCGACTGGAGGCATTGGAAACAGTTCTGCTATTACTCTTAATGAGAAGGTGATATTTCTCTTTCTGTGTGAATATCCGGCAATATGAGCTTAAAATATAAAATATACCCCTGCCAGTAGACTCACTTGCAGGATTAGTTTTCGGGTGAAACAGAAAATGAATGCCAAAGGGCTAGACCTGAAAAGCACAGCCACAGCTAGGATTCTCCCTGACTGTGCTGGATTCCTGTTCCTGTGGCCTGGGGTAGGGCTCATGGGGCTTCATCCCTGTGTGACAGGACAGGGGAGACTTCTGGAAGGGTAGGCAGTTGCCAGAGGACATCCCTCTGGGATACCCACCCCAGGCCTGGCACTAAGCTTTGTCGCCACAGGTACCAGTTTCTCTAGGTATACAATTTTTTTTTATTAAGCAGCTCCTACTGCCCTTTCCTGCAGAGGATGATCACCAGAGGCAGCACTGGAGGTACTCCTTGCTGCAGGCTGCTCTGCAGGGCTGCAAAGTGCTCTGGTTGCATGGGCATCTGGGCACAGCCTGCTGGGGCTGCAGGACTGCATTGCACCACCAGAAAGCAAGCCACCCTCGTGGGCTTGGTAATAGAGGGTGCACAGGGAGGAGGAAAGGAAGAAAGGAGGGATGAGGGAGAAATAACCCCAAGGAAAGGATTCTAATTCTGTTTGTAAACGTGCAGATTTGAAGTCTTTCCTCACACAAACTCCCTGGACTTGTGGGACATGACTCAGTGTGTGTGCTAGTAATTGTGTAAAAGGCTGATGTGCAAACAGGGGCTAAGGGCTAGAGAGTTTGGGCATGGCTTCCCAACAGCAATGAGGTCACTGCACATCATGGCTTCTGCTCAGAGGCTGACCAACACCAGGGTAAGAGGCTAAGATATCTGAGCAGCTAAAGCATGTGACCCTTCCCTTAGTGGGTTCCATTTGTCAGCTTTCCAGTTCCTGTGGGACACCTGACCTTTCACCACTAATATAAGAATACTGCAAAATGGCAGTGCCTGAAGCTCTGTGTTTTCCATGTCTGCACTGATAAAACCTGTTTGTGACCTGGGCTGTCCAGCACAGCCACTGTATACATGCGTACCTGCACGCATGGGTTTGCACACCCCAATGGCAGGCAGGAGCAGCCCAAGGTCACCAGAGCCGGCCGTCTCACTACCCGCTGTGGAGCTGGCCTTGGATGTCTAACTGTGTTTTAGTGCCTGCTTACACCCTGGGGAGCATTGTATATAGGACCAGCAGCCTGCAGGAATGGGGCCTCCCCAGCTGCTGACCACAGTCACCAAAGCCAAGGTGTCCAGCTGGTGTGAGCTAGCTCACATGCTCCAGGAATAGGGGTTGGATGGCTGTAGGGGCTACAGCCTTGACAACTGTGAGTTTCAGTCTTCTATCTACCCACAGCCTTTCCTTCCTGGCTGCCCCCATGGATGGCAGCTGTGGCACAGCCTGAGTGCCTTCTGCCCCTGTCCAGGGCTCCCGACACTGGGAAGTGAGAGGCCATGGCTATCACCATTCACGCGTTTCTCCTAGGTACCGTCACATTTCTGCCCCCAAGCCTTCTACAGGGTTTTTAACTTGTACTTCCGGGCCAGCTCCCTTCCCTTGACCCAATCCATCCTTTACCCTCCTGAGATACAAGGGACCCCAGGACTCCCTGTGTGCTTTGACCATGGGTGAAAGACAGGCAGTCCTGGTTTGGATGGGTTGTGATGTGGAGCTGGATGAGATAAATGCATCCCCACCAGTTGTGGATTGAGTAGTTGGGAAAGTGATCAACCCCATCCCCACCATTTCAGTTGGACTCATTAGCCATTTCTGCTTCCTGTGGTGGGCTGCTGCAGAGCCTTGCACATTGCAAAAGCAGCAGTGTTTCTGAGTAGAGGTGAGGTAAGTATTTTGTGCAGCATACACAGCAAACAGACTCAGGGCCCCTGTGGTGAGCATTGATGTCACACAGTCAGCTGTGTGCTCAACACACTGTGCTTAGCTGCGACATCCCAGCAAAGGAGGGACCCTTGCAGTGGCAGGACCTGCCATTGCAATTCATGGTTCCTGGCCAGGACTTAGAAAAAATTCAGGTGGCACCAATGAGAAATTCTCAGCCAGAGTTAGAGGGTCTGCAAGTTCTTCTTCAGGGCTAGAAACTGAAGTCCCTCATTAGGAAGGACCATACGAAAAAACAGAGCCTGATCATTTTTGATACAAATTATATCAGCCTAGTACCTAAATAGTCCCTCTGTGCTTCTGTCTTCAGGGAGGGCTGGGCAGTACACTGCAGGGGATGAGACCTATCTAAGTGGGTGAAAGGCTGTGACCTGTGAGAAAGTCCCCAGCTCAGCTCCTCTGCAGCTGATGGGGGCTGCCTCTCCTCTCCTCCAAGAGGAGACCTTCTCCCTCACTGCACAATGCTTCCTAGTATTTGCAAACAATGCATTCCACGAGGCATAAAATAGCTTTAACAATATAGCATGTTTTTTTTTTAAAAAAAAACATGAACTCAACTTTCCTCTTTCAAATGTGATTTAGGGTCCAGCCCCAAAAGATTTTCTCCAAGAGCTTTTTTGTGCATGTTTGAATGGGACGATGGGGTGAGGGTCAGGAGCTGAGTAGATAGCAACACCCTCAGACACAGCTGAATTTCTCTGGAGTTTTTAAAGAAACTGAAAATGATAAGACCTCAGAAACAGGTGCAAATCTGCAAGCTTTTCAAAACTTCTTGTTTATGTATTTGTAATAAAAATGCATCAAAACACAGTCCAGAATATTATGAGGTAAAACTTGTATTAGTTTAGCAATGTAAGCTCTCCCTGTCAAAGCAGTCAAAGTGCTGCACAGCCCTTTCAGAGCTGCCAGGGCAAAGGAGGTGAGCGAGTCCTCCTGGTAGTTGTTCTTGCATTTAAAAAGAGAAAAGAGAAAAAAAAATCAGAGCAACCTATTTGCTATCAGTAGATGGTGTCTGTATCAAAATCTTACTTTCTAGCACTGCCAAGCTTTGAAATCCAAGCTAGGTCTAGAGATGTAAGTCAAGGGCAGATGCTTTAAATGTGTGATGATCACCACTTAGAAAAAAAATACATTCAAATCAAAATTCATAACAGAAAATATACCTTAATGTTTGGAAAGTCCTATTCATTCCTGTTCTACGGAAAATCTGGGGTGATTTTTACACAGGACCAGGAATTAAGACCAAAATTTTCATCTATGACTTAGTTAATCATTTTCTGTGTTTTCTGGAGATGGTGGATATCTCCAATACTCAAATGTTAGTGTTGGAGTCCTGGAGCAGATACGGAAACAGGGGAACTGTGTTCACTTCTGGATGTGATCAGCCACAGTTCTATCAAAACACAACCCATAGAAGCTCTGATATCTTCCTTAGCAAAATACATAGTTGACTTGTGGCAGAGCTCTGAGGACACAGGACAGCTGCCTTGTGAGAAGTATGACAGATAGCCTGTCTCTCTTCCCTTTCACTTAAGACAAAAATCTAGGGGTCCAGCTTCACTTTTACTTGGAAACTGAGTAAGAAACTTGCTTTGAACCGTATCCATCTGAAATCCCAAGAAAGGCAGAGAGTATGTTTTCCTTGTTTTCTTGATGAAAGTAAATTTTCCATTTATTTCTAGGAGGCAGTATTTGCAAGGGAAATTTGGTAATCCTTATGAAAAAACCATTATCCTCCAACCTGCAGCACCCCTGATGACACGAGGACCAAGGGTAATCTGGCACACTGCCATGCCTGAGCACTATAACTACTTGAGGACCTTGCCAGCACACATGGACAACAGGGTTCATGAGATCATCTATAGGCACATTTTAGAGGAACAAGAAACCTCCTACCAAGATAGAAACAAATTAACTAAAGGGCCTGATCCTGTTTCCCCAGCTAACAGGACTGGCCTTTTAGGGTATTGGATTAAACAGCTCTGGGTTGCCTGAGAGTATTTCAACACTTCCATTATATGCCCCATCTTTCAAACTTGGACATAAATATCCACTTGGCAGAATTCTAAGCCTACAAGAAAATTAGGAGATTTGTTTTTAACATTTTTTCCACTCACATAGTAATAAGAGAGAGAAAAAGAGCTCTCCTTGGGTGTTTTTAAGTTACTGCTGCTATGCAATAACATTTACCCTCTTTGCTCTACCCTCCCTTGTAAAATGAATTCACTCATTCTTAAAGAAAAAAAAAGGAAAATAAATCAATTGATTGATGTTGCAACCACTATTCTCAGCTGAAGCAGAGGTAAGTGATACTAGGGCATCAGCCAGCAGTCAGGAAGCCACTGCTAGAACAGGGATGGTCACTTAGCTGATGTGCAGCTTGTAGGCAAAGTCACCAGGCCATGTTTCATAGCACTGAGTACAGGGCTGTGTGTGACCAGACCTGCTGGGTGATCCACTTGTGTGCATGGGGATGGAGTGAGGCAGCTGGGGCTGTTGGAATCAGTGTTATGTACCACCCCAAAACCCAGCTGTATGCCCAGCCAGCCCTACAGTGAAATTAGGGGCTTTCCTGTCATCTTCTGGAAAGCTCTTTGAGACCAAATTATCTGTGTAGCTGCTATAGAGACTTTAAAGTGTTGGTATGAGGTTAATGAGGTTGGAGAGGAGAGCTGTTCCTCTGCTCCATGACCAGGAGATGACCAGCCCATGATTTCCAGCCCCACACCCCAACTCTAAGCAACAAAGCCAGGGGTGCCAGATTCAGCTGCACTGTGGATGCAAAAGACATCCCAGAGCACCAATGTGATCCTGCCAAAGGTACTACTTCAAACTCAGTTTCTCTTTTTACCTTGCTACTGGCCAAATGCCACTATCTTCTTTCAACCTGAGCACATAGCTAGACTTTGCTCCTGCAGATTACATTTATTGTGAGAAAAAACTGAAGAAGAATATAGCTATATTCCCTTTCTTTACAGACTTCTAGAGAGTATACAGGGCACAGGACAATTCATGCAACCAGGGAAATTTATTTGCTCCCAATTCAAAATGAAATTTCTTCTAGTGCCTTTCCAGATTGCTCCTTCTGTTAAGGCTGCTCTGTGTGGTCTGGCACGCTGGCTGCCAGCCGGCCTCTCCTCTGCATCTGCTTCTGGGCTCCCTGGATCCTCTTTTACACACACATACACACACACCCCATCACTGGTCCCCTGTGTGTGCAGACTGGAGACAGGTACTTGCCATCAGCTGCAGAGCAGCTCCTTTCCAGGCTGTGCTCCCTGCCGACTGATGTCCTGCTGTTACAGCTACTGATCCTGGAGCTTACATAAAAAAACACAGTTTTTCTTTACACATATCCTGAGGGAGAGGCTGGCAGCTTCAGTGTAATTTAATCTAAACCAGGATAAGACAGTAAATATTGTTGTGTTTGCATAAGGATGAAGTAGGGTGAGTAAAGCAGAAGATGCTGAGGAAAGAAACACCTTCATGATTCACAAAGAGGGGAAATATTGAAAAGGTATAAAGTTTTGTAGTTTAGTCATCTTCACTGAAAAATAATGTATTGTTAGAGAGACTGGGGAATCTGTTTAATCTTTTCACAGAGTTTAATCTCCAAACCTTCCCCATATTCATGACTTGTGCTTCTTTGTCAGTGATGTTAAACAGGGCAACCTAATCCCTTGCACTCAGTTGTGTGTGGAGTCAGGCTAGCACAAAATCAGTGTTTCTGTTCACCACTACTGTCTCCAAGAGATCTCTCTGGGACTGAAGGAGCCTAGCCTGGTGGCCTGATTAAAAAGATTGAAGGATGATGTGATTATAAGTCATAAGTACCATTCTGGGCATGGCAGAGCTCTTTAATCCAGGGGAGAGAAGCATAACAAGAATCGATGGCTGCGACTTATCTCCAGGCAACTGAGAAACGACTTATAAACTTCTAATTAGTGAAAGGAGATTAACAACCAGAATAAACAAGTAGAAGAAGTGGTGGCTTCTCCATCTTATGAGATCTTCTGACAGAGACCAGATGCTTTTCTGGGTCTGCAGTGGTGGAAGGTGCTCTGCCAAAAGGGTGAAATTCTGCAGTCAGGTGTCAGCCACAGCAACTCACTCACTGGATCAGGCTCAGATTTTACACTACCCCAGATCTGCTTTGCAACACTTGCCATCCCTCTCTGGAAGACACAGCTTACCATCACCAGTTCTGGCCCACACCTTATTGCCCCATCCTTGGTACCTGCTGCGTGTCCTACCTTCATGGAGTGGGACTCAGTGCCATTCCACGGGGACCAGCCTGTCACTTTGTCTCTTGCTGCTTTCCATGACCCCTCTACCTACCATCCGAAGGGATAGGGTGAGATGGTCAGTACTGCTGATGCTGACAGGGTCTGATGGACTCCTAAGAGGATAGGGGGAAAAGACCATCCTGGACATCTAACAGCTGGAAGGGGAAAGTTAAGGGCCTTTGGATACTGTATTTTTTGTCTAAATTGCAGGGCAGTGGGAAGTATCATTCATGCTTTAGATCTCAGACATTGTAATTGAATTTTCAAGTTTATTAAGTAATGGGTGTGATTTTACTATAAGAGCCTTGAAATTGAACCTGGTCCTTTTTACCTGGGTATCAAGTGCCTTCCTGAATATCTAGACTTTCTAATACTAAGGAGTGTGCCACCATGTGGCTCTCAAAAGCTATTTGAAAATTTGGCCTTCAGTGAGGAAAAGATGATCTAATGGACTCTTCTGGCTCGGTGTCTATGAACCCTTTTACAGCTTCCCAAGGCACCCAGTATGTTTGCTCACGACCCTTCTGCATCAGCAGTGGGCAGGGGCTGCTGTTCCTGTGAGGAGCACCATTCTTGTCTACCTGCAGCCTATCCCACTCTCCTGCCCCAGGCACTGATTCCCACTTGGCTGGACCACGTCCTGGGTCCCTCCAGCTGAGACCTCTTGAGCTAGTGCAAATAGGGCTGCTGCAAACCATCTCAGGGAAATTACTTCAGGTTTGTGCCAGATTCATTTCTCCCTCAAGGCTGCAGGACACTTTCTGTCCTGAACTCCTTCTTTCCACATGCTGATCTTTTTTTAACTCTTCTGGGCTGATGTCATCCATGCTGGTCTCAGCTAAAGGAGTAATATTTGTGGAAACTTTGAACAAAATAACTTCAGCTTCTTTTAAATTGTGGGAGAGTGGTAAAATAGACTTTTATAATCGTTAAAAGAATAATCAGCTCTTTTGGCAATGCTACAAGAAAATAGATGATGTTGAAAGGTTAGCAGTAAGACAATTGTTTTTGGGGGGTTGTACTGTGCTTGGTTGAAGGAATTAACAAAAAATCCACATGAGGTCTACCATGGCTTGGGATCTGCTCTAACTTTTAGTTGAGACAAAGGAACAGCTCATATGCAGCATTGCTGCATAGTTTTACTGTGCTTTACATAAGACAGCAGCTCTGCGATGGCCAGTTGGATCATTTTCATAAAGGAGATTGTAAATGGAATAACAATCAAACACATTTCTCCTATGAAAAAATCTAAACCTCAAAAATATTAAAAAATCCAGGCATCAACCTCATTCTCTTAATTGATAATGTTAGGCCACAAGAAAACCCATATGGAAAAAAAGAAATAGAATTTACAGGTGAGACCATCAGCAAGCCTAGATGATTTTTTGCACTGATCTATACAGTTTATGCTTTTACTGCATGCTAAACAAGACCATTTTGCAAATATACTTTCCTTGTATTGCACACTGGTAGTAGCAAATAATAGTCTCATGGAAGATAAAACTAGCCCCATTCACATAATCCATGGATGATTTTGATCTTTAAAACTGCAAAATATAGTGTAGACAAACCAGAAAAGAATCCAAAAGTTTGTCCGATAACTGAATTCCACAATTAAAATAACAAAGAAAGCAAAGTACAAAATGTGATGCTGTTACGGCATATGTCATAGCAGCAGTGCACATGGCTGTTCCATTTTTATGGTTAAATTCATAATAGCCTATTGTTTGTTGGAAGCACTATTATCTAGAGCTTAAAATGTGCTGGTGATGCCTTCACGTCAGCATTTTTGACTATTAGCGATTTCATTGTGCTGATCAAAGCTGGCAATATTTTGTATTTAAGTTCCGCTACTATGAGTTTTGCTTGTGTTTTACTAAAGAACATTATACCACAGACCCTGAGGACAAATTCCATTACCCTTATTAAAAAATTGTGGCTATTTTATTTTCCTTATCTCTACCATTCATTTCCTTTTGTTTCTCAATGTTTTGCTGCAAATCACTAAGACATTTCCTTGTCTGCTTTACTTTGGAGCCCTTTAATGAAAGTTCCTACATAATCAAAGTCACAGGATTCATTTGATGAAGTGAACTGGTTTTGCTGAAGGGTCATAGTTGGAGATTTAGCATTTCAGAAAAGCAAAAGATCTAAAGGCAAGAGAAATAGACAACAGTTTTTACAAGATATCAGATAAACACACAGTAACACAGAATGAAATTCAGCTCTTAGAAAGCAGAACAGCTCAGTGTGATCTGTCTTAACTACAACCAGGTGATCACAGCCAGCCTCCCTGAAGAAAAGTGAGCCTTGCTTCCTTTGCCTCATTAGTCTGTTTTCTGTGGCATGATGTCATGGCCAGGAGGTACTTTGTACTCACTGAAGTAGAGCTACAAGGAGTGGTATAACATAAGCGAGAAAAACATAAGAGCAAAAACATTCCCCTGTTCCCTTGCTTGGAGATACTACTTAGGCTGCTGCACAGCAGGCAGCAGGAGATCAGACTTTCTGACCCTGAGAAACAGCAGTCATTGCTCATTTGCTTTCAGCAGGAGCAAAAAGCTTGTATAGCTAATGTTTCTCAAGAAACAAAAATTTCTGGTAAATGTCTGTGTAAAATAAAATACATTTTTCTGACATTGCCAACACAAAGTATTTTGACACTCTCAAACCAATGGGGGTTGTGTCCCCTTCAGTTGTTGCTGCTGCTGCTAGGACCTGCCATTCAGGTTCCTCACATCCCCAGCTGTCATCTGAGGGCCAGGCTCCTCACCAGGGTACACATCACCGTGTGAACCATGACTAAACAGCTCCCAGAAAGCTCCCCTCCTTGGAGGGACTGCATGAGTATTCAAAGAGGTCTTCCAGGAAGGGGCCTCATTCACATCATCATCAAGCAGACTCAAGACACATATCCCACTACAGGTTCAACAAGCTGAAAAGTCTTGCTCTGAAGAAGATTGCACCTAAATTCAATAGAAGTGCCCACCAGAACCATCTTTTTGACCCTAAGACCTAGGCTGCTGTAAAGGGTCACAGTCCAGGGTGCCTGGGTCTCAAGAGGAGGATGCTCAGGGAGTAGAAGGTAAGCAGTGGGGCCATTGGTGTCAGGTTTTTTTTCATGTAGACTACAGTGTACTTTTAGGCAGAGTTGAGCATTTAGAGTGGGATTCAGCTCACCTCAAAGTAGATACCTTTTGCCTGTTCGGCTGAATAATACACAGGACTGAATTTAGTTCTTAAACACGGGCACCAAGAGACATTGGAGTTATCAGGAGGTTTTCTGTACGACCTCCAGCTGAAGGTCTGTGAGCATGTGGTTCTCCATAGGTCCTGCATGATACCTCCCAGCCAGTGCAGATACCCCTATATCCTAGATCATCTCCCGTGGTACTAGCTGGTCATATTTAGGCAATTGACTCAAACTGTGTTGGCCGCATTGACTGGATCTCCATTGACTATAATGAGTTTAGATATCTAGTGTGCAGACATGTACATTTAACTGCATGTGGGTGGCTAAATACTGTACTGAACTCCAGGGTGACTATATCAGGAAAAATACTGTCAGTAGCCCAAACCACTGCAAGAAGAGCACTCACAAATTT
Source organism: Eurystomus gularis (assembly GCA_013400335.1). Lineage (NCBI taxonomy): Eukaryota > Metazoa > Chordata > Aves > Coraciiformes > Coraciidae > Eurystomus > Eurystomus gularis. The sequence goes on along the minus strand of VZZY01008877.1, from coordinate 283,875 downwards.
GAAGGTCACTTGAATTTCTCTCAGGTTTGTGAGAGGCATATCTCTGGCATGAAATTAATCAAATGCAGAGGCGAAGTTCTCCAAAAGTAGATGGTTCTCTTGAAACATACCTTTGAGTATTCATCACTCTTGCCATAATTTCCAAAGTTTGGACTTCTCAAATTTTGCCATGACTAACTTACATTTACACTAATCAGTGTATGTCAAGAAATTGCAATTTTCTCCTCCAAGACAGATGTAAGTAGTGAAGGAGCTGCTAACATCTCATTACACGCAACGATGTCATTATGTGGAAAATAACACAACAGGGATGCCTGAAGCAAGATCTTTAGCCACTGAGATCTGAGATCTTGCTCATAAAATACTGACTCAAATCGAAACAGTCAGGATGAAATTCAGTGCCTTAATGCCAGCAAATCATACAAGACTATGCTTCCTGGGCTTGTCATTCTTCTTGTTTCTTTAATGTACTTAAGTCATGTTGAGGGAATGGGAGTGGCATGGTTGGGAGCTTCAGACCTGTTTTAATTCAATTGTAACCTTGGCAAACTTTTATGTTTTAACAGATCCTCCAGTGACATGCTCCAAAACCCCATAGGAGCCTGCTAAACTTCGTAGGACTTGCCTTAGATGAAAATATACTCAGATAGGTAGTTAATGGAAGGGCTTTTTCTTTTTTGGAATCACTCAGAGTTTGGCATGTACTGAAGTTCATCCCTCATAAACCTACAATACTGTAAATTCTGCAAACATTTGATAAGTAGGAAGAATTATGAGCACACTTAGACATCATATAAACTCAACTAGTGTGTGTTTCCCCCTGCTCCTTTGGAAGTAAAGAACTGAAGAGTAGTGAAGTTAGAGGTACTCAAGGCTATATTCTGTGTGACAAATGCAAGGATGTGATCCCAGGTTTACACAGCAAACCACTCTGGTTCCTGGAACATCTGTCTTCCTTCTTTTATTTTATCTGTGCTCTCTGCACGCTTATGTGAGGCAGAATATGTGGGTGTCTGGGTCACCTAAGGGAGCTGCTGAGGGGCAGTTCAGGTAAATAAAATCCACAAGCCAGCTAAAATCCCACTGGGTGAAACAAAAGCCTCTCCTGCTCTAATCAACTCCTTATTCTTAGACTGTCTCACTTTCTCCAGGGAGGAAGAGCTACTGTAGTCCTCGGACTGAGGCCAGCACTCTCAAGTGGTTCCAGCAGTCCAAAAGAGAAAAACTCAGCCACTGCCTAAACAAAATAAAACACAGCACCAGGGGAAGGGTCCCTTGGGTGGGTTCAGCTTGAGATGCTGCCTCCGTGGTGTGCGGTAGTAGGAGTCTTTGTAGCTGCAGGGAAGGACATCTACTTTTTCTCAGGGAAGCCTCTCTCTGTGTGTTGCCAGTCCTGAAGGATGACTGTAGGGTAGGAGTGCCGTTTGTGGAGTGGCTTACAGACACAAAACACTCTGATTGTAGGAGCTGCCTTTCCCTTGCAGCCTGGCAGGCCCAGGATTTCTGGGCACTTTGCTTACCCATGAGCCAAAGCCTGTGAAGGGAGATAGAGGCACGTGGCCCTGCGCACCAAGCTTTGCACTGTGAGAGGGTTCTGCAGCTGGAGTGGCACCCACACAGCCCCAGTTCCCAATGGCTGCTTTCCTCATCTCACCACACACCCATCCACAGGGGTGCAAAAGCCCAGAAATGGTTAATACGCGGCAATATTTCTCACCAGTACTCCACATTTTTGAGAACAGGAGACAGGCAGGCAGACTTTTAGCCCTTTCGCCATGCACCTTTTTGTTGTGCATGCAAAAACCATTGTTACCAAAGGAGAAATCACAAATATCTCTCTCTGCCACAGAAAGAGCACATACAAAATAAAACCTAAATTCACAGAATAATCAGAATTACTTTTCAAAACTGTTGCTTGTTACTGGCTAAAACAAACAGCATAGTTACTGCCAGAGGAATTGCCAGGCAGCCCAGAAGGGCAGATCGCAAAAGATTAAATAGTTGTCCAAAAAAAAAAAAAAAAGAAGGAAAAGGGCTCTTTTTTCAAAAGACTGCCTCAGATGGAAATTAAAAGGAACAAAGTGAGAGAAGGAGGATTACCCTCCCAGTGTGGCAATTAAACACAGGAGGAGAAGGGGAAGATCTGCAGCGCAGACCATGGCTCTGTTGATGGAGCGCCGTGGGGCTGGGGCTGTCGCCATCCCAGCCAGCCTGCACTTTTGAACCATGCCGTTGAGTCAGGCCCCACAGACCCACGGGAAGATGGAAACAGGATGACTGGACCTTTGAAGTTGCCAGGGTGTAATAGCGAGAGGAGACGAGAGAGCCTACTCTCACAGTAACCCACTGTCTCTCATCAGCAGCAGCACATTAATTTGCCGAGTGAGGATCATGCGAGAGAAGCAATGGAGCGGCTTGTCAGGAAAAAAGCACCAGGGAGGAGGCCCAAGGAGAGGAGGGGGCCGGGGGGCCAGAGAGGGAGGGGGGGAAGGGGAGTTTGGAGAAAATTGCTCAAAATTACAGTATTCAGCTTTTGCTGACAGTATATCAAAGCCCAACTTCTGCCTTTATGATATTTAAATCCTTGCTGCTTCCCCAGAAAAACAGCATCAGCACAATAGAAACATTATGTGCTGGTGTAGGGAGGGGGGGCACCACTGAAACGGGACTCGCTTCGGGTTGGGATGCTGATTGGGACTTGGAGGGCCTGATGGCTCCACCACAGAGACGAACAAAGTGCCCATCTACAGCGACAATGTCCCGAGGAGGCTCTTTGAATTCATCTCCTGTTACACAGTTTGAAGCACACACATTCAAACACACACCTTTCACACGCACAGTTACACACTCACACACACACCCACACACCCTCCCTCCCAAGGGAAACAGCCCAGTCATTGCACATGGCAGGAGCTCTGAAGATGCAACAGCATTAAAATTAAACTGGATGATAAATCATAACTGTCATCCCCGTAAGAGGATTAAAGATCCTGACAGGGATTTATGCCTTCTTGTTACAATGCTTTGGTCCCTTCATGGGAATGGCAGCCTCTTTACTGGCAGTGCCAAGTGCACCTTTAAAATGACTGCCTTCTTCTTCAGTCAGCAGCTCCCAAGGGCCAGAAGGGAACAAGGAGGGACACAAACCCCTCTCAGGGCAGAGCCCTGTGAGATAGGTCAGGGACGTGGCAAAGTTCCTAACCATGCTGGGAGGATGTGAGCTGCAGGAGAAGGACAAGTAGACACCAGGCAGTGCCTGGGAGAAGGCATGTCCCTGGGAATGGTGAGTGTCCCCGGGGGTCTGGCGTGGCAGCCCCAAAGCAGGATTCACATACATCCATGTGTTTACAGCTGAGTGCCAGCTGCCAGGAAGAAGAAGTGTTAGAGCTCCTTGGTGGAGCCAAGTCATAACCAAGTCCCACCAAAAACTTGAGCCAAGTAGCTTGCTAGAGGTGTGCCTCCAAGCAGCAGACCTGAGAGGCCACAGAGAAGGTGGTTCCTCCTGGCACAAATTTAACATCAGGCTAAAGCTGCCTGCACTGCTCACACAAAGCTCAACTCGAAGGGACGGAACGAGTTAGTTGGTAAAGAAGTTATCTTCAAAGAACTGTGCAAATATCAATGCAGCTCAGCAAGACCCCATGAGGGAGGCAGCTATCTCTCCCACTCCAGATGGCTGGAAGGTGTGGGGGTGCTTGCTGCTCTCAGGAGAGCTTATGTACACCAAGGGAGTCTCTGCTGGAGAATGTCTCACTCAGCACTAGCTGCCAATCCCCAACCAAGGGTTGAGCCCATCTATTATCTTTAAGGCACCATTTGCCAAGTAAAAACATCAAAGGCCTATGTGTTCATAAGCATAAACTGGTTCTTTATTAGAAGAACAACAGATCTAGCATTTGAGCCTTGTGCAGACAGACTTGCTTTGCCACCTCCTTCCCGCCCCTGTGCTCCCAGGTTGGTGACAACTTCCTTTCCCAGGATATGTGTGGAGGAGCAGGGAATGCTGATGAATTAGGCTGGAAGCCAAAAGAACTGCCCACTCTGGGTGCAAAACCTGCAACAGCATCCTGGAGGAAATGAAATTTCTTCTGGGAGGAAAGCCAGTGGATTTACACCGGGGTTGCATTTGGCCCAAGGATCAAAAGCCAAACATGTATTTTACACTTCATTGTGTTTTACAGATACAGCTATGAGCCAGAGGCAGGAAAGACTCCACCACAGAGATGGGTGGCAGGTTAACCCTTCCTGTCACTTGAAAGGGGGCAAGCACACCCAGGTGCTCCTAGCACACAAGTCATGAGGAAGCCTGACACCAAAAGTCCTGCTCAAAGTTACACAGCATTAATTCCTCAGTCCTTTAGCCAGATGAATCCAGGGATGCATAACATAACAGAGGAGACTGCCAGTGGGAAGGAGAAGGGGAGCCCTCAAGCAGTGGCCTGAGGAATCATGAGGAAATGCAAAAGTATCCCAGCAAGACCAGTGTAGGAGATCTTCCCTCCCACTGCCTTTCATCCCTTGTATATTCATGGGAGCTGTATTTCCACTAATATCTGCCTTGGAAAAATAACATTTTGCATATAAATTTTCTGTGAAACCAGCAGAAGGCAGCAAATCTGGCTCCATTTCGAGTTACATGAGGGGATGGGGAGTGTTCTTCAAGACTACCAAGAAGGGGCAAGGTATTTCCAGGATGTATTTATGACAGCCCAACCAATAGTCAATGACTGACACACAGCCTAGTGACTCTTACAGCCCTGGGAGGCATCAGCTCAAGGCCTTACTTGGGGTATCTTTTGGAAAGAGCATGTCTCCAGCTGGAGACGCTCAGTAAAGAGCAATAAGGTATGTGGAGCATACCTAGAAGTTTTATTGAGGATTTTTGTCCAACAGCATTGCAAATCTGACCCTCATGCAGGATGGGCAGCAAAGGGGCATTTCTTCTGCACTGGTTCAGGGCAGCAGCTCCTGTCCTGCAGTGAGATCTCCTCCCTGTGCTCCTGCAGTGCCTGGTGCTCTTGCAGTACCCTATGCTCCTGCAGTGTCAGTATGGATGCCCAGGGAACAGGGTGAGCACAGAACCAGCATGCACTGACACAGCCTCTGAACACTCCCCTGACATCCAGTAATACATAGTGAAGGTACTTCCAAGCATGATACAGGTTTTTTCATTGTTGTTGCTAGACTTGTCTCCTTTTAATTTGCCTTTTTAAACCTATGCAATCTTTTAGCACCCAGAATGTCTTTTGACAAGGGGTTCCCAAGTTTCATTACACTTCTTTGTTTGAATGAGATGAGACTGGTGCTCAAATGATAACATTTCCTAATGTTATAATTATGACAAAGCCAAAGTCAATTTTGCCTTTGCTAGAAGCTCCACTAAGGTTAGCGTTCAAACCTCTAATAGGTCCTCTGCATTTCAAACTTGGTTTCCACATGGCAGGACTACATTTTTTAAGTTGTTATTGGGATTTTATAAATAAAATTATTCATGGGGAGAGGACAGAAGGTAGAAGTGATGTTAAATTATGCAGCAATGTAGATATGTACAATGGATTTGTGACAGCTCTTACCTTTGCACTTTTCCTGTGCCCCAAGAGTAGAAACATATATTTGTACATCCTACACGCAGCTAGAAAAGAAACTGAAGCATTTTTCAACCATTCAGTCTTATGTTTGTTTCTGGATGTAGGAAGAAGAGCCAATCTTCCACACAGCCATCATGCAGCTCTGAGTGCTCAGCCAACTGAGCATGTTGGCTGGGAATTGCTCTAGAAGCTCTAAGTATTGTTATGTGGTTTCATCCCTTTTGAAACATCTTTGTTTCCCTGATTTCTGGCCAGGAACACAACCTGGAGTGCCCAGTGCTGTGGCAAAGCCAGCTGTCATGATATTTCCAGCCCAACCAGAAGTGCAGGAAATCTCCCAAACAAGCTTGTTTTTCTAGCCTCCCAGAAGGCTTGCCTGTGTCAGATATACTTATCCAGACCAAACCAAGCCTTCCTGAAATTCATTCCTCACTAGCATTAATGCCTTTTTCCATGTCACTTTGAGTGGTGTGAGATTTTTGGCAATCGAGAGTAGTAAAGATTTGTTTACAGCTGTTTTGGAATGGATGCTGGTTTGTTTATTGCAATTCATGCCAAAGGAACATTTCATAACAAGTAATATATTCCAACTTGTTAATTTTTTTCCACCATTTTAATTTACAGTAGGGCATTCATCTCAACAACTTCTGTTGTTTAGCAGTGGTCAACCACATAAAGCAATTGGAATGGAGGAAAAAAAAAGAAAAACACTTTATAAGATGCCATCCCCTTCTTGAGAATTTCAAAGGTAAAAAGGTAAAATCTCAAACTGATGCACAGTAGTTCAAAACCAAGGGAGGACAGTTAAACTGTCATATTTCCTTACTTTTTTCAAATATAAAAGTTTTGCAGAAATGGAGAATCAATCTAAAACCTTTGGTTGATTCTATTGCATATCCTCATTCCTTGGCCTAACTACCTTAGGTGAACATTTTTCATCATGTTTCCAGTGCAAATATGCACTGCAAGAAAGCTGAAATGAGTTTTCCATGAAAATGTAAGTATCATCAGGCTTAAATAGTTTATGCAAACTTTGATTATCCAAAAGTGTACAAAAAGGAACTTTAAAGGACTTTCAATGCCTGACATTAATTTCCTTAAATATGTAAATATTATCCAAATATTTTTTGGCAGGGTTGTCTGGTTTGACGTGCTAAGAGACTGTGTAAGTATTAAGCCCCCAGGTAAGATTCCTTGTCTAATGAAAAATAAAGCCACATGGGGACACTGTTAATATAGAAGGCACAATTTCTCCCCCAAAAGAAGTTTTTTATGCCTTTCCTTTTTATGTGAAGACTTCTAAAGTCAGCAAAGTTTGTATCCTCAGTAAAATACACAGAATCGGAATATCTGCTGGGAACTGCAGAACTCATCTTAGAAATGCAACTCTCTAGGCCCCATTGCCATTATCTGATGTAGAATGTAAGATATATCCTGCATCAGAAGATACAATCTACATTTCGCAGTGTGTTAATAACTTGACCCCCTCCAAACGTCCTGCTGTATGTATTGAAGCTGTCTATTAATTCCCTTGTGGACTGCTGGTTTTGGTATTTAATCTCCAGGAGGAATTTAAGAAGGTCAAAGTCCCCTTTTTTGAGGAATGCCATACAAGTAATAAAACAAAGTACATTTGCCCCTCAAAGGGCTAGAAGTCTGGAAGCTGTGTTGATAAGAGAGCTTTGGACTATTTATACTGTTATTAGAATGGGGGAGTGGGGAAGGGAGAGGGGAAGGCCAAGGAGATAGTTACTGTAGTTTAATAAATGTGGGAATATGGTTAATATACATGGATTTTCAACCCCACTGTGACATTTGATTTATGTTAAATATAGCGAAGGGGTCAAGGTCTCTTTTCACATCACTGTAATCCTGTGGACCCCATTGGTCTCAGCATGGTGGCTAGAATTTGGATGATGGTTGATTTCTTGGAGTAAATAGTTTTAATAGAACTCAACAAAGTTCCCATAGAGGGATCTGCTCACAAAATATCTGTGCTAGTAGGACATCAGCACAAAGAAGAATCCCTAAGAGGTGTACTTTGACAGCACTGGCTCAATCTTAAATCCCAGCATCAAGCAGACCTTCTCCTGTCTGCAGAGGACTTCCGAGACAGCAGAATTAGGGCCTCTCCATCAAAAAAAAAACCCACCAAAACCCACACCAAAACATTCAAGGACCAGAATTTACCAAGCTGTAATACAGAGGCTCCTTGTTTTGAGATCCACTGAGCATTTTATGCTATTGTCTCACAACAGCCATGGAGATATGGTCAAAATTTGTTTCCAAGGGTCATTTCAAAACGTGATCTGTTGCGGTCACTCTGGACACAGCTGAGGTTACCGCACATGCAGACGGGTTGTTGGTGTTTGTACAGAGCCCATGAATGATTCATGCCTCTCAGAGCAGGGCCTACGATGGGTTGCCAATGTCACACCGTATTACTCCAGATCTCTGATTAGGTTACCGGAGTTTCTAGCTCAACTTTCCAAGAAAAATAAAGTAAATATGATAGCACTGTTTGTTTATATGTTTGTCTATCCATCTGTCCCTTCAAGCCTGCTGGCCAATTCCAATTAAGCTTTGGCAGTAGAAGAAGATTTAAGGGATCACATTCTTGCAAGCTGATTTAAAGTGCATGCGGTACAGAGAGCCTAGAAATACCTTCTCAAAGTAAAAGCTGCTACATAACCTCAACCCTGTTCAACTCCAGGAAATGCATAAGGAATGGAAGCACCAAAACTGAAACTTTGCTTGGTTCAGTGTCTTGTGGAGCTGCTTCCCATGAACACTGGAGGCCAGGGATAAACATGGTGAATGGCCTTGTGAAAGCCAGCAAATCTTTCTCAAAAGAGCTGTGATGGCATTCTCCCATTATCCTGAGAAGAAAACAGGATTTCAGCCCAGCATTCATAGGGAGCTGAGAGTCGAGATTGTGAACACAAATTCTCTACCATAAATACCAAGCCCCAGTGCACAGTGAGGAGTCAATGCTGCAGGCCGTGTTCCCCAGGGCCACAGGCCAATGCTCCCCTGTACCTCACAGGAGACAGCATCCTGGCCACAAAATCACCCCCAAATCTCCTTGCAGCCTCAGACATGGCTGGGTGCTGCCTCCATTCAACACCCTTCGCAGCCCAGGTGTGGACAGATAATAGCTTGGACTTCCCTTTTAGTGCTGCTTTTATTTTATCTGCGCTGAGATACCATCAGTGACAAGGCAAGTGTCAGGAGATTTCTTTGACAGTCCTCTCAGACATCTGATTACAAACGCCCCTGGCTTATCCAATGCCTCGCCTTGCTGATTACTTCAAAGGGACTGACTCTCCTTTCTGTTGCTTCTGCTGCCCAAATAGCTCCTTTTCCAGGGCTCTGCTTTTGGCCAGGCTTTTTACAAAGCCCCGCACAGGGCTGGATCCAAGGAGGAACCTGGGCTTCTGGCCTGACAAGCCCAAACTTTGGGATGGGCAAAGCTGCTGGAAATTGAGGTTTTATGAACCTTTCAAATGATTTTTGTGTTCATGGGGTTCAAAAATTGGATTGAGGTCATGAACATTTCACTATCCTCCTCCTGTCATTTGAAACTAATGTTATTTCCAATAGTGATTAGTTCCATTAAAAGAGGATTTTCCAAACTAAACAGGATTTCTGTGCTACTGCATGTCCAGACAGGAGATGTGATGAATCACAAGGTGGAAGAGCAACTTTGAAAGGAAAAGCCCATCACCATTATTAGAAACCAAAGATAAAATCCTGGCCCAGTGAAGCTAGCAGCAAAATATCATTGACCTCTGTGAGACCAAGTTTTCACCATCCACTTTTTTTTTATTTGAGTTTTTCTTCTCTCCTCTTCCTCAGGGGATCTCTGTTTGTTTTCCTTCAGCCCACTCATAAGCTTTCTTTCCTCCTTATTTTTGGATAGCCTTCAGATTTCTTTCATCCACACTGTTTCTTAGACTGCTTCCCTTCGGTACAAATCTGGCTCCTGAAACATCTAGGTTGAACTTTAAGTAGGCTGAGAATGAGACAAAATAAATTTGCCCCTGGAAGCTTCATTTTTTCCACAATTTTCTGTGGCTTTCATTACTGTGCCAGCAGAAAAATAGAAGCCTTACATGTATTTCGAAAGGAATTTGGTTTTCAGGGTAAGTTTCTCACTGCCAGAACAAGCCAGCATAGCTACAAAGCACAATGCACAAGGATGGCAGGAGGGCAGTGTTATGGATGGATTTTTCCCATGTCTGCATGGCAGTGAGAAGTGACGACCACCAAAACCACCCAAAGGCAGCATTGTCCCAAAGGTTGGCAGCATGGGCACTGTCCTCAACACCTGAAACTCTGTTAATGTCAGACTTGTGACATCCATATAACCAAATGTGGGATTTCTCCCTCCTCCTCACGGTTCAAGAGCTGAACCTCTTCTTTATCCCATTTATCTCTTGATTGAGCTGAGAGCCCCTGGTCACAGTGCATAGCTGCACTACCAAAGCACATGAAGGCACAGTCCATGCCCTTGAGAATTTAACAACTTAGCTTAGCTGTTAACAGCTTAGTAGTTATCTACAAGTTACAGCTTGTAGTTATCTTGCCAGGTTACCAGTTAGGTTTCCCCCTACCCACAGAGTGCATTCAGTGTTTGGGATCTCAGGTATACCCCCTGTGCTGGAGATCAGCCTTTGAAGGAGTTTAATGTAAAAAAGACATTTCAGAAAGCACTGGTTTTTCACACCAACACTTTTGCTTCAAAAAGTGATTTGATGTAAATGGCTACTGCCCATAATTCCTTGTGTGTATTAAAACTTTGGAAATCCAACTACTTTTTTGCTGACAGCCTGGGAAGTTGCTGAGCTGAAAGTTTCTGGGAACCAAGAAAGAAATCCCAGCACTTTCCCAGTTCAAAGGGCACCTCTAGCTCTGTTCAGCCTTTCATGTCACCCTGGGTGTGGGCGGAAAAGCCTCCAGGTCATGTATGCTGGTCGCTACCGTAGAGAGGGATGCTCCAGGCAGTGGAGCCTCACTGACCATGCTTGTCAGGCAATGGATGTGGTGTGCTCCAAGCTCCTCTTTGCCTGGGCCTGTTTCAAGCACCCGGGTTATCAGAGCACTGCCATTATAAATGTAAACTGCAAATGGAACATCAAACAACAGCCTCATCCTGCACAGCATCACTGCCACAGCTCAGCCAAGGAGGAGCTGCCTGATCATTTCCAGCTCTCAGACTGCTGGGGAAGGGCTGGGGAGTGACTAGGATAAAGAGCAGCATTCACAACAGCCTCAAACCCCTTCTTCAGGAGGGCTAAGGTCACTCTTTCCTCCTACACTCAGCTTTGTTATATTAAGTATAATTCTCTTTACTTTATGAAAACAGGTTAAGAAGAACTGGAGGTACTTGGATTAATGTACAAGAACAGAGGGATTAAGAGGCCCTGTCAATTAAGGTGATCCCTTAAGGCTCTGCCCTTTCACCCCTGGAGCTCGGCTTTAATTCTTGCTCAGACTGATGTGACTAAACCCCTTCTAATCTGACAGCTGATACAGGTCAGAAGTTAAACGTGTCCAAGCAGAAAAAGACACTGTTCTCATGGTTTCTATCCCCAGGAGTCACCCTGACACAGCAGCCCCAGACACCCTACATGGCAGTGAGAGGTGCTCAGCAGTAACAGGCTTTTTTGGCACCTTCTGGTGCTGAATCTCCTAACCAGGATTCTTGCAACTCATATTCTTCAACGTTTTATCCCCACAACCCTCCATGGTGCTCTGGCTCCATGAGTGTGCTGCAGGGCATGTAACACCTTGTTCCTCTCCACGGTAGAGTTCATCCTGGCCTCCAGGGTGGGGTTCCAGCATTTCCATGCATGGCTGTATGGTGTGGCCAGTGCATCTGTAAGCAGTGACCCTGGTCCAGCTGCAGCATATGTTTGTGGATGGAGAGGAATCAGGCTGTGCCATGCAAGCAGGCTGAGGGTTCATCCTACTCAGCCCTGCAGAATCAGAGATGTAGCTGCCCATGGCTCCAGAGAAGATGAGTAGATGGTTTCAGGGATTGTCCACCCACCTCATTTAGACACCTCTGTTAGAAGGTGTTGTGTTTGTGAGTGTCTGCCTCACATACTGATAGTGAACAGGGCTAACAGGACTGCCTCATTTGGCACCTCAAGGCCAGTGAGCTGGATCTGCTTCTCATTACGGAGGCTTGCGAAACCTAAGCCAATCCAGAACATGTTGTTATCTAAAAGTGAATGTCATGTCCTAAGGAGGTTGCTGAAGATGGTTTATGAGTTGTGAGATCTTCCAGCTTCCACAGTAAGTCTCCATCCAAATCCCTGCCTCAGCAGTACTGAGTTTAGTGTTGGCCAGTTGGGGCTGAGCAAGACTAACTTGAATGAATAAATGTCTTATTTCTTAGCAGCATGAACAAAGGAATTGTAATTCTAAGGCTGTGTTTTTTCTTTTAAACACTCCCTCTCAGCTGGGCTTGGACCCTCTCTGGACTCTCTAACATCTTGCACCAGCAAGACTGGGTAGCTCTCTCAGACCAGGCATTACATGTATAATTCACAGCATTTGTGCTGAGAAAGCAGAAAAGCCTTGTCCCATCTCAGACAGTTAAAAGGTATTTCTGGGTCAAAGCCATGCAATGGTTTCTTTCCGCTTACTCTGTGGCTTGGCACAGCAGCAGTGAGGACAGGGAGAGTGGAGAGCTATAGGGAAACACCCCTGGGAAGTCCTTTTCTACAGGTCTGTTCCTACTTTTCTACCTGTGACTGTTTTCCTTTCTTCCTCTTCTTTTCCCCTTCCTGGGGTCTGACAGCCTTTGCAGTTAGCAGCCAGGCATTTGTCTCTTCATCTCCAGAGCCACGGTACTGTTGTGCCTTCAACAAGCACACCACAGAGGCTCCTTCTGCTGCAGATGTAGGGTCCAAAGCCCTGCTTGCAGCCCTGTCTTGCAGGACTAATTTCAGCAGTGCTCCAAGATGCTTTTCCTCAGCATTCTCTGCAGTAGCTGGAGGAACCTGCATGTCTGGCCTGGATAAGTGCAGGGTTCACCTTCACCCACCCCACTCCCCAGATTGCCCAGTCCCGGAGAAATCTCCAAGCACACCCTTGGGCACCCCCAGGGTACAAAATCCACCACGTGTAGGAGGCTCTGACCACAAAAAGGAAGCTTGGCTGAGTGCTTCAGTATTTTAAGGACACAGAATGAAGACAGACATCATTTCCAATGGATCCAGATGTGGAGAGGGCAGTCACCATAGCCAGGGTGGGTTTGCCATACTCTACCTCCATGCTCAGCAGCTTGTCTCAGCACATGGTCTAGATTAAGCCCCATTCTCTTTTTTTTAAGCCATTAAACCATCACATGGTCTCCAGTCCCCCAGTGGGCTCATCTTGGAAAATCTTGCAATAGCTCCAATTTCTGCCAAATCATTCAGATCTTAGCTTTCAACTTGTCTTTCCCCATGGGTTTTGCTTCCTCTTTGGTAGAAGGATAAAGGTCTTGTACAAAAGCCTCAGGAGAGGTGTGCGTAGGCTCATGGATACTGTTTTGAAGCAAAACCAGAGTTTGCATGGGGTGTGTGTATGTAAAACTCAGCACTCCAGTTCACCTCAGGGGCCACCCACAGACTCCAAACTGAATTGTTTGCTCATATATTTTCCCCACAATAAGATTCATTTGTGGGGAGGGGGTGGGGAACACAGAGACTTCAGGGCTGGTGAGCTTTACTGTTCAGACAGATGTTCAGTTTGTGCTAAATCTGGTCCAAAGCCTTGTTTTAATGCCTTTGCAGTACTGAGCTGATGTTCTGGGAATGACCTGATCTCTTAGCTCATCCACACTGTATGGAGAAAATGGCATTCTCAGGAGCATGATACAAATTCCCGACCCTTCCATCAGTTTTATTTTCTTAGATTAAGGCAGCCTGAGTCACTTTGTAGTCCTCCAGCAGACCGAGTGCCTCTCCTGCCAGGATTGCACGATGTGGCTGTGACCAGCTCACCAAGGCACGTGTGATGTGTCTAGTGGCTGACAGCCATTTGGCAAATAGCCCATGGGAGCCAGTCAGGGCTCGGCTTGCTTAAGGTATGTTCACACCACAGGGTGACATTTTTGGCACAACAGAGGTGTTCAGGGAGCTAAGACATGCGGATGAAGCTTTGACTGCACATGCACAGCCGTACCTGCCTCGGCTGGGGGAATGACTGAGACGTGCACTGTGACTGGGAGCTCCATGCCCAGCTACCTGTGCAAGGGGTACCCCCGTTGCACTTTTTCTCATGGTGATCCATCAGTCCTGCATCTTCACTGCAAGCTTTATTTTAGTGCCACAGAAATGCCTTTAAATTCATTAGCAGAGGTACCATATTTTACAAACAGATCCTTTAAAAAGCTAACTGCACTGTGGGGCATGCTGCAGGTTCAGCCTTTCAAGTCCATCTTAAACAACCAGCTGCTGAGCAAGATGGAAGGGAGTCAGAAATAAAGAAAATCCTAGATTAAATGGTGAAATGCTGCATAACTAGTATGTAATCTAATAAATTGAATGAAGGAGTAAGCAAAGGGAAGGAAGGGAAATGTTGCCTGAGACCACCTCAGGCTGGCTGCCAGCTGGTGTTTGAGCGGCGCACACAGGCACGAGGGAGGTGTATTTGTGCAACTGAGAAGGGAAGGAAAGGATGCATGGGAGAAAAGCTCATGCCACTCTGGTGCAACCTGCGCTAGCCCAGATCTCTCTCCAAGGGCCCAGTCCCTTAAACTCACCCAAACAGTCTGAGCACTGGCAGCCCCTGTGACTCTGCAGCCTGAGTTCCCTGGAGGCTGGCCAGGGATTAAGTCAGTAAATAAAAACATTGCATTTTTAAAGTCTTGGCCAAGAAGAGGAAAACATAGCTTTGTGGCCTAGCATTTTGCATGCAAGGATTAGATGACTTCCTTCAAATGCCTGCTTTCACCATTTCCTCTTCATGGGGTCTCTGTAGAGAGGGAGGCAGAGGATGAGCAGCTCTGCCAGCCACAGGTGCATGGTGCTGAATGTATCCGTAGCAAATGGTGAGCACCACTGCAGCCTGTTCCCACAGAAGAGATAATGCATGGAGCATGCTTCAAGTCCCTGATGTAGCTTAGGACATTGTCAAGGTCTGTGACAAGTTCATCATCGGGCTGCTTCTTCAGAGAATCTTGCCATGCCTCATCTGGTTCTCTATCCTCACACTAAATCATGCCTTCCCAACCCTTCTGCCATGGCAGTGCCCCTAATTCTGAGTCCCTCACCTGGCACATGCTGAGAAGAGAGCGCCCAGACCTAGCTGTTGATATGGCATATTGCAAAGAAGATGAAACTATATGCCTTAGCCCCGCACATTTCCCTGTAAAGGAATATTCCTGAAGTGCTTTGAGATCCCTGGATGAAAGGATCTGTTAATAATAATACTTTATTACTGCAAAGCTACTGCTAAAGGTCTGTCAGCTTTTCCTTTGTGATTATATACATTGGGGTTTACCGCAGTTACAGAACACTTCCCCAGACTGATACTTGGCAAACCACATCCCATTCCTGAGCCATTTAATTTTGTATTCATTTTCTGAAAGCTTGTGTTGGCCAATTTTAAAACTGAAAAGTGAAGAAACAGAACAAAACCAATAATACCTGAACCGTAAAATCTGCACCCTGGTGATTTACAATGACTATCTCGATTAAACTGACTATTGTGCTAGCAACACTCCACATCACCGCTGAATGGGACTAAATACAAAAATAAATACAAAAATAAATACAAGGATATAAGAGATACTGTCTTTTATATGAAGGCATGGAAAATCATAGTAGCTTAGCACCCCTTCTCACCCACAGCTTTCCCTATGGAGCAAGCATGAATCATGTCGACAGGAGCACAAATAAATCTTCACGTAGACAAACTTGTGTCTGCAATGTCCTCATCCAGGTGGTCTTTATGAACCAGTCAGAGTGTGAAAATGTAGTAGCTGTTTAGTGAGGTGAGGAATTATAACATTTTAACTAAAAGAATTTAATTTGTAAAAATGGTTTTAAAGAAAGAAATAGAGCATTAGCTTTCTGGCAATACAACACACTCTTCACAAACACTGTGATGGAGCTGCTTCCTGTGTGCATTTGGTGGCTTAGCTTTTCAGCACTCCCTGTGGCCTGGGGCATCACTGCAACCAAATCCATTACTCACATGCTCCTTTCCTAAGCATCTTGGCTTGTATGGCCAGTTTCTTTAAGGATGTCATGAGGACAAGAACTCTCACAAGTCTGCAACCCATGCAGTGACCATAGCTGTTCATCATTGCACTTTGCTTGTCCTCTAGAGAAGCACCTCAGACTGATCAAGCTACCTGGGTCACCTTCCAGCAGCTCTGGCCTGACTTTGGAGCAACACTAGTTAGAGGATGGGAGATACTCTTCTTAGGCCCTGTGGCAACTAGAAGCAATTAAATAGGATTAAATGGGAATCAAATAGGAATTGGAGAATTGTTTCTGCTGCTTTTACCAGCACTGGAATGGAATATGATTGTAATTCTGTCCTATTTACTGGCCTGACCAGTACAGAGATAGACATCTGGATAAAATAAAGCTACTTTTTATAATCAGATTCTAAGAAAAAATAGCAGAGTGGGGTTAGAGAAGCAAGGCCTGTGTGCTGCACTTCAGGTAACTGGCTGATCAATGTCTGGACTTGCTCCGCAGAGTGACCGATCTCAGCTCAGCTCAGTGCTCTCATCCTCAGCCATGCAGGGACAGGGCAGCAAAGAATGGGTCCTCTACCCACACCTCAATGCTTACACAAGCTAGTAAAGGCCTGTGATCATCCCATCCCTAACATATTTCTCAAATTTTCTCTCCACACCTTACAAAACTTAATTCACTTCTAGGAACTAGGAACTAGACCTGTATGATTGGTTTGAGTCCTTTTCTGGAATTAAATTTCCTCTGCAGTACATCTTGGCAACTGGATCTTGGTGGAGAAGAAAAACCAGGATAATCTTAAGCAAGAGTTTTTCAAACAGCAGAGTAAAAATGGAACCTCTTTGTTAACCAGGAGAAGCAGAGGGAGCATCAAACTGTGAGGTGCAGCCAAAGACATTGCCCTCAGAGCTATGCTGCATTTTCTTTTTTTTCTATATGAAGGAAATACAGGATAAGGACAATAAAGTATGATAACAAATGCACAGTATTACTGAAGTCTCAGTGAAGAATTTTGATAGAATGAGCTATTCTGGAAGCATCTTCAAAAAAATGTCAACTATTGTAATACTTGACACTACCTTATGGGATGCTTGCCCAGATTTCCTCTTTGAAAGCACAACATAATCTAAACTACTGTAGGGTTGAAAATGTTGCAAAACTCTTGACTCCATTCTGGAAAGCCAGCAGTAAAAGTTACGCTAAAGCAGAAAGCACAAGAGACAAAGTTGCCACTTCAGCAACCATCATTCAGGATCATATAGGAATAGAGTTGAAGGAAAGTCTAATTTCATTGTAATATTGCACAACGCAGTATTTTTCCGTAATGAGCATTCATTACATTCTTGCAAGACAAGCTGCTCTTGGACTGTAATATTGGAGGAGTGAAAGGAAAGGCTTAACTATTTCTTTTTAAAATCAATGATTCTTCAAGTTGTTGGCATGCTTGGAATAACTCAACAGAAAATGGAGCAAGTATGATGTAAATAACAAAGTTAATAAATGCAAGAGTCAAGGAAAGCAAAGAAGCAAAATGAAAGAGAAAAACAAAAATTCAGTCTTTAGGAAAGTTGTCCAAGAAGGTGACGCTTGGCACATCAAGGCACTGAGCTGACATCTGCTGAAGCTGGGAGTTTAAAATCGCTCTGCCAATAAACTGAAGCATGCAGCAAAGATGCTGCCAGAAGAAAACCCTTTGGCAAAACAGGTAAAGTTCTGTAAAGGATGGAAATAAACCAAACAAACTGAGACTGGTTCTAGCTATAAAATTATAATTAAATTTAAAGAAATACACTCATCCTACTAGAATGTGTGCAGCTGGGATGCTGCAGCCACTCTTGGAGTGCAGTGGTTTCTGTCAGAACATGGACCACAAATCCTGGTGATCTGTAAAAAAAAGGATGCCTTTAAAGGCATTGGACTTACACCAAAGCTGCTAAAATGGCAATAAAAATTGCTCAGTATAAACAGAGCATTCACAGTGCTTGATTAAAAATGTCACCTTGAAACATCAAGCATCTTTTCTCTTTTTCCTGAATCCTCTCTAGCAATGATGAAAAAACAGGAAAAAAAAAAAGTGGAGAAAAACAGGGTGACACACACTGTCTTACACATATATCCAGACTACACTCTTCAGCACAAAGGTAGAATTTCATCTAATCAAACCAAGTATGTAATTGGAAATGCTTCAGTCACAATTTGAAAATAATTAGGTTTTATACATATGTAATATCAAAGTTGGACACATTTTGCTATGAAAGATCTGTTGAGAATTTGGAACTTCTTAAAGCTAATGAAATCTCCCAAGAAAAAAAGAGAAAACTGGTCTTAGAAATACTCCAGAAAAGATTAAGTTAAGTCTTGGTTCATTTAGCAGATGATCCACATTTCAGTTAGAAAGAAAACATATTTAACGACTGGGGATGTCATAAAAATGTTATGCTTCAGCTGTATTAACTGGCAGAAATTGTACTTACAGTTCCAGTAAGCTATGTGAGTGCTGAAAGAATATTTTCAGGATTCCAATTTATCCCTTCACCACAGAGGTCCAATATTACAGATCAAATAACAGAAAATGTTACTTCAGTTTTCTCAAATAAATTATTTAGGAGAAGTATGTTTGTTTGACAACATTAGAGCTTTACAGTAGATTCTGCAAAACTGCCATGCAAGAATGAGTGACCAAAAAATAAATTAAAATTTAAACTTCAACTTTATATTTATACTTCTGTTAGTATTAAAACCAACCTGAAGGTATAACCAAATCCTAAGTTTTAATTTTATTTTTCATACCATGAATCAAAGCAAGAAAAAGAAACCAAAGACAAGGTAGAATGAAGTAAAACCTCGCTTGACTTCTGGATGTAAGCCCCCCCCCAGGGTCCCCAAACCCTGCAGTTCTGCACGGCAAGACCATAGAAGCTTTGCTGCAGCTGTGCTTACGAAAGCCCACACTGGGAGGTTCATGCAGATCTGCAAGGCTGCAGGTCAAAATGTTGCTTTGAATGGATGAACCTTCTCACAAGCAACTGAAAGCAGCTTGACATGTCCTCTCTCGCACTCTCCATCTGGAAAAATATCCTCCACAGTTAATTTCAGTAATTATTTTAATATTAAACACAATTATACGACACTAGAAAACATCCCAGAGAAGGAATGATAAACTAATAAGGTTATTTTTTAACTGGAAACCATTTCACAGTAATTAATTCCTGGTCTGTGTTTGACCACTGTTACTCTGTGCATGGACTGAAACTTGAAAGAGTATTTGTATCAAAGCACATGCATTCCTTAGCACGCAGACCCCACTAAGCTCATTTCCTACCCAAATGCAGTGTTCAGGTTTAAAGTTAATTCCTCCCCTACAGAGGTTATGGGGTACAGCAATATTCCCTCCTTTAATGAGCAGGAATACTGCTGTGCTGGGAATATATCCATGGCCAAATTAAATTCTTGAAGTACGCCTAGCATAGCTGAGAGCCGAGCTCTGCAGCCTTTCCTTACCTCTCCTTATGGTCTGGCCTCATCGCAGCAGAGAACAAACCACAGGGTCCTATTCTGCCACCAGATACGCTTAAGCAATTCTACCTTCTCAAGGAGGTTGCTCAGGTACTACTCAAGGTGTTGTTGGCCTGCACTCTTTGTAGGCTACCAGAGTAGACTGAAAGTGATGTATATTAAGAAGGCCTTTTAGTTTAGCGTGTCAAGTCTTTTCCTTTTTTAAAAAAACCTTGTGTTTTTCCAAGTCCTCAAGAAAGCCTTTTCAGACTAACAGAAAAAAATGTAATTAAAGAGACAAGACAGAAAATTTCAGGCATTCTCTTTGGTTCAACCAAGTTTGACTATTTCTTAACCATCAAAATAAAACACTAAAAACTGATTATAAAAGGAAGTAAAGCTTTCTTAGCTGAAAGAAAGAATGAGAATACATTTAGGAGAAGCAAGGGGTTCTATAAATAGATTAAATGATGCACACTTTGTTTGAGAGAGCATTCCACACAGTACACAAATTAAACATTTCCAAAAATTCTGTTGGGCCTATGTAACAGGGTGGTATTATGGGCTCTCAAAATGACCTTTCATATAAAAAAAAAAAAAAGTCTGTATATATAATGGAAAATGTGCCTTGATAAACATAAGGTACTTTGTTGACTGTGGTTGAAAACTGACTGTTGAAGTAATCTCACATGGACACAAAATGAGACCTTGTTTTATTTATTTTTTTATTTTACTTCTTCAGCAAGGTCATGGGTTTACAGACATCACATGGAGAAAATGGAAACTTGTACCTCATTGCACTAGTAAGCGGAATCCAGTATAGCTCTCTGGCACACTCACTGGCCAGCTCAGTCACAGTTTTCACAAATGCATCTGCAGAGGAATAAGTGTTCTCATCCAAAGACTCTGGACTTAGTGTTACAGTGTTGTTGGACCCGCCTTAATGAGAGTCTTCAGAAGAGACAGCCCACCTCACCCTCACCTCTCTCAGCCCTTGGGCATCCCAGCCCATCACAGAATGGTAGGGGTTGGAAGGGATCTCTGGAGACCATCTAGTCCAATGCCACTGCCAAAGCAGGTTCACCTAGGGCAGGTCACACAAGAATGTGTCTAAGTGGGTTTTGAAAGTTTCCAGAGAAGGAGACTCCATAACCTCCCTGGGCAGCCTGTTCCAGTGCTCTGTTACCCTCATGGTAAAGAAGTTTTTCCTGACGTGGAACTTCCTGTGTTCCAGTTTGTGCCCATTGCCCCTCATCCTATCACTGGGTACCACTGAAAAGAGACTGGCCCTATCCTCTTGACACCCACCCTTCAGATATTTTTAAACACTTATAAGATCCTCTCTCAGCCTTCTCTTCTCCAGGCTAAACAGCCCCCAGGCTCTCAGCCTTTCCTCATAAAAGAGATGTTCCAGTCCCTTAATCATCCTCATGGCCCTCCGTTGGACTCTCTTCAGTAGTTCCCCGTCTTTCTTGAAGTGATAAGCCAAGAACTGGACACAGTACTCCAGATGTGGCCTCACTAGGGCAGAGTAGAGGGGGAGGAGAACTTCCCTCAACCTGCTGGTCACACTTTTCTTAATGCACCCCAGGATACCATTGGGCTTCTTGGCCAAAAGGGCACATTGCTGGCTCATGGTCTACTTGTTGTATACAAGGACTCCACGGTCCTTCTCCGTGGAGCTGTTTTCAGCCTACCTTGTTCAAAACTTCTGATATTCATCCTAGGTAGGCTAAAGAAATGTTTGGGGGTTTTGAGTGTCCCAGCTTCTCTTTACTTGGTAGAGGCAGAGAAAGATTTCCGTTTGCACAAAATAGTATGTTAGTAGTTAATAGTAGTTTGCTCCTCTCTGTCTCCATATCACTGTCTCTGAATCACCACCTTTATAAAACACATTGACATCTGCCAGTGAGAAACATTGCAGGTAAGGGAGGAAGAATCACTGATGACTTATTTGCAGTTCTGGGATGAGCAAGGTGCTATCTGAAGTGGGTTTAAGTTCCTGCATTCTCCATGGTAGGAGCTGGTTTCCCTCTGTGGCAGTAACAATGCCTACTCAACAGTATCCACAGTCCCACTCACTGTTTTATTATTAAATTACAGAACTAGAAATGCTCGAAATAAAAACTGATTAGATCAAACACTACTTACATAGCACATCGCCATGGCAACTCCTCTTTCTCCATCTGTTTATTTATGATGATGATGGCCTCTGCAATGAACTTTGAAATAGATACACAGATGGAAACAAGTCAAAACAAATTACAGAAAATGAGTATCTTAACTGGCAGTAAGTCCATCATCCTCTGTCCCAGGATATTACTGTTGTCTAGGGCCAAGATGAAAAAAGCGATGGCCATCAGAACTTCACATAAGCAGAATTTAAGCACACGCATAAATGCAGTCTACAAAATCCTCAGCCACTTGCTGTGCTACCCTAAAATCCATAGATACTTTGGGACATTTTTGCTTCAAAATGCTCCAGTCACCCAGAGTTTTCACACACTTCAGTGGCCTCCAGTATGGTCTGAGTAGCAAAGTACTAATGGTGATAGCAGATATATGCCCCCCACAAGAATCTGTACTTGAAAAATACTAATAAAAGCTAAATCATCTCAGCTCATTGCAGTCATTCACCTCTCCTTAGCTTCATTAATTACTCCCAGCTGATTGCGAAAACACCTTCGTGATCATGTGAAACTTCTTGGTTTCTCACAGCCAACCTGGTAGAAACCTCTCAAAGATGCCCTCACCCTTCTGTGAACAAGCAAAGTGAATAGTTATCTCCTCCAAGAGACACCAACAGATTATTATGGACTTCTGTGTGTGTCAAGAGCAACAACAGCAAGTATAGGCAAATGTCAATGTCTGCATTTGAGCCTTGATCCCTGTGATCTGCAGAGGGAAATTAGCACTGTCAAAGGTGATCCATCACCCTTCTGAGATGCCCTCTTAAGCACAAAGGGAATCCAGTGATAGGAAAGATGGAGTTCACCCTAAACTATCACACATTGGGACATAAATAGTCCCCAGAATCAGATTACAGAGGATCTGCAAAAGCAGTGCTATTCTAGGCAGTTTCTGCTCCGTGAACAGTAATTACAGGTACACCATTCTTTGCGGGATTGGCCCTGGGTAACAATGCTGAAACTCTGGATTGCATTGAGTGGTGAGATGTCTCAGCCCAATTCTTTTCTATCCCTGCTTCTCAGCCCCTGGTAGAGGCACAGCAGCCAGTCAAACATGGATCCTGACCTGTCTGACAAAACACAAGCATGCCAGAGGGCAACCTCCCACCTCTTTCAGCTCAGTGAGGAGCAAGGTAGTTCTTTTTCAGATTAATTTCAAAGATCAAAATCTCTCTGTCTCTCCCTTTGCTTGACTTCCAATGCTGGCATCACAGCCCTACCCAGGGATGCAGGTGCTAGGAAGGAGTCACCCAAACAGACAGCCCTGTGACTAAGAGGGCTATATATGCACAAAAAGGTAGCAAGTAGACGGAAGCCTTGAAAATGAGAACGAGCAGCATTATTTTGCAATGTAAAGCAAACGTGAGAATTGTTAGATCCCATCCAAAACACATACATCGTGGGTTCTATGCCCGGAAACATGGTTCTTGTGTGCTATGCCTTTATATACATAGACGTTTGCCCAAAGTCCAAATTTCTGTGTGTTTGTATGAATGCTCATGGTTCTGGGCAAGGCTGCTCTTGGGACAAATGCCCACATAGGCAGGCAAGCATGGATCTTCACAATCAAAGAAAACCATTCAGAATTTGTTCGTCTTTATTTTACTGTTTATAAATATCCAGTTAGGAATTAAGGGAAAACCACTGTGTGGTTTAAGTAGTCAGTCTGCTACCACAAAAGATGAATAGTGAATAGCTGAAGTGAATGATTCCCAGAAAACTCATAGGCTGAAAAAGGTTCGTCTGTGTTATTCAGCAAATGCTTATGAATAATGAACAAGAAAACAGAAGTCAGAACATGACCTGAGGAGGGAGTGATCAGAATGTTTATTCACAATTAAATATTTATCATGCACTAAATATATATATGTATGTGTGTTAGGTGGTGATATTCATATACATCACTCTCTTGTGCAGGCATAAACAAGTCAGAGCACTGATAGCATCTATCAGATGGTCACGAGCAGTGCTAATGGGAGTGCAGCAAATGACCGTCTGTGGGTGCTGTAGTGCAAAAACTGTACATCAACTGCATTTTACCTTCCCATTTCTTCTGTCCCATATGCTACAAGCATGTTACAAGCATGGTCACTACTCATACTGAAAACTTCACAGCTATGCTCGAGCAAGGGATCTCAGTGTGAAAAGGTGGCAAGATCTGACCAGCTTCTTCACAAGTGTTCCTTATGATGCTGATGATATTGGGATGATATTGAGCCTGAGGTGAAAGCTGAGTCATTTTATGAGCACTGCCACTGACATCTCCTGGCCAAGAGATTGTCAGAGATGTTACATACAAGGAATCCTGCCTCTCATGTTGCAGACATTCTCCTCTGGCTGCAGTGTTTTATGAGTCCTAAAAAGTAATCTGAAAGACACAGTCACCTGCATAACAATTTCTTCAGAGGTACCACATGTATTACAAGACCCCTGTTTGCAAAACCCTTTGTGACAGTCTGGAGTGGGAAGCTGTTGTAGAGCCAACCACAAATAATCCAAAACTGTTTCTTTTCCTGCTTACTAGGCCACCAAGCCTTGTTAAACTCTCTAGTAGAACTGGGTGAAAAACAGCATTTTTTTCAACTGCCAACTGGAAAGAAGTATTTGGGCCTGATTGGATTTTTAATCAAAATATTAAGATACTTTCCAGGCCTTCTCCCCACTTTTTGTTGAAATGATTTATCAAACTTGACCCAAATTTATTCAATTGCTCTAAAACTGCTGTGAATGTATATATTAACTAAAAATATTTTCTGCTCAGCTCCATTCAAAACATGTATAGCACTTGTAAGAACGGTGGGGGAAACTGTGACTGGGATACAGAAATATTTAAAAATTCAGTGCAAATAAAGTGCAAATGTAATGGCCTCACTACTACAGAAATGTCTTGGTGCTTTTCCACCGGTAAGATGATTAACTGGCCACATGCACTAATCATTTGAGGTTGGTGTTTACATCAGCACTATGCAAACTGGGTGTCATTCTGCTCGCAAAAAATCCACTCAACTGAAACCTGGAGACTGGATCTTCTGTGCCTGACAAAACTTGAAATAAGGCACAGAAAAATGAGCCTCTGGGATTTCCAAGGAGAGGTTTGGGCAGAACCAAAGAAGCCAACAGCCTAGCCAGGGAAAGCCCTTGCTGTGCAGGCTGCAATGTCCCAGAGGTCTTCCCCAGAGCAAGAGTCACTTGTGCAGGGACTCCCACCATTTCAATCCCACTGGAAACACCTCTAACAACCTTCTCCCTTGGGACTTAGGTGGGACAGCATGGAGCTGACTGCACATTACCTACAGATCAGATGTCTTTACAGCTGAAGGAGCATCTGTGTAGTGGTGGCAGATGTACACAGTGCCAAATCCAGCCAAATGCCCTTTTCTGAGCATGTTCTCTACCTGAGCAACTGGCTCTTGCACAAGTAATTTATAATATATATTTACATTTAGTGGATGAGTTA
This sequence comes from Eurystomus gularis, assembly GCA_013400335.1. NCBI lineage: Eukaryota > Metazoa > Chordata > Aves > Coraciiformes > Coraciidae > Eurystomus > Eurystomus gularis. The sequence continues at coordinate 258,938 of VZZY01008877.1, read as the reverse complement.
TCTTCTCAGTTGGTAAGGACTGGAAATAATTCCCCAGAAGTCAATATAAAAGTTGCATGCTAGGAAGTCTGGAAAAATACACATAAAAAAAGAGAAGCAGTTAGTGGCCGTGTAATGATAATACACGGCTCTAACAGAAATGCAAGTATTTTGGAGAAAAAAGCTCTGCACAAACAGAAAAGATAGGCTTCTCCCAAACCTCTTGCAATCCAGAGGCCAAATTCTGCTCCAAGTCTGACTGAATAAGGTACAAGTCTACTAAGGCAAGTAAAGCTTCAGCACCTCCAACTTTTGGTGTTGGAGCACCTTTGGTTAGAGCCCTGTCCCACAAGGAGTGTTGCTAAGCAAGCAAGAACACCGTTCTTTCATATATTTCTTCTCATATATGTCTTCAGACAGTGTCTAAATTCGCATCCCTCCCTTGGATGGTTTGTTCTTCATACATGTTTGGAGTAAGCAGCGCAGGGTCAGGCCTGAGCTTTGCTGAGAGGTAGCTCTTGGTCTGGTTTTCCTATATATACTGACAGCAAAAACCATGTTAAAGCTGAGTTTAAAGGTTGTTGACTTCAACACCACCTATATACTCAGTTTCAGTTACAGGAGTGCTCAGGGTCTCTAGGCAATCTTGCTGTTCACTGCCTCTTTCATATATTCCCATCAGCTGTGGCTGAGCTTCCTCTATTCTCTGTTTACTATTTGCATGTTTTAAAACAAGGGGGGAAACAACTGCCAAGAAAACCCTGGCGCATTTTCTATGTGTGACAGCCATGCTATAAATAATAGAAAATTAATGTTTTCTTTTTTTTTCTCCATATCTACTTGCAGCTGGCTTGTCCCGTGTATTTCAGGCAGCAAAATTAGATCAGTAGCAGCTTTGTCAGACATATTTTTTACTTAAAAAAAGTTCGGTTTGTTTCAGAGCCTGTCCAGTCAAGTTCTTGTGAAGGGCTGATGATAAATTGAGATCTTCTGGTGCTCTTCAGCAGCCCTATGCCTGCGGGGACGGGACAAATCACTTGTTCATGTATCAGTGCATCGCTTCATGAAATAGCGCTGGTACAGAATGAATGGAAAAAAGAGCACGGGTCAAGTGCAAGCTTTTATAACTGTTTAAATCTGCAACAAGGGTTTAAAAGTGACCTGTGGAGCAGAGCCTGTCTACCCACTAGATGGTGCTAGAAAATAATACAACTGCCCGGAGCGGGGCCTCACCAACCAGCCCATCTGCCCCAGTCGGCCACCGCCTGCTGAGGAGACAATGCTTTGGTGGTGCACGGCCCCACAATCAGCTAAGTGCCTGCTTTCAAACCGGTTGGAAACCAACACGTTTTCTGCTCTGATCTGAGCTCAATTCGGTCTACTTGATGTATAGATGTGCCCTAAAAGAGAAGGTTTAGCCAAGGTGTACTTTGGTGCCTCCAGTTTGTTGCAAACTAAGTGTCCTCGTGAACAACCAGGCTGGGGGACACAGTGTGTGGTGTGTGTGTAGGCTTCAGGTTCTTCAGCTGTGCCCCACACTGACCCTCCACCCATGGCCAGAGGTTGTGTGGGCAGAGGATAACACAGCAGAACACTTGCCACGCTCAGCAACAGTTTCTGCAGGTCAGCAGTCAGCAAGACAGAAAATCCTGTAATTCAAGTCAGCCAAGTTTTCAAACACCACCTGAAGGAGAAAGCCCTGCCAGGGCCAGGGCTGGCACAAAGGTGTGTGCTTACTGGCAGGAACAGCCCATGGGCTCTGCAGCCCCACTTCTCGCATGCTTTCCACCATTCCTCTTCGTTCTGCAGTTCAAGAAAATCAGAGTCAGGAGACTCTAAAGTAGGAAGACCATGGGTGACATGAGTGATGTCTGCAGCTACCCAGGAGCTGGGTAACCAGCACAGAGATGGGTGGTGGCCAGCAGAGCATTGCTTGAGTGAAGAGCAGTCAGTGATGTACCAAAGGCCAGGAGCCCCAGACCCTGTGGGGAGGAGAGGACGTCTTCCTCTCAGGCAGTGAACTGAGGGAGCAAGTGTGACCCGTGAGGTAAATGCATCCAGCAGATTCAGGACATCAAGCACTGCAATGCTTTCTCTCATATTTAAAAAAAAAAAATTTCCATTTCTTTTTCACTTGAATAGTTTGAGCTGCTTGAAGACATACACTTAATACAAAACAATTCTCACATTTAGTGAAGACAGGGTGCTGCTTTCTCATGGGTATACAAGGAGGTATCACAGGAATTCTCATTTCTAAATGTTTCTTACCTAATTCCAGCTTTCATTTTCTTTCTTGCACTATTTTCAAATAATTACAGAAATGAATCACTCTTGCTAGTAGACATAATAAGCTAGGTTCAGGTCCAGATCATAATTCAGAATTACTCTTTCTTATGAAAAGAGTTTCCCTGATATTAAATGATCAACAGTGAAATCAACTTTTGTCCCTGTTTGCTAGTGTGTGTTCACATTGTGCAAAGGATATGCAAAGCCAGAATACAACTCTTTCACATATCCACACGAAAATGACAGACATGGAGTACAAGACAAACTATAAGTAAGGAATCTGGCTCCTAAGGCTTCAGTCTGGTGTAGTCTGAAAAAGCTTTCTGGGCAGAAAGCAGGGCCACAGGTTAGACTAATTTCTGCAGCGGTCACACAAAGGCCAGCTGAGGTCAGGTCATCTGCAATAAGCAGATATTTCCATGCCAGAGCACTGGGTAATGTGGTCCTGGTACATCCCCGTTCCAACCACATGGCCAATATTTGCTGTTACAAATCATTTATTAAAGCTTGGCCAATCATAATAGCAAATCTGCATGCATGTGAAGATCTCTGTATTTTGCCAGAAGTAGCTCATGCATGAAAAATATTACATAAACTTTCTGAACATATATCAAAATAAATATTACAAATTACAGGAAATATGCTAAAATGACTCCCATTAAAATTTCAGGATTTGTTTAGGATTACTCTGATGGTTATAAAAGTGTCTCCTCTCATATTCTTCAGTCGAACGAACAGCTTTGCCTTGGTCATTTTCTCCCCTTAAAAACATGCCAGATTATTCCTATATCCAGCAGAACTCCTAAAGGCACATCACAAAGTCTAGACACCTGCACTTGTCCAGACCAAGTACACTGCTGAGCTGGATCTCCCCAGGTCAGAGAAATCTTCTGTGCCAATTTTCCAGTGCTGATTGATGCTGCCCCTCCATGCTACAAAGGGTTGAGCCTTCAAGCCACCATCTGCAGTGGTCACCATGTGTCTGCAAATCATGCCAGAACTTTAAAGGCAGGTGTCGACACCCTTCACAGAGCACGATGACAGCAGGACTTGAACTTCCATTGTAAGTGGCAAAGAGGGATGAAGTCACATATTTGCTTCACTTGATGCCTGTCAACCTGTCCTTGCTACAGCTCTGGCTACACTCACTTCACAGCACAATAGTGACTGCGGTATCGTGACATGCTTATGGTCCTTCTTAAATCTGCCTCTTACTCTGCAGCATGGACATGGCAAGGCTTTGCCTCACAAACTAAGACACCTACATTTAGCTGTGGGCTGAAATGTACCCACAAAGCCTGACACAAATTTCTCTGTATTTGACTTCAAGGGGTTTGGGATTTTACCCCAACACTGATGAAAATGCCGTGATATTCACAGATTGAAACCTCGTATAGTACATATAGCCATAACTCACTTAAAGTAAATGAAAAAGTGTTTGAAAATGTTCGATAAGTCTTAAGTCTACTCTGACAAGAATAATTTGTCCAGCTCTGGCCAATCTTTCACAGGAAGTGATGCAGAGATAGTGAAAGCTGAAAGACAGGAGATGAAAATGATGACAGAGGTTTATAAAAAGAGCAATGGGAAACACTGGAACTGCGTAACTCAAGGAAACAGAAAAGTTACACATTTTAGGATAATATTAAAACAAACAAAAGAAATTAGTTTTTATATCACATTGGCACTTACTGCCTCATTATTTCACTGAAGCCCAGCATGTATCAGGTTTCCAAGAGGGCTTAGATTTGGACAGACAAGATGCATATGAAGACACATATCATTAGAATGGGAAAAGAAAAAAAAAAAACCCTACTCTTTTTTTAATAACAGACTGTCATGAGTCAGTCAAACTATTCCATAGCTGTATATTACAGGGCATATTATACTTCCCATAAAGCATCAGCTACTTGGCATAGAAATTAATTCATGCCATAGTCACTTTCTTGGAGAGAAAGAGTGCAGGAGAAGGAAGGAGTGAAGAAACCTACCCCCAGATAGTGCAGAACTGCTCAGGCAGACATTGTGGGGGCCATCCCAGCATGCTCCTATGGCAAACAGCCATGGGGAACCCCGGCTCAGCACATCTCATTGCCTCCAGGCTCATGTGGATGGAAGGGTACCATAGAAAAGTCCAGTATGCCTAGAATAACTCCGCAAGGAGCCAGCGTACAAAGTTTAAATAACTCACCTAAGGTCACAAAACAAATCAATGGAAAACCTCGGCTCCAGGAGATCCCTATCTCCTGGCGTGTTCTTTAGCCAGTGCAGCCATACAAATGCAGCTATAATAAAAATGAGGGTGCGTCTGTGTGGGGCTTTTTCTCCAGAACTGCTATCAGATATGTCTCTTATCTCTCTTGGCCCGCTTCAGACAGAGCATTAAACACTCCTACGCTTGGCCAGCAGAGTATTTTCGGTGCCTCTTCTCCCTGCCCAGACCGTGCGCTCACACGTGGAAGGAAACCAGGCGGGGCCGAGCCTTCCTCCTGCCCTCCTCCTCGCCGCGGCAGCCTCTCCCCCCTCACCCTCCCTGCAGAGAGGGCGGCTCGGTGCCGGGGCGCAGGCGGAGAGTTCTTTGAAGGCAGGGGATGCGCTGCCACCTGCCGACCGCCGCCGAGGGGATGTGCGGGGATGCTCGGGGATGTGCGGAGATGAGTGGGGTTGAGTGGAGATGCTCGGGGATGAGCGGAGATGCTCGGGGATGAGCAGAGATGCGCGGGGATGAGCGGAGATGCTCGGGGATGAGCAGAGATGCTCGGGGATGAGCGGAGATGCTCGGGGATGAGCGGAGATGCTCGGGGATGCGCGGAGATGCGCGGGGATGCGCTGGGCTGGCCGGGCTGCTGCAAATCCTGCAGCTCCCTTCGGTGCACGGGGGCCGGATGACCAAGGCAGGCAGGTGGCTGCCGCCACAGCTGGTGAGCCATCCCCGTGGCTCAATGGTCACTCAAGAGGATGCAAAATTAAAATGGAGAGATATGGATTTGATGGGTGTACTGTTAGTGGATAAGGAATTGGCTGGATGGTCACACTCAAAGAGGTGTGATCAACGGCTCGATGTCCAAGTGGAGACCAGTGGTGAGTGGCATTCCTCAGGGGTCAGTACTGGGGCTAGTGCAGTTTAACATTTTTGTTGGCAATATGGACAGTGGGACTGAGTGCACCCTTAGCAAGTTTACAGGTGACACCAAGCTGAGTGGTGCAGTTGACACACCTGAGGGACAAGATGTCATCTTGAGGGACCTGGACAAGCTGGAGAAGGGCCCCATGTGAACCTCATGAGGTCCAACAAGGCGAGGTGTAAGGTCCTGCATCTGCATCAGGGCAACCCCAGGTATCAATACAGGCTGGAAGATGAAGGTGTTGAGAGCAGCCCTGCAGACAAGGACTTGGGGGTATTAGAGGATAAAAAGCTGGACATGAGCCAGCAATGTGCACTCACAGCCTAGAAGACTGACTGTATCCTGGGCTGCATCAAAAGAAGAATGGCCAGCAGGTCAATAGAGGTGATTCACCCGCCCCCCTAATATGCTCTGGTGAGACCCCACCTGGAGTACTGTGTTCAGCTCTGGAGTCCTTGGCACGAGAAAGACTTGAACCTGTCAGAGCAGGTCCAGAGGAAGGCCACAAAAATCCTCAGAGGGCTGGAGCACCTCTCCTATGAAGACAGGCTAGGAGTGTTTGGGTTGTTCAGCCTAGAGAAGAGAGGGTTCTGGGGAGATCTTATTGTGGCCTTCCAGTAGTTAAAAGGGGCCTGTAAGAAAGATGGAGACACTCTTTTTAGCAGGATCTGGTGTGACAGGACAAAGGATAATCATTTTAAACTAAAAGAGGTACATTTAGACTAGATATAAGGAAGATGTTTTTTACATTGAGAGTGGTGCAACACTGGAACAGGTTGCCCAGAGAGGTGGTAGAAGCTCCATCCCTGGAAACATTTAAGGTCAGGCTCTGAGCAACCTGATGTAGTTGAAGATGACTCTGCCCATGGCAAGGGGTTTGGACTAGATAACCTGTAAAGGTCCCTTTCAACCCAAATAATTCTATAATTCTATGAATCTATGAAAACATCCCTGGCATAAGGGAACAAACACCCTCAATTTCTCTATAAATCATGGTTCTTCTTTAACGCTTCTTTAATGCCTCCCATGACATGAACAACCTCTGGGGCTGCTCTGACTGCCACAGCACAGCACTGTTGCTGGGGGCCACACCTGACACTGCTCCGAAACCCACCTTGGTAAGAGAGACCCCTGGACCAAACCGGGGAGTCACAGAGGAAAGGCTGCCCTCCAAAACCACCACTTGGAAAAGTGCTGGAGAAGGGGAGTAAGATGGTGCCCATGTGCAAGTGGAGCAATGTTCAGAAATCCCCAAGCAGAATGTGAAGAGGAGGGCGGTGCCTGATATGGGGAAAATGTGATGTCATTCACAAAATGCAGGTGGAAGCAGGGAGCTGGGTATGGAGAAATTGGCCTGGTCAGTGCTGAGGTGCTGCAAAATCAGGAGTCAGGCCTGCCTCCCTCCAGAGCTTGACACTATCTTGGAGGCCACAGTTTTCTAATCCAAGAGTGAGGGTGATGGGGTTATTTTCTAGCCTCTCACAGTTTAATACAGACAGCAGTAGAGGTATCTTGCAGCCACTGGAACTAAACTATTTTTAACAAAAAGCAAAATTTTCATGAATATTTGCTGACTCCAAGAGTTAGTGAGTATAAAAAAAACCAAGCTATTGCAGAATTTGGGGTAATTTGCAAGTTTTAGCATTGCTGCAACATAAATAGAGAAGTACTGTTATTTAAAGAGGAAGGAAAGTGATATCAGTTGTTTTAGGGGTGGGTTTAAATGACTAAAGATAATAACTAATTTCCCTCTCTAAGGAGTTTCACTCTATAGCCACACAAGACAAAAAGGCTTTTGCTGGTATATATTAGATCAGCAGACCTTAAGTTTTATTTTAGCGCCAAAATAAATTAATCCAAGTTAGAGATTTGTAAGTTTTTTAATGAAAGCACTAGGAGTGTTTAGTTTCATAAAGGCTTATACATATACAAGTGATGTACAAACATTCTCACAAAACCAATTCCCAAACACAGATTGCCCGGATGGTGAGCTCACCTATGCAGAAAATGTCAGTATGCTGTTCCCACAAGATCCAGCGTGAAAACCACCAGAGATCCTTCAGTCCTCCCAGTGCCAGCTCATCCCCACCTCAATCCCAGACAAGAATTTTAATGGGAAATGTATGATTTTCACTTGGTTCTAAACAGAAGTAAACAATTTCTGCTCAAATAATGAAAAAACTTGACTGCTTCCCCCCCAAACCCCAGGAAATGTCAGTCTGAAAGATTCGGCAAGGTGAAGTTGTAAAACCTTACACAGATTCAAGAGCTGCTTCTAAAATCAGCTTCTAATGACAGACTTAGACGCTCTTAAACCAACATAGCTACAAAAAATATTAATAGTAAAAAAATTTCAGAAAAGTGCAAGTGACCAAGGATGCTTTTCATCGGAAACCACTGCAAGCTAAAGCTTTTGCTAAGGTGCCTGTGGTAAGTAAGTGGTTTGTGTATGACTTTTACTGAGATACAAGTTCCAGGCTTGTAGAAGACAGGACCAGTGGTTTATACTTTAAGGAAATGACATTTTATACTGATGATTATTTTTATAGGTCTTGTTGTTGTTATTGAAACATGAAAGTGCTTATCTTTATGCAGTTTCTTCTATCTCTATCAACTAGTTGTAAACACTATTTGATTTTCCAGAGCCTTTTTAGGCAAATGTTATTTAGTAATGACTGTAGTGCATAAACAGCAGAGCAGCCAAAAGGCAATTTTTTAATTTACAGGCTGAAGGAAGCTGTATTGCAGCCAGGCAGGGAGGAACTTCCTGGCCATCTTTTATAAACTAATAAAGTTTTTTGAGAGAAGGCAGCTAATCTTCTCCTTATAGTATGACTTCTCTTCACCTGGAACAGGAACCCATTGCCAATAAAAGCAGAGCTGGTTGCAGAAAACAGCTCTGCTCAGCCTTCACAATCCTGTCTGAGGAGGGAGGAGATAACAGGAAACGTTGCATATGTATTTTAAGTCCTTGCATCTTTGTCAAGGAAGTGATATGAGCTTCTGGGAAATCCATAGTTCCTCTTTAATATGTCAACAGGTTAACAGTATTTTGCAGACTGTATCTGGCTGTGCAAGCAAGGTGATGTTTATATGGCTGTGCAGTGATAGTAATGACTGGATGGGATAAGTTCTGATTCCTTCTGGACATACTATATTTCCATCTGAATCACAAGCACAGGTATTGAATTAATTTATCCTTACGGGTATGCTTTCATTTCAGAATACCGATTCATTCAGCAAATTCCATTTATAGGAGTTTGTACATCTCCATGTTCGCTCAAATCCCACTGTACACTACTTTTCCTTCATAACAAATTTTGAATTTGAGAACAAGCACTGTATTTAAAACCCTCTCCTTTCTAAGTGCTGGAGAAGTCTTTGGAAACTCAGAAGCTCCAAATGATGCAACATTTTTCCTCTTGTTCTCTGCCTGTGAAGAATCGCTTGGCTGCAGTAAAGGTTTTGGCAGGGGACCTCCACGAAGGGTCCCTGGGTGCTGCCCACCCTCCCAGCCCCCATGCATGGAATGAGTGGCTCACACTGCACATCATGGCCCCACTGCAGGACAGGTGCAGAGCAGGGACTGCAGTGCGGAACATTAATGAGAGAAGTCAGACTGACTTCCTACGCGTTTTTTTGGCCTTTCCATCCTCTCCTAGTGCATGTGCTCTAATAAACGGTTATATCACAGCACAAGAAAGTACTGTGACCCTGTGAGATGCCTGCACAGCTCAGGCCTCCACAAGCAGAGGAATAATTAGACTATTTCTCAGTGCCAGCAGGTGAAGAATCAGGGAGAGCCCAGCTGCCTCCTTACAAACAAGAGCTGAATCAATACAAAAGGATTTGGAAGGTTACTTTTTTTTGGTCACAAATTCTCCAGAAGCAGCTAATTGGCAGGGGAAAGGTATTTTCTCATATCTTGAGGTTATTTACTAAATGTTGGAGGAGTAGGTTTTGGTCTGTAGGGTTATCCCCGTGTATTTCAGAATGAATACACCTTGTCTAAGCTTTTGATCTCTTTGGGCAAAACAGTGACAGTCAAAATCTGTTTTTTGAGAGATTTCAGAAAGACATTTCAGTGATAAAAGTGTTGTGGGTTTTGGGTGTGAAGCTACCTTCTTGCAATTCTTCTGCAATGCTGGCTTGAAATACACTGGAAGTCCCCTGCACCTATTGGGCATTTTTTGGCAGTGAACTAATTTTCTAAAATGCCAATTAAATATGGTGTACAAACTAAGAATAATCCAAAAGACCTTTTAAAAGTTCTGACCAATATTAAAACATAAATAAATAAAACCAGTTCAGCTCTGGTAGTGGTGAATAATTTTTTTTTTTTTTCAAATGTATATCTCTTTGTTTCTCTCCTTGTTTTAAAAGGTTACTTGCCTCAGTTTATTTATTTTTGTCCCAGCTTTTATGTTTTTGTCCTTAGCCTTCCACCACAAGTGACCTCACTGGAATGTCCAAGAAAACCTCAGCATAAAGTTTGTGAATTCTCCCAAGGCAAGAAAAAAACTGCATTACTTCCCATTTTATTGTAAAATGTGGTTCCATAAGTGTTCTTTCCAGTGTTGATACTATTAGGAAAGAGCAACAGCTCCAGTTCTGGGGTGAAGTGGCAGTAAAAACCCTCCAAGCCTCAGCCATTAAACAAAATCTTGATTGAGTTTTGTATTTTCCCCTTCCAGAGTTTTATGTGCATTATTCATTGCATTGCTTTACCAACCTTGTCCCCTTTTAGAAACACACACACACTTTTCTTTAAAAAAGTCATTAAACAAACCTAGCAAATGTAAGACAGTTCTTTCTAGTGTGGTTTTATGGATGTATGCTGATCAGGTCCATCTCTGTGCACCAGAAACTGTAAGGCAGTCAGGTGTCAGGGAAATAACCTTAATAAAATCACATAACTCTTGGGTAATATGAGAAGGCTGCTCAGAGCAAAGCATATTGCAACAAGAGCTGTGCCCAGCACAGTGACTGCAGAGGAGAAAGCCAGGCCACTGCAGTGGAAGGGAAACTACGTGAGTCTGGACACGATGTAAGGTTGGAGGAGGTGGGAACCTGCTGAGGTGAGGTGGGCAAGGGAGCAGGAAGAGACACCGGCAAATGTGCTGGATGCAGTCTGGAGAGCTTGAAAGCTAGCAAAAGCAGGGCAGTCCAGTGTATAGCAGAAATGCCAGCCTGGACATCTCCAGCCACATCAGGGAGGCTGCTGATGTGAAGCCTGTGCAGTCCTGAGGGACTCCAGGTACCAGAAACATGCAGTGGCTGGTCTGATCTCAGCTTGTGAGAGCAAATACCTGCTTCCTCCTGTGCTGCACAGAAAGGCAACCAACTGGGACTGAGTCACGCCTGGTGAAATTTAGGGTGGTGTTATTAAAGGGGAGAAGTCATTTGGATGAAAATGAGAACAGGAACCAAAGGGAGAAGCAGAAATGCTATGTATCAGAACAGAGAGAAGAAAGTGCTGGTGGCATTTGCATAGCAGCTTGTTGAATCAGCAGAGTGGATGCACCCAGCATGCCTGGAGACCTCTCAGTGCCACCTGGCCACCAGCACGAGTACCCACAGCTGTGCTTGGGTACTCCATGGGGAAAAAGAAAGAACTCCCAGACAGGAGTAAGAGGAAGATGTAATCTGCATGGGGATGGGAACAGGTGTCCAGGGTGGGTAAGAGCTCCTTGTTCCAGCTTTGCAACAGGGTCACATTCGCATGACTCTACCTGTGTGAAGCACTCCAAGCAAGGTGACAACCTGTGGCTGCTGCACCACTGCATGGGAGGACAGAACCAATGAGCTAGCAATATGGGTATTTAACTTTTTCCATATATGTATCTTATTTTTCATCTTGTGAATCTGGGTCTGCATGCTCCTACTTGCACAAATAACTTGGGTCATCTCTTAAAAGTTTTCTGTTTAAGAAAATTCAGCTACAGTGGATTAAATTTACATCACTGGTGACTTGACAGATGCTTGCCATATTCTAATAAACAGCTTAATGGGTTTATTTTTGCATAGAGGACATTTATGTGCTCTATGGTTCTTATTTCTGTTCTGCATCACATTAATTCTTGCAACTGACGACTTTAAAGGTTTGTCCTAGATTATGTGGCAGTAAAGCTGGAATGCCCATAAAATGCTTGTAACCCCAAATTACCACAACATTCATATTCCTAATTTAACCTGTAAAACACAAAGGTTATCACACTGTGCTGGGAATTTAAGCTAAGCATTGCTGAAATCCTGTCCTTTGGTACATGAGCACTGGCTAATGTTCCCTGGCTGCTGAGCCCATGGGGCAGGTGATGGAGCAGACTGACAAGGTGGCAGCTACTGTCTGCGGGGCCCGGGAACTGTAGTCACTGGTAGCTCGGAAACCTTGGACCCTCCCAGCCAGCTGTGCAGGCTCAGCCACGTTTTTTGGACACACAGTATCCCCAGAGGAAAGCAGAGAGCTGGTGCAATGCAAATCCAACCCGCCAGCCCACCGAGGGGAAAGCAGTTGCAATAGCCTTGCTTTCAGCTGGTCCTTTTTTTCCCTGTCCCCTTCCGGGCTCCAGAGGATGAGACTCACTGGTCGCGGCCGTGGCAGGTCCCGAAATGTGGCTCTCCCAAGGGCATCACTAGATGGCGATAGAAGTTTTCAAACCGATCTGGAGTCTCAGGATTTCCCAAGGCTAAGGGATGTGGTTCGGGCCTTGACTCCCCCAAAATCACTCTTGGAACTAAGAGAAATGAGGCTGATTTTGGTAGCAATGCTCCTGGAGTCCACTTGATCTGCAAAAACACCCGTCAGAGAGAGCAGGAACGAGCTTAAATATTGTGTTAGTAGTACCCTGCACAGTGCCAGGGCAATAGCCTAACTTCCCCCGCCTGTATATAACCATAAGGGAGAAACAACTGCTTGGGCTGCTGATGGGCCTCTTCAGCTCCAGCCATCACCCTCTTTTCCTCCTGGAAAGGCAACAAGCTACATTATGCTGTACTTTGGTTTCAAGGCAAGAATCTGTCACACTGGGCTGAAGGTAGAGGTGCAGTTGTGCAGCCAGAGGGCTTCTCTCTGCCAGCGGGCAATGCAAATATTCACATCCCATTGCACCTGCTGCAGCTCCTGAGTGTGGCTGAGTAACCTGAGCTTGGGCAACACCCCAGAATAAAAGCACTGAGGTGCCTAGAGTGGCATTTGCTGGATCATCCAGGAACAAAAGTGTTTGGGCTCACTTCCAGGCTGCAACATGCCTCCTTCTCGCCAGTCAGACATCCCCACAGCACTGCCCTGGCACATATTCATCCTGTGCTCAGGCTTGGGTTTAGTTTAATTCAATGCAAAAAGGAGGAGTGAAAAAAAAAAAAAACAGGTCAAAAGAGGAGAGGCCAAGAAAAATTAAATATGACTTTACAGAGAATAAAAGTCTTTGGCAAGGAAATCACTTGCCATTCTGGGTGTTAAGCTACTCCCTGGGTAAGCTGTGGAAGGCATGTCTCCTTGTTATAAGCTGCAAATATTATTAACTTGTCTTTCTGTATAAATGACCCCTATGATTCATCGTTGTCAGGCAACCTGCTCAGAGTTTCTGTTCCAGCTGAATGTATGGCCCCTGTTGGGCCATTGAAACTTGTCCCCTGCTCCTCCAGTTCCCATAGCATGTCATCTTCAGCATCATCTTCATGGACTTGCAGGGACATATTTTGATAACCTTTACATGTGCTTATGCCCCAGATTTCCCCAACTCAGGAAATGACACACCTTGTTAAGGACAGGTCATCTCCTCAAAGGCGAGGACAAATGTAGGTATGGGCAGGGTCTTGCGGCCTCTCTGCAGCAGGAAAGTGAGTACTCCCAGTGCTTGGTGAAACCAAGGGCAAAAACACTTTGCCATGGGCTTCATATTCTTGTACCACCCTCTGAATGCCCTGTCTTTTTTTATATACCCTGCAGCCCCACAACACACAGTGAAGATTTGGATTAAATTAGACATTGTGTGATAGATAAAAGAAGAGGCCATGGTCTAGATGACAGTCTTTTGGTTCTAACTACTAACTCTCAGCTAGATGGCAGAGGATCCATCTGCACAGCCTTCCAAATTTTCATCTTCTCCATGGCTTTGTGAGCAGGAAAGCACAGATAGGCACCAAGGCATCAGGAGCAGAAGCAGCCAGCCAATGTCCTGGGAGCCTGCAGCAGGAGAAGGAGTTGCACCAGGGCTGCACCTCCATCCCAGCCACTGAACCACCCTTTCAGTCACAGTTGAGTCATTTTCAGGAAAAAAAGTCTCTTGGTGGAGCTGAGAGCAGAGAAGTTTTTGCCAGAGAAGATTCATTGCTCCCTGCAAACACTGCTCAGCCACTGCAAGGACACTGCCCTGCAGCACCCTTGGGAAATGCCTTGGTGAGCATCTGCCATGCCAGGGCAGACAACATGGCACATGCCGTTATTACCAGTTTGGTATCAGCATGGCTTTGGGTAAGGCTGGTACTCACAAGTGACAGCCCCAATAGTTGCTCTGTTTTTCCCCAGGAGTGGAAACCCAAATCACATACCCCTTCTCCCCTCTGTTCATAAGCCTTTCAGAAAACATGCTGTTGGACTGTTTGAGATAATTTTATGGCGGGTTTTTTGGTACTATTTCTCATTTCTCTTGGCAATCCAAGTGTATTAGCATCCACCAAGCATCTAACTGTGATGTGGTTAAGTGCTGGAAATCCTGGAACATCACTGGAGCCATTTAAACCACATTTCTCTGGTGGTGTTACAGAAAGAGGATGAAGCTACACTGCATCCTTCCCAACACACCACTTTGACTGATAATGGGAGCCAAATGGCAGGAGCAACACAGGAGGGGAGTAGGAAGAGGCACACCCAGGCAGCACGAGGGCTGCATGAGGGAGAGGAGCCATTGGTGGGGGGAGCATGGAGGAGATGTAGGGTAAAGCCCCTGGGGCATATCTGGTGTGGCTCCAAGGGCAGAGGGCTACCTTGAAAAGGAGGGGTTGGTAAACTAAAAATTCACTCACTGGCTGGGCTTGGCTCCTGCCAGGGCCAAGAGTGCTGCCAGGCACTCCCCATGGTTGCAGAGGGTTGTCTGGAGGAAGGTTGGGAAAGTACCACCTGCTTCTTTTATCAGTGGAAACTGCTCATAAATCCCTGCTTATCCTGACAGCCTTCACACTGAGCTAGCAAGCAGTTTTCTGCCAAAACAAGAGGCTTGGGACCAAACACTCCCATTTCTGTGACAAGGCAATGTCCTGGTGGGGGCATTTCCCTGGGAATTCCTCCCTGAAGGATATGTGTACCTGGAAAAAAGGGAAAAGGAAATCCCCGAAAGTTCCAAAACTATGTTTTGGCCATCCATAGCCAATGTCAGCATTTAATCCCTGCATCTGGATGGGCAGCCCCCAGCCAGGTTGGAGGCAGATAACCAGGCCCTCACTCCATGCCCTGGCAAAAATAACTGCATTAGCACCACCTTCCTCCCTTCAGGCTCCAGTGAAAGCTCAGATCAATCTGGGATGTTTTAGCTTTTTTTCCCCATTGGTAGTTCAAAGGAGTAATTGTAATTTTCTTTCTCCCATCACCACCATTTTCGTGTGTGCTGGAGCTTCTGGTTTCCAGTTACCACTGAAAGCAGAAGTGAAAAACAGTGAGAAAAGCTGTTCTCAGGGTATTTTCAGGTTCAAGCAAAGTCTGGAGGTTTTGGAAACAAAACAGGGGCATTATGAGATAATTTGGTTTGTGCTTAGCTTAAAACCAAATTTTGACACTTGCCTATCCCTGTGAACCAGCCACATACTTTCTCCTCCCTCTGAAATATGCAGTTGGTATCAGCATCCACAGCTCAATTCCAGTTTTGCCTAGCAGAAAACATTTATGAGCAATAATGCTTTGCTGTTCAATCAGAATTCCTGTCTGAAGGTCACAAAATAACTGCAAAAATTTAATTTGCCAAAGTAAGAGCTAAGAAGCAACAGATTTTCTGAACATGAGGCCTTACCTTACTTGCCCAAGCTTATGGTCTGTTTCTGGGATAGAGCCCAACTGTTTTACTTCCTTAAGTGGGTAATATTTCTTCAGTGAGTGGCCATATTTTGCTATAGGTGGTAACTGTCTCTTTTTCATAGTCACACTTTTGTACAGATTTGTTGTCAGCCACCCAGGGAGACAGCGGCAGAGCTGACAACAGTGATGGAATCCCTTAACCCAAGGTGCAGATGTGCTTCAGCAGTTCACCTGCCTTTCCCAGCTTTCCTCCTGCTATGGATCATGTATGCATAGGGAGGACCAGATCTTGCTATGGCCACTAATTTCTTTAGTCACTTAGATGTCATGTGAAGTGTTGGAATAAAAGCCAAGAGAAAGTATCTGATTTCTGATGTTGTTTTAAATCAGCACTGAGTGTGTACAATGCTGCTGTGTAATGGAGATGGCCTGGACCCAGAAACCAAAGAACAAAGAGGTCAGGATGGAGAGGTAAGATCCAGATCTGTTTATCTATCTGTACACTTTGTACAAGGGAGGATGACAAGTTTCTCTGCAGATCAAACATGTTTACCAAGAACAATGACACCAAGTGAAGATTTGAAACTGCAAAGATCACCTGAGAGCAGTGAAAGCCGATGGGTTTTTCTTTGTTAGACAAAATGACTGTGAGCAATTCATACCAGAATATGGCAGCACAGCTACAGCAAGCAATGGAAAATGCTTAAAGTGAAGAAGTTTTAGGTGATGTCCAGTGGAGTTTTCTGGCCACAGAAAAGGAGTGAAAAGTCTTGACTGCAGAGTGAAAACAAAGAGATGTTTCAAGCCTTTGTGCTATAAGGACATTTTGGGGATATGAGATCTTAGGGAGACATTCACAACATGAAAACTGTAGTTGGAAGACTAATCTTAGGGGCTGGATCTAGCCCAGCTGATCCTAATCAGTGCTTCAAGTTTGGAAAAAAAAAAACAAACAAGAAAAACCAAAAAAAAAACCAAAACCAACCAAACAAACAAAAACTTTGAAACAGATCTTGACAGGGAATTGTTCCTGCAGCCTACAACCTATCATCAGAGCAACTTCCCATTCAGCTCCAAGTTTCAACTGTTGAAAAAACTTTGTTTGCTGTGCATAGTCTTACTAGACAGGAAGACAAAAGTAAGATGGAGCAGAAGATACAAGAAGTCTAGAGGGCAGGAGAACGACAAAGGAAGTAATCATGCTGATAAGGACACTTATTAAGGAAGCATTACAGTAAATGAAAAAACTGTGCCTGTTTCCACTAAGAATTATGATGATGCTAGACAGAGAGAAAGAATAAAACCCCCCACAAAATCGAGAGGATCGTACATAAATGCAGGCAGACCAGGTAATAAAATGGAGGAGTACTTTGATCTTCCAGTGTAAGACATGAAGTCAGCTAATATAGAGATAACAGCAGCAGAATCATAGAATCATAAAATGGTTTGGGTTGGAAGGAACCTTAAAGATCATCTAGTTCCAACACCCAAATGTCACTTGGGGCTGTAGGGTCAATAGGGAGCAGGAAAGATAATAGTATCCGGAAGGGCATGGAAAAATTTCCTCATCTTGGGAATGGGAGGGAAAACAATTCTGATCTGTGTAAAAATAAATTTGTTTAACCAGTTATAAAGACATGCTAGTAGAGCAGTGTCAGTAATCTGTTATAAATCCCTTAAGGTCAAATTTGTGTTGTGATAGCAGTCTCCAGAGAGGGGGTAACAATGACAGCTTTGGAGGCCAGCAGGTTTTTTCCTCATGAACTTGATGCTCCAAGGTGCAGAGCCAGTGTGTGACATCCCTCCCTACTGTAGAACCAGACATGTGTCTGCCATGCAACTGTGGCACACTTGTCCTCATCTTCCAGGTGTATGGATGGGCAGCTGGTGTGTATTCAAGAGGTCTCTATTTGGTTGCAAGACAGATGCCCACAGGAGAGAAAAAGCACAGAGCCCTTGGTAGCCAGAGCAGCAGGGAATGGGCCATGGGCTGGGAGGGCAATTTCTTGTGTCCAGGTGCAAGTGTTGACAAGCTTATGGGCTACATGTTATCCAAACCTCCAGCAAGCAGAAGATATGGAAGCTGTTTGGAAAAACACCCCTCAAGAGAACTAAGAATTAGTGGAATGGCTCTGTCCCTAATGGGATAAGTTAGTAGTTGAGTAAGGGTTTCAGGTACAAGCAGGAGCCTACAGTGGCTGGGAAAAGGGACTGAGCAGCTGAGGTCATGACTTGGACATCTCAGAGTGCAAAGGGAAAGTGAGAGCTCTCATGAGGCAAGTCGAATCAGTCAAGGGACATCAAAACAAACAGCAAAGCATGGGTTAAATGAAGTGGAGAAAGAACTCAGGGCAGGAGCTCTTCCTCTTTTGTGAAAGGTCTGCTGCATGATGAAGCAGTGCCTTGGGGTGTTGTGAAAACCAGCGTGATTGTACAGACATTTTCCCTGATAGTATTTTTACTACATCCTCTTAGTTTCTCACTAGTTCTAGTTTTCCTCCAGTTTCTAGGGAAGTCTGGGCATAAAGAAAAAAAACATAGAGAGCCTTTAGACATGATCAAGGCTGGCATCAGCTGATCAGATGCTGGACTTCTGTTCTTATGTCCTTATTAGGATCTGGCTCCAGACACCTTCCTCCTTTAAGCTCTCAGGAAATCCCCAAGCTAGAAGGCCTGAAACTAAAACTAGCCTAGACTTACCAGAGTACAGAAAGACACCTGAAAATGTAACAGAAAAAGAACTTTTCTCTACGTTCAGGTAAAGTCTGAAAGTGGTTTTTAAAGTAGAATTTCCCCTCTGCCAGCTCATTTCTCCACTGATCTTGTGGATAAGGAAACAACAGCCTGAGACAGACTTTTCCAAGGAAGTTGTCAAGGGGGTTCAAAACAGAAGCAGCCTCCAGCTGGTGGAGACAACTCACTTTTCCTGCCTTCACACAGGCTCATGGTGCCCAGAGAGGGTCTGAAGCTGGGGTAGGTGAATCATGGGGAAGGTGGGCATGGGAATACCAATGCCTGGGTGCCCACGGGTGCTCCTGGGGTAACTCACCCAGCAGCAAGCACACAAAGCACCCTAAGGCTGCCAGAAGAGCACCAAAAACCATTGGGGCACCAAGCAGCAGCCTGGGAGGGAAGTGGGCAAAGCATGGGGCTTGATGGTCTATGCAGGAGAAGGAGGAGAGCAGAGCGGGTCTGGGATTGCAAAAGCATGAAGACACTGGATGAGGCAGATGAAGGCATAGGCAGGGATGTGGCTTCTAGGGTGGCTACCACCACGCTGGGTACATGGGATGGACCAGAGACAGTAAACAGCTCCTGTGTCCTTCCCATGTGGCACTTCCCACTGCTACCAGCAGAGACAGGAGAGGACCCTCTGTGACGGTGCTCATGGTGCCCTGCTCAACGGTCCTGCTGCACTCCTCTGCTTGCAGCAGAAATCCACGTAGTTCATGTCCATGAGGGGCTTTTCACAGGTAGTATCCCTCAGCTGTGGCATTCAGGTCTTCTCATATTTCTGAAGGACTTCATCCACCACTCTCCATCCCTCCTGCTCCAGGGAGTAGGGTAGGGCAGGGCAGAGGAGCTTGGGGAGTTTCAACGATAAGTCCTTTAGCTTGTGTTATGCAAAAAGATAACTATCCATTTTGGTTTTAAAGTTTCTGAACCATTTTCTCTAACTCACACGACTGCTCTGTTCATTTTGCCTCACACTAATGCTCTCCCCTCTGCCTGAGCCAGTCTGCAACAAGGTCTAATCCCTGGGGCATCTCCACCAACCCTGCAGGAACTCCACAAAACCTTGCCGTGGCAAACACCTCAAAGGCTGGAGAACTACGATGGAGGACAGCACAAGACAGAGAGCATACTGTTGCTGAAATACCCGGCCTGAACCTTGGGGAGCTGCACTCCCTCCAGTGGTCCCAGGGACCACGGCTTTCCTCTCCAGGAGTGAGGCAGGCTGCGAGCTCTGGGGCGTGCAGACATGCTGCTCTCCAAACACAAGCTTTTCCTTCCCATACCCTGTGAAAGGTGAGACAAGCTTCAGGCACAAATAAATAAACGTTACACCGTGCTTGGCTCTCAACAGCAAGGAAATAAGCTGAGAGCTCCAGCGCACATGGCTGAGAAACCATTTACCAAGAGGGACAAATGCAGGAAGATCTTCTGTCCCTGGCAATATGCCCGTACAGTCAGCGGCGTGACACAGGGAGTCAGCTGTGCACCAGGAGTGAGCCCATCGGAGTTGTGGAGGTTGTGAATAACCCTGCAGGCACCGCTCTGGGATGGAAAGCTATGTGAAGCTCATCGCTAACAGCAACACAGCTCCTTAAATATATGTGACTGCCTGTTGTCCCAGAGGATGCAGGACAGGCGTGCTCCAGATGGGGTTTCTAAAGTGCACGCCTAGGACTTTGCTACTAGCTACCGAGGAGGAGGTGGAGATAATTACAAGGACCCTGCCATAAATGAGTAGCTCGAAGCTGAAGTGTCTGAGTGACAGGAGGCAGCTCAGCTGCCATGGCAAGGGCTGGGGCAGGAGCAGGCTTGCTGAATGCAGGCAGCTTTCCCGTTCTGGTGGCTAGGTAGCTCCATATAGACTGCACAGGACTTGTCAGTCACAAGCCAAGGGGCATGAAAGCATCATCCTCACAAAGCTGCAAGTGTCTTAGGGTACCTGGGGGTAGGGTGGCACAGACTGTTCCTTTACTTAGAGGAGAGGAGGGATTTAAACTCAGAAACACCAGCCTGCTCAGCAAGGTGCAGAGAGTGAGCTGCCAGCTAGTGTTCTGCACAACAGGCAGGCATGTGCTAGACGTATTTCAAAGAAAAGATAAACCTGTGTGCGTATTATGCACAAATGCACTAGGTAAATTCATAGGGTCAGACTACATCCTATGTCTCTTGTCAGCTTCTACATTCCCAGTGCCCTCTTGATGCATGCATCACCCTATGGCTTTGACTCACAAGTTGGCAGTGGAATGGCTTTGGATTTACTGTCTCGTGTCCCGAGAGGAGATGTGATCTAGGCACTGACATTGCTGGGAAAGTTGAAATAATCTTTAATCTTTCTGCTCTGTATTACAGCAGCATGCTGGTGCTCCTGCAGGACATGTGCTGGAGGTCACGCTCAGCACCAGCTGGTGGGTAGCACAGGAACTGTTCTCGCAGCAGTCAGCTTCCCAAAGTACCTGACATCTGAGCCAGCCCAGCACTGCCAGTGTGCTGGCTCAGAGCAAGCACAGTGTACAGGCCATCTCTGCTCTTCAGCACGGCAGTGACAGTGCAGCTATGCCAAGTATTGTCCTCTGCTAAAGGCCTCTACTCTTCCAGGCTTTTTTCCTGGCTCCTCTCCCAGTAACTTCTTCCCTTGCAGGGGCTCACAGGAAAGAGAAGGGTGACCTTCATATCACAATACTAGTGCTTAGGTGGACCTTTCTGCTTAGAAACGCACTGATGTCCTGGTAGTCCCTCTCCCAGCAACCGCAGAGGAGAGGGGACAGAAGATGACAAAGTCAGGCAGGGAGGAAGCATGGAGGGAAAGTGCTCCACAGCATGTCAAATGTTGCCTAGATGAGGGAAACAAAGATTCCTTCTGTCATTTCTTCCAGGCACAACGAATAACCTGGGAGAGCTGCAGGGATAGGGAGTAAAAGACACTGTGTCATGAGGATATGGAAATTATAAAAGCCATTCCCAAGACCTTCCAGAACTAGAAAGGGAGGTACAGTAAGCAAGCAGAGGAAAAGGAAGGGTCCCATTGCTCTGGGACACCAGACAGAGGTGAGGGCACAGGTACACACTGAAGGGAGATAAGATTTGCCTTTCCATTACTGTCTTCTTGTGCACCAGCTTCTGCTGTCCATCCAAAATGTGGGTCACTGGGCAACAGGAGGCAGGGTGGCTCAGCTTTCTCCTGCTGCCTGCCACCCCTCAAGGTTCAAGTCTATGTGGAGGTATCCTAGTCCAATCCCTGCTCCACACAGAGCAGATGGCAAAGTCACACCTAGTTATTTGTGTTGTCCCATTGAAGCTTTGAAAATACATCCCTGTATCCGTAAAAATAGCAGTTTACAAACTTAAGCCAGCTGACTTTGTAAATTAGGCTTGAAATTGTGCGTGTAATCTTATGCACCCAGCTGGTTGCTCATATTTTCAAAAACATGGTCTGAAACTGTTATGTCACTGCGAGTGCATGACTTAAGCTCAATAGTCACAACCTCACAGGACTTGGGAGAGGAGCACCCAGCAGGGATGTTACAAAGATGACTCATTCTCAAGAGACCAATATTTAATAGCTGGACATGTTTCTCTAGCGTCTAACCTCTACCTCATTTCATAATCTTTCAGGAGCAGAGGTGATGTTGCCTGAGACAACATTTGAAAATACAACACAATATCATTTTGGAGATGATGATCTGTCTTCATGGCTTCTAGTACTAATTGCTCCTGCAAGAAGCTTGACTCTGCCATGGTGATTTCTCACATAGCAGCACTGTTCAGTTCACTAAAATCACTTCCTAAATATAAATAAGACCTTTTGTGATTGAAAAGGCACAATGAAATGCTGCAAAAATCTACTGCAAGATATAGAATAATAGCAGCTACTAAAATATGAAGGCTGGGCATGCAAAATGCTAAAATCTGAGAGAAAGCAAATTGCAGCTTAAAACAGCTGGGGTTAGCTGAAGTTTGCAAGGAGCATCGTATTTCCTTGCCTAAATTCAAGATTTTCCTCCTTTCTCCAGGCAGCTGAGGGATGAAAGGTCTCTACTGCTGACCATCTTCAGCAGGCCTTCCAACCGTGTCAGTTTCATCTCCCATGTCCTAACAAGTGGTCTGGAGGTGTGCATCAGAAGTGGCTCTTGCCCAAGACCTGCTAATGGAGGGGTTTGCTGGGTGGTCCCTCCTGTCCTTTGGCATGCCAGAACACGAGGTGTGCAGGGACACCCGCTGATGGGCACACACATAAATTCTGGCTTCAGGTGTCTGAATGTGCAATGCTGCCCAAACATCCACCTGAGAAATTAGTGCTGGTAGTCACCCCCCTTCATCATGGAAGAATGCTTCTGGCCCAATTTACAAATTTCATGGGGTGCAGGAGGAAATACCACGCCTCTCTTTAAGATATGCACGCTTAGAGACACACCTTGAGGCCTCCTCCTTCGAGGTCGTTTCTGACTTCTTATCAAATCTGCACTTACTCATGCGCACTACAGGGAAGCCTACGAGAAGATGCCACAGTTAATACTGAAGTCTTGCTGCAAGGGTGGAAAATACAACCTAAGTGAGGTAGTAGTTGCATACAATCGTACAGAAAGGAAGCCAGACCTTCCTGAAGATTTTTAACATTATTTGGGTCATTTCACTTCCCTGAAATGTTACTCTTCTGGCAAGACGAGTTATTGATGCGTTACAGCCAAAGATGTTTTCATATTTCTTGGGAAGAGCCAACTTAAATTCAAAGGATATTTCTTGCTTGAAAAGATCTTTTCTTAAACAGAAAATGGTTCCGTTTTCCCTGAAAATAACCCAGCGTGTACATTAAAATGTTTGGCTAACTCTGCCTGAGACAGCGAAACCTGGTTTTCTGTTCTTTCAAAACTACATATACTCAAATCCCCATGGATGCAGCATACATGTCGCTCTGCAGAAGGTCTGCAAGGCAAGCAGGGAGCCAGTTAGACCAGACATCATTACATCAAGTTTTTAGACCATTTTTTCAAACACATCCCTTAGTGGGAGCCTTTGTTGGCAGGCCTGGTGCCCTGGTGTTGCCGTCTCTATGTCAGAAAGTGTAGCCATGGTTCTTTAAGTGCCTGGCCCCAGTGCCCTGGCAGGGGCTCAACTGATGGATGCTTCCAGGGGTCCAGGTTGTCCCTGGGCCACTGATGTCTGAGGGATGGGAGCACAGTGCCACTGGGTTGCTGTCATCCCCAGGACATGGCCATGCTCCTGGCCCTGCCCAGGGCAGGAGCTGAACCCCACCATCCTGAGGCACTGTGGTGGGAGCTCAGTGGATGAAGGAGCTGGGGATCCCCAAACAACTCTGTCTGTGCCACTAGCAATAGTCAAGTCATCTCCAAGCAGCTGGCAATCTATCACAGAGGCAGAGCCATGGTGATAGCCTCCCCAGGCATCCCTCTGTGTCTGTGCCAGAGGGCCACCAGACCGGCTGGCACTGCAGCATGTGCTGTGCAGACGGTGACTTTAAAGAACCACACAGGACTGCAGAGGGAGAGCAAATGCTGTGGGATGGGAGGGAAGCTGGTACAGGTGATGAGGTCACCAAGTTTGGCTTGGAAACTACTATAATTACGCACAACAAAAGGGCACAACAGCCCAGTGGTTGGAGGGGATCTTTATACTACAGGTGGATAAAGGCTCCTGAGGCAGTACCCATAGTGACAGTGTGATACAGGCTCAGGCTCTGCTCAGGGTCAGCTCTGCCATGAGCTTACATGTAAGAAGACCATGCACAGCAGCTCCTGCTCACTTGCAGTTTAGACAGGAGAGAGAGGAGCTGACAAAGGGTAAAGACCTACACTGGGAATTCACGCAACGATTATGAAAACTTGCTATTTGAGCAAACCGTGTTTTCTTTTTTTAGGGGGACAGGGGAAGAAAAAAATGTCCACCTTGGCTTACTGTAAGTGAGAGTTACAGAAGAAGGCAGCCCTTCACACTGCAAGTAGCCACAACAAGCCCACAGGCTGCTTTCTGTCTCCTTGGCACTTTGACTCTGGAGGTTTGATGGACACTTTCCTGACGCCCCTTCCTCTAGGGCTCCATATACACCTCTCCAATTTCTTCCCTGTTTGTCTCTCATTTCCATTCCTTGCCCTTCTTTGGCTGTGTCTTGTTTCAGCATGTCACTTGCTATCAGCACCAAGAGGGATTTTAAACTTTTCAAACATCAGTTTGTTTTTTTCATATTGGCAAACCTATGCCTAGTGTCATAGCAAGTGGGGCATGTCTCTCTATGCATGGACACTATCGTATCATCCATCCTCTGAAGCTGGTTCCTACTTGAATAACGTTCACACTTGAGACCAGATTTATGGGTGAGCATGATGCTGCTATTGCATGTAGCTTTGACAAGGATCAGCTATACACAGCTGTTTTCTTTCACACACCTCACTATGGAGCATTCTTGGCCCTCCTCCCTCTGACAGCCTCTCTCTGGACACACTCAACTGATTCCAGGGCCAGGTCACCTGGCTTCTTGGGTGGCACGTGGTGCTGCCTCACACAGGAGGTATGGGACATAGGTGAGCAAAGGCTCGTGGCTGTCGCAGCAGCTCGCCTGCTCTTTGGTGAGTCACCGTGCCCCAGTATCAGTCAGCCAGGCTATTTCTGGTGGCCAGCCTGAAGCACCACGAGTGTACCCATGGCACTGTAATGAGCCACTCCCAAGGTTGGGCTGGATTTTTTTGGGCGTTGCTGAATCTGGCCAGCATGCACCATTTATAAAGGACATGTTTTCCCTTTGCCCAACTAATTAGCTTTGTTGGTGACAGTTTTAGAAATGGACCTTGCTGGGCCTTTCCTGTAAGGATAAGAACAGGATGGTCAGGCCCCAAATACTGCTTTGGTATTTGTTTACTGGGAATTTACAAAGTCCTACCTCTCTTGGCACAGGATGCAAAGCAAAGCATAGGAAGCGACGTCCTCGCTCACAGTGTCCGAGTCTGCCTTGGAAGCAGCTTGTACAGCCCCAAGGGAAGCCGTTTCCAGCCATTCACACTCTGCTCCCCTGACCCATTAGGTCTGCCCAGTTGCTGCAGGAGTCACACCTTCAATGTCCCTACCCCAGCGGCTTCTTTGCTTCTGCCATTTATCATCTTCCCCAAGGTTCCAACAAAGGGACCAGCACCTGGCCAAGGACCTCTCTTCCCATCCCCACCAGCACTGTATACAGGGAGGGCCTGGCAAACCGCTCTGTATTTCTACTGCAGCTTTTCTTAAACTTCAATTTGGGTTAACAGGGAAGATCATTTAACCCCCAGGCAAGAAAACCTTTATTTCTGTTTTTTCCAATTGCTCCTCCCATTCTCTTCTGTTCACTGACATTTTTTCAGGTTTAAAAAAACAAGGGCCTGAATTTAGGAGTTAAGACACCTGCAGAAGCCATGCAGCGAGCTAAACTATCTCACTTACAGGAGGCATGGGAGACAGGAATTGGGGGCAGGAGGTGCAAAGAAGCAGCAAAATGGGAAAAAAAGGGACTTTGTGGTGACACAAACAGGTGAACGTACACAATGCAGGGATCAATCACTGTGGGATATGCTTGAAGGATGTGATATGCTTGGAATACGATGTATGGCTGCAGAGAGAAATCCCTGCTTAGCTGCAGCCTGGGGCTCACCCGAAAAATACTCTTCAGCTATTAGAAAGCTCCCAGAGCCAACTGCAATGCTTGGTGTTTGTTCGGTGTACCCGAACAGCTACTTGTTCATTGTGTACCAGTCCTCTGAAGTGTTATTTATCATGAAGCCTCATACTGTTTAGACCTGTGGATGTGCCTATAACAAACAATTGGTTCACTCAGCCAAACCTTATCACTTATGCCTGGCAATACATAAACTGTAATTACTTTGGATAGCCTAGGCACTTATTACTTGCATAGTGTGAAGACAGGTAACAGCCGTGTACTAAGAACAAGTATTAAATAGTGAGCCTGTCCCCTTTTGCAGAATTCCGTGCTAAATCACTTAACCAGGTGCAGGAGAGAAGGATGACATTAAAGAAAAAATAAAACAAGAAAAATCAGGGTAATATTATTCACACAACGGTAAAAGCCCCCTAACAGCCTGTAATTCCAACATGGACCTCATTGTTGAAGTATCTGGGCACTTGATAATTTGCATAACATCTAAACACTCTTTGGTGGATATAAACATCTTAATTTTATAGAAGGTAAACTGGGAAAGAGATTTGAAACCCACCTCCAGTTACCTGAAAAGCTGCTTCCTACTAATTCTATGAATCTCATTAAAGATCAAAAGCAACCACTAAAAGATCAGAAAATTGAACCCAGATCTGACAAGGCAAAGGTGAGCATCCTAACCATTAGGTCACGTTTTCTTTACGTTGGCTACACTGGAAGTCTAATCCCTGAATATCCTGATCACTACAGCCAGTATAAATATGAAGAGGGCTCCCCTACACAGCTCTCCTCAAAGCAGCTAGTTACCTAGAGATTTTGCACAAAGTACTGGAGCGGGTGGGTTATACCCAGCAGGATTTTTTGCAGAAATCAACATCAGGACTGAAGTGCTGCATGTTGTACACAACCACTGTGCAACATCCAGGCAATCCAGAGGGACTGTCGGGGTCTGAGAATGAGATTTTGTCAGAAACGCTCACCAACTGTTACCAGAGTCCAAAATCCATCAACAATGACTTTCACACAACTCTCCAGTAAGTGGAATGATGTGTATAGTGCACCCGGGCCATGGGAGGGGAGGCTGGCCCAAATACAGTCACAGCCCCATGCTGTTTTCAAAGAACAGAGTGACCACATCTCAAGGCACTGAGCTGGATTTATTCATTTGACCGTATCAGTATCAAACTAGAAATCATCTGTTTAAGATCATATGTTAGACAGGAGCAGCATTAAATAACAGACATATGAAAAAGAGACTGTGCTTCACAAAGTTTCAGTGTACAACATACATAGTATGCCATTTTAACACAAATGCTTATAATGAGTCATCCTAAGCATCAAAGAGTTTTATAAAAGTTTACGTTTTCATCCCATGGGATGTACAGAACTATGCAGTTTACATAGTTTTACTATCGTCCAAAACATCATGTTTCAAATATATGAGGCACAGCAAGAACAATGTAATTCTATTTCCATAGGAACATAAACACAGGTTGTCACTAATGACACGCTTTCCAAACCATAGCACTCACAGCAACTATACACGTGTACAATTTTAAAGTATTAAAAAGCGAGAGTCTGGAGCCTGCCCACTGCTACCAATATGCAATAACATTTGATCTATCCTTGAAAATGACCTGAGATATCCTTGCAGTAACTGTAACATAGGAAGCAGGTGGAGTCACCCTTGTGGTTTGTCAGGGCCAGCTTGCAGTGCTGTAGCCAGAGCAAAGCAAGATAGCCAGTGAAGTATTCCCTCATCCACAGAGAGGGGAAACTGCGCCCTGCTTAGCTCTGACAGCCCAGGGAAGATGCAAAGTTAAAACACATCTGTAACCAAGGGATTCTTTGGCTCCAGAGATAGCTGATAGAAAATAGTTCAGCTTAAGGGGGGGCCTGATTTCCATTAAGACCAACCAGAGACTGGCCAAGACTAAACCAGTCTTTGACTGGTTAAATCAAAGACTTTTCTTTTTTTTTAAGTTTTCTTGAAGGACAGCTCAGAGAGACTGAATCTTACAGCCCACATGCTCAATTATATTCTTTTCCATGGCAGTATTTGCAAGCATATATTATAATTTTTATAAAAGTGCAAGGCCCAGCACAGGAAAATACCCTGGATGAAGACATTCCCAGCAGTGTTCTTTTTGCCATCTTCTTGTTTGTCAATAAACAGACACACAAATATTGTTGCTTGGGATCAGCTTATCAGAGCCCCTAAGGGTTTAGCTTAATCACCTGTGCAATTAAACACTATTCACATTTGACAGCCTATAATGGCAACATTTTTATGTACAAGTTTGAAAAATCAAGTCTTAAAATCAAGTTTTAAGAGGTAGAGGCCCATTTCTGACCTGTTGACATCAAATGTTACTCAGTCAGTCATATTCTAAGGCTGGTGGTCCCCTAACAATATTGAAGTAACCAGCTAGAGCTCCAAGATCTATGTAGAGTGATCTTTGCCTCTTTATCAGGTCCGACTCTTCCACGCTCCCAGTACACAATGAGGAATCTAAAAAGGAAAAAGAGACAAAACATGTAATTACTGCACAAATAGCTACATTAGTTCAGTTTCATGGTTGTAGACATTACTGGAATTATCGGCCTAATAATTTGCTTTTATTTGTCTGCGGTTGAGAAAGCATCATTTTTAAGGACAATATGATATAAACCTCATATAAAATAAAATAAAAAAATAACAAATCAACCCACAACTCCAGGGCAAAGAAAAGTAAGCAGTTTGCTACTGAAAACAGCCAAGTGTGTTCAACTATTAAAAAAAATCCCTCCAGTAGATAGGACAGCTAGGCAGAGCTTCCTCACCCTCTGAGCCATAAAGGAGAGTTTGGTGCAAGAAAAAAATTGCTAACTTTCTGCCAGCTGAAAAGTCCCCTTCATTACAGGGGAATTTTCATCTAAACAGATGACATCCTTTTTATGTCACTGGGTCTAACAATATAGAACAAATATGGGACCATCAGTCTCAATTATTTATTTTTTTTTTTTTAATCAAATCTGAAGAACCAGATCTGGTTTGCAATGGCAGAACTCCCCTGAATACTTGTATAATGAGTGTCCTGGAATCTCAAGCACCTAAACTAAACTTCCAGTTGAATGATTAAATATTTTTTCACTTTCAAAAGAATTGATTCAGATGGCACAAGCCAGTTAAAGATTACGCACCCACATGGCAAAATCCAGAAGGAGCAACACCATCCTAGGTGCAAAAGCTGTGATTCGTTTAAATGTCAAGTGGATGCGATGCAACAGTTATGCATTACAGCACCCAAAACTTTGCATAGATAGCTTTTCAAATACTTATCACAGTCAAGTAAACTACTTGTCTGCACTGGGTTTTTAAATGCCTTTTGTCATGACCCTCCCAGCATAATTAAGAAGGAGAAGAAAAGCATTTTGAAGCCTATTATCAGGTTGCTGGTCTAATATCGCTAACAAGCATTAGAGAATTCTTTTACAGCTGACTTTTCGGTAACACTGGCTCTAAATCTCCCTTGGGCTTGATATTATCTGAGGACACATTGATTTTCGTAACTGGTTCATGCATTATCCTTCATAAATCACTTAGTCATGCACAAGGGGAATCATGTTCTATCCTACAGACATTTTTGTTTTTAAAACAAAGGGCTTGTACTGCAGACACTCAGCAACACTACCATTACGGTTTTGTATGTGTCTTCTTCTTTAAAAAGGCAAAAAGCAGCATTTGGACTTTTTTTCTGCATTGTTGTTAACAAATCACTAGTATCAATAAAACACCTCCAGTATTGTGGCAAATTAAGGCAATTTGGGACAGTAATCTATACTTCAAAAAGTGCCCTGAATGACTGCCAGGGTTTTTTCATGAGCCAGCCCTTCTGGAGCTGCAGAACTCCGGCTGAAGCTCTTCTTCTGTTGAAGTCAATGAGTGTTTTACATCACACTCAATGAGCTCTGGCTTTATACTGGTCTCTTTCCAGAAGCTTTTTTTGGTTTCATTTGTTTCTGAACACGCAAGCAAATCAAGTTTTGACACAAAGTGAAAATCTACAAAGTGCAAGGTAAATAGCCATGATATCATTACCTGTAATGTTTTCTGGCAACTGCAGCTCCTTCCTTGCGAGTAGTCTTTTCCTTTCAAACAATGCTGAGTCCAGACTCTGGCACCGAGGCTGCTCTTCTGGGGGTGGATGTAAGGCTTCATGTTTCAGTAAGTCTGCTGCAGACAGCCTATGATTAGGATTCCTTTCTAGAGCTGCTTCTAGCAACTCTCTCATGGAAGTGCTGCAGTCTTCTGCAATGTCCTCTAAGGGGGGAGCTTGCTTGTGTATCTGTTGAAATAAAAAAAGACCATTGAAACAGTTATTCCAAAAACAATGGAAGAGGAACTCTCAGATAACCACATGAGTGGTCTGGGAATTCCTCACTTACAACTCATCACATCCCTAAGCTGGGCTGATCAATTAGAACAGAACATGTAACTGCACAAAATCCACCTTTTTAAAATCAGATTTTATCATAAATTTAAAAACTCATAGCAACTCCAGACAAGCTTAAAATCTGGTGCAATGCAAATTAACCAGATTTCTGTACTACACTGGAAAAAAGAGAGAATAAAATTTGCCACGCTCCAGTTTTTATCTGCAGCTTCTAAGCAAAACAAGCACACAGATGGGCTTGTTTCAATCAAGCTTCATGCTGTTCTGACCCGGTTCTTGCACTAAACCCAGAGCCTGTAAATTGTAACACGAACGACAGACATAATTCTAGCTCAGCCTGTCTTCCTCTATATCAAAACCCACTTCTTCCCTCCCTCCCCCGAAGCAAAAAGGATGATATAATCTCTCTGACAAATATTTTGATAGTTTTTATGTGACTGAAGCTTTCCCAACAAAAGTACAGGAAAACCTTCAACAGAAACTGAGCTACAGCTTTGCTAAGGACACTTACAATATAGAGGTAGGATGGATATGCAGAACGAGGATATCTGTTCACCCAGGGTGGGATGCCAGTTTGCATATGAATAATAGTAGCTCCCATGCTGTAGATGTCTGCTTTTGTTGTGTGACCTCTGCAGAGGATTACTTCAGGGCTCATGTAAATCTGTGACAAATAGTCAAAAAGAAATTATAGGTGAAAACAACAAAGAAGAATCATTGATATTTTGTCATTCAGGAAACTTGCCTCTGAATGGATGCATCCCAAAAGTACCTGCAGCCTGAAGACCAAGCACCCCCTAAGGAATGAGATTTTTCTACTCTGGCACCTGGACAAACTCACATTCCAGGTTTGCCCTCCCCAGACAGGCCACAGTTCAGTGGATATGAGGCTTAGCTGAGCTGTGAGAGGCAGAGGTTCAAGCCATGGCTGTACTTTGTTCAGCTATGTAGCAGGAACCTCATCCCTCCACAGCAAAAGGAGGTCTCTGAATCGCCAGTTTGTTTCGTGGGGCACTGCTGGGACTGCTCCATTCTGCTCGAATAACATGGGCATGCAGTAGGCTAAAGAGAGAGGGTGACCCCCACTGCTAGCCACCCAGCTGGGGGTAGGAGTCCACTCCTCAAATCCCTGTTACATTGGATACTACACAACTCTTCTGGGCAGAACTGACAGATACCTACCTTCCCACCTTCCTTACTCTTCTCCTCTCCCCACCTTCTCAAATAACATGTGTTTTGGGGCATTATCCTAAGAAATGGGATGGTGAGGAACCAGTCAGGCCTAAGGCAATGCATAAACTAAAAGCTAGGTCTCTTAAGTCCTGCTGTGTGCCCTTCGCCTAGAAGGGCTATTAAGGCAAGCATCCCTCTTCCATCCTTTTTTAAAATAAAAAATTCCTGTCTCATCTAAATCGAAATACAATTTCCATCCAAGCATTTTACTGAAACGTTCAGATTTGTCAAGACCCTGAAGAAGGATCTGGTGGGAAGCTCCTGCCAGCTGCAGGCAGCTTGAGAAGAACCAGATGGGCAGGATGAGGAGGCACACCCTGCAGCTGGCAGGAGCTGCCCGCACAGCTCTGCCACCACCACCAGCCAAGGGAGTAGGTTTCATCACAACGTGGGCACAGCCCACAACACACTGAGTTAGCAAGCAGCCCTATTTGCTTCTGGTTTCTACTCTTCCCCCAACCAATTTCTCTCTAAAGGAGACTAACAGAACTTTAATTAGTTCAAGTCATCCTGCCACAAAAAATCACATTAAAAGCCATTAACTGACACAAGAGCAGGAAGTTAAGTCTTTGCCACGTGGTTTGGCTACTTATTACCACAGATTGAGAACGGCTGCAGGGCTCACGCAAATTCCAAGGAATATTTCCCAGTAAATCACATATCATATCTGGAAACAGAGCTTCAGATCGGAAGCATATGCTCAGCAGGCGTATTCAGCTGCTACTTACTCCTATCCGTTGCTTTCCTCTGGGCAAAGATAGAGTAAGTGCATCTGCACCAGCCACTTTTAAGTTTCATAAAAGGCAAAGAACAGAATTTCTACTTTTGTAAAAAACAGCCATTAGCAAATACAGTGCAACTTGACTAAAATCTATATAAACAAGCTGCCTTCCTGAGGAAAAAAAACGGATGCTGGAACAAGAACCTGTCATCAAGGTGTGAAGAGTCAAAGGGTGAAAACAGTCAAGATTCACCTTGATTGCACAGGAACAAAAAAACAAAAATGAGATGTGCACCCAAGTTGTAATCTCAGACTGATTTAGACTAGCCTAAGACTCTGTTGTCACCAAAGTAGGCAGCCCAAGCCCTGGACACCTTCCCATTCTCACTCCTTCCTACTGCTGGGCTGGCACTTGTGTGCCAGTCAGACCAGGGACAACTCAGCTAAAAACCAGTCCTTTTCTTCATGCTGGGCTGGTTTTAGTTTAGCATTCCTGCAAATGAATCGCACCTTATATATTTAATAAACCTTAGCAGACAACTTTTTCCTCCCCTCAAATGGCTGTACCTGAAGCTTACATATTTTAACAAAAAGAGTGACAGAAGTGTAACACGAAGTGTAACACAAAGTGTAAGCAAATGCCTATAAAAAGTATTTTCTGCAGGGCACTTTCATCACAACCATAGTATTCTATGCTGCATGTCTTGTACATATGCTCTCCACAAACCCCAGGTTTTTCATGCTACACCAACTAAACAAAATCTAACTTTCTGCCCAGAATTGTAATGACTCATTTTCATAAACACAAAGAAGATTCACTACATTCAGATTTTCTGTACTATAGAAGTGAATAAAAATCCTAAGAACCCCGAGGAGAACATGCACAGAAGAAATATAACTCCAACTGCCACTTCCTTCGTGGACACGAGTCCCTGCCAATACTATATGTAAGAGAAACAAGCCTGTTCACAGGCACAATGCTGCACGGCAGTGGTAGAGCCCTAACAGGTTGTCGCACAACTACATACAGAAATAACGTTCATGGACAACTGCACCACTTCTTAAGGCTGCATAATAGAGGGTGCAAAACTCAGGATGACTTTGGAGAGTCAAGATCTTACTTTGAAAAAAAAAAATTTTAAAATGAAGACAGCCAGTGCTATCGAAGACTACAGGGAGCATTTGTGGGTGTCTGGATTAGGCACCCCACAAGGCTGAACACAGGCTCTGTGGAGAGGAAAATGCCTAGAAGGAAGACTGAGAGCAGAAAAACATGTAGGCTAGCATTCATGGTATTCCTGCCCCTATTTGAAAGTCTCCTTTCCCAGCACTTTCTCTGCAACCTTACTTCTGGCCTGCAATGCTGCAGCAGAACAGCAGGATTGCTGGTTCTGAGGAGTGCCTACCCCTGCCCTGAGGCAGCAAACAGCAAGCACCACCATGTTTCAGGGTTATGGGGATCATCCGCTTTCTGAAGACATGACTGCAGGTGCTCAACAGCATGGAATAATATTCTTCCTACTAAATGAAGAACTGAGTGTTTTTCACCGTTGTTCTTACCAACTTGAACTTGGCCTGTCCTCCAACAATCAGGAGCAGATCATCATCAGTCCACTCCACAAACCTGGAAATTTCCTGTTTACACACAGCTCCATCCTTGGGAAATACTCTACCAGGGCTTCCAACTCATTCCCACCACTTTTCTTTCATTCATTATTCTTCTTCCATTAAGGGCACACAAAATGCCCTTAAACAAACAAAAACCCCCAAACCAAAATAAAAACCCCACAAAGCATGTACATTAAATGCCAGTAAGCATGTTGTTTCCAATACAGCCCTTAACTCCCCTGATTAGAAAGACAGTGAAAACAAATGTTCAAGTATTTTCTCAACTTGAAAAAAATAAAGAAACAAGGCTAACGTTCTGTGAAATCTTGGTTTTTCCTACCCTTCCAAGTAGTGAAATGCTCTTTGTCAGTTATATGAGTATCTCCTCTGAACACATGCCTATGCTGTGGAATACTATCAGAATGGGAAATGCCAACATTTCAGCTGAAGTGTTTCCTGTAAACAGCCTCTTCTGGCAACACAGAGCATGCAAAGACACATCTGCAGCAGCTATCCAAGCTAATTGTTGCTGCTTGGTTGTCTGCTAAAGCTCCAGCCCTGGAAACACCTTGGCATGAGTGAAGCCCAAGCAGTCTGCTGGACCTCTGGGTACGTTCAGAGTCAAAGTCACTGAGAACATTTAAAAGGCCCCCACTTCCACCATTGTAGTGCCTAAGCAAGTTTACCAGATAATTATGAACTGTGCCATACATAGCCCCCAAAGGACAAGAGGGTTACATGTAGCTGAAGAACAGAGTTTAGAAATGCTAAGGAGTGAAACTCAGAGGTCTGTAATTTCTTCAGTTTCAAAGGAGGAGTCAAACTACTGTGTTGACAGGTCACCCCAGTCCACAGCTGGTGTATCAGAAGGAATCTTTGCTAGAGCAAAGAACAAATTCCTGTCTGAAGTGACTAGCAGCTGATCCACTGCAAACAACCCTCCTCAGAGTACTGTTCCTTTGTTTGACTTCAGTGAACCCCAATTTCTCAACTTCAGTTTTAATAATCACTAGCAAATGGGACTGCAGAGAAGGTGACAGGGCTTTCAAAGTGTAACACCCAATTCTTCATTCAGCAAGTTAAAAATAGAAATATAATTCAGATTATATTCATGTAACTTTTTGATTATAAAACTTTTGCCCAAGCTTCTACCCTCAAGCTTCAAATTTGAGCCTGAGCATCACAGCCATGGGACTAATACATCATAAGAGCTTTTGTCCCTCCAGCTTCTTACCTCTGTTCCTCTAAGGTCTTTGGGATAGTAAATGTCTTCAGTCATTTGAACACTTAGGCCAAAATCCACCAAAACAGCTTTAGTTGACATAAAGACAATGTTGCTTGCTAAAAGAAAAACAAAAATGAAACATTTATGTTTCTAGGACTTTGGGCATTTATTTTACAACACATCTGTTTTACCTGGATGTTAGCCTAAAAAGGGAGATTAACACAACCAGTTTCTATGGCTGACACAGTCCTCCTTCTAGCCAAAATGGGTCTGTTAGTGATTTGATCCAATTTTAAATGTTATCTTAAAAATCAAACAGGACTGGTTTATGCAAAAGAAGAATCAGCATTTGGTCATTTTCACAGCTTAAAAAAAAAGAAGAGAGAAATTGGCTGAAAATAAGGGAGGAAGGTGGAAGACTGGTAGGTACCTCAGCACAGTGAGGCTTGCTCTAAAGATGTTTGCTGATCTCCACAGCGGAGGTCATACTGTGCAGGTCTGGCTATAAACAACGTAACTGTTGGTCACCAAGAGGTTTCTCTACACTGACGAGTTAAATGAAGACGGAAGTAGAGAGGTACCAAGGTCCCTCCACAGCAGTTACACCAGTCTCCTGCACCAGTCACCAACAGAAGCTCAGTGTGATGCCAGAGGACAGACTATGGCTGCAAAAGTAGTAAGATAGAGAGTTCCAAACTCCTACCGAACTGCAGCAGTATCTAGGAGCTTAATTCACTTTCCTTCATAAAACTCTGCCTAAGGCAGAACTTTGTACTCAGAGGGTTTCTTTGCAGTTGGATTTCTGATCAAATATTTATGAAGATAGTGCTCTGTATAAACCTTGAGAAATTCCAGTTTGCTCTTTCAGAAGACTTGGACAAATGAAGTCTCTAAGTTACACAACAGAAACATTTTCTCCTAGAGGAAACTGTGGGTCATTTCCCATCCTGACAGTGCCTACTGTGACTATAGTGGGAAGATGCAGGCTTCATTTCAGCAGTACTGTTGCAATATTTCACATATCTACCTCCCTACCAGTGCTACAAAACTACATAAATAAGTGTGTAATTTCAGGGATGTCTTTGAAGTTAAGGATTAAACCCCACATAAAGGATGGTGAAGAGGACCACACTGCCGCAGTACAGCAGGCTCTGCTGCCTGTTTGGGACTGCAGCCTCAGCTTTGGCTGGTTTTGGACTGAAGTTCCCCCCTTCAAATAGCCTTATGATTTAACTGCTTTCCAACGAAGGATTAAAATGAGCGGCAGCACTGAACTGCTCCTAAAAGTCAACAGAAAGTCCTCCTCCCCTTCTTAGCTCAGGGCAGTCTTTCTCCCAGTAAAATTCCCATCTCCTCCCTCCTTAGCAGGACAGAGACTCAATAGCATCAAATGCAGCAAGGAAGAAATCAGAGATGTTTGGGAAACAGTCTTTTCTATTGATTCTGCCTGGCAAGGGAAAACACACCGACAAGCAGTGGGGATGGCTGCCATTAAGGGTTGCTCAGCGTGAATAAACCAGCTTCCTGCAGGCAGGAGGTGGCTGGGGTTTGCACACAGGGACCTCCAAGCCTGGTGGTCATCAGCCCTGGGGGGCCTCCACCTCAGCTACTGCTCTGCATTCAGTAATGCAGACAAAGGCTGGAAAAAGCAAAACACTCATACCCACCGCATTCACTATGGGCCAGTTGTCCTATCCACTATCTAGATGTAGCGGGTTGGGTTTTGGCTGGTTTGTTTTTTAAACCTTTTAATGTCATTGTTATTGACTCTTACTACAAGTGAAAAAGCCCAGCTAAGGGAAAAATAAAGCAGTTTTATAGTTGCCAGAATCTCAAAGGCTTACATCTAAAGTACTGACCCACATTCACTTCAAAAAAAAAAAGCAAAACCGAGATAGAAATTTAGCAATTCCTGATAATCATCTCCTGTCAAGTATTCATTGTAACACTTCAGTCTGAATATTTCCATTTTAAACCCTCAGGTTTAGCAAAACTTAACTTGCAGAAGAGATACATCTTCATCAGAAGTACTGTTGCTAGAAAGGTAGAATTTATCTGTCTGCAGGGAGGGGTGGTATTGGGAAAAACAGTATTTAATATTAAATGTAAGGCATTAAATTTTAAAGCCCCTTAATATTAATGTATTTAATTTAGGTACAGTATCACTGTTTTGATTATTTCTACATGTCAATATCCAGAGCTTTTTAAAAGCAAACATATACTGAAATTTGCAGTAATTGTCAAAAATTATGTTACAACAAAATTGTTGAAACTAAAAAACAGTACCAATTACGTATTTAGTTCTCAAAGCATCTCAACCTAAGGAACAGCCATGTAGAAACATAAAACCTAAAAGACGGTGCAAGTGCAAGGTGAGCATCAAAGCACTCAGGATGGATTTACACGAAAAGAGGAAAACTTCTGGCTTAACACAGACTGGTAATTTTGCTCATTTTACTTGGGTTTTCATTTCAAATAGAGTTGCTCAAGAAAGGCAAATGAACTATGACCTTGCCTTTGTTGAGCATTATCCACGCCTCTTTCCCAGAGATGTGAGGCTATGCACCCCAGCTCAGTCCTAGCCCCAGCCCAGTTTGGACCAGAAAGTACCTGAAGGAATCACACACACATACGTTTGATATCGTGGTGGATAATCCTCTTGGAGTGGAGAAAGTCAAGTCCTTTCAGAATATGTTTTGTAACCCAA
Organism: Eurystomus gularis; assembly: GCA_013400335.1. Classification (NCBI taxonomy): domain Eukaryota; kingdom Metazoa; phylum Chordata; class Aves; order Coraciiformes; family Coraciidae; genus Eurystomus; species Eurystomus gularis. The sequence continues at coordinate 221,225 of VZZY01008877.1, read as the reverse complement.
ATTATTTCAAATTCTCTCATAGGACCACAACTCTCCAGCTTTTCCATGACAGATCCTCCCTCTCCGGCTTCCATAAAGAGATGGATTGTCTCATCCCACAAAATAGCACCGTATAATTCAGCAATGTTTTCGTGACGGAAACATGCCTGTATTTCAACATCTGACGGTTTGAACTGTTCCACTGGGACCTAGGACATGGAAACAAAACCACAGAAAAGCAGCTCAAAAACCAAGTTATCTGTACTAACACTAATTATCCTATAGATTAAAATGGAAGAGGGAAGCACTTCTATCCACTTGTTAAAATACAGAGTTTTATTTTGATCCTGTGACTTGTTCTTCCTTTTCAGTTGAGATACATCACATTTAAAGTTGAGAGAGGTTTTGGAATCATGCCCAAATAAAAAGTGCAATCTTCCAGAAAAAGCAATGCAGTAAGAGTCATTCCCGTCAAAATCCGGTGGTTACGCAAAAGCTCTGTGCAAACTTCCTGGTGAAGGAGATAAAAATCCCACTGCTTTTTCCATTAGCTTTGTGCAGTCTCATCTGCTCTACCAGAGCTGTACACCTGCCTGACACGTGGATTAGTGCTTGCAGCGCCCAGCACAGTCTACAGGCTAACCATGCTCCAGACCATTACTGACCTTGATTCAAACCTTATCAGCAGTGTTTTATGTCTTACAAACATAAGTTTGAAGTGAGACTTGGCAGCACTACATTTTTTTTTAAATTACTGACAGCAGATTGCTAAGACAATAAAAATCAGTGTTTGCTTACACATGGAAAGGCTACATATCACTCTTTATTCTTCTTCCCTCAGACTTGTGGCTGTAAACCAAACAAGAGGCTAAACTTTCTACTGCAATGAGAAATACTGTTTGTATTTTCATAAACATTAGGATGCTTTATTTCTGCAGTGGGTTTTGCAGGAGCAGGAAACTAAATCTGTCCCCATGAGGATACACTGACTGCAAGGGAAGGACACACAACTGCCTCCCCAGCTCTTCACACACAGAATACAGGTACTTATTCACAAGCCAGGGGATATACAGCAGTTTCTCAGATGAGCTTTTACTGGCCCTGAATATTTACTGCCTAATTCAGAACAGTATGTTGAAAGGCAAAGTTAAAAGAAAATGTTGTCTTGCATAAAAATAGGGGGGTGCTCAGCAGTTTTCTTGAGATATCTCACAACCTTAAGCTCAGTCAGTGCCCAAAACACAGTAAGAGTTGCAAATAAACGGAGTTCCCAGGAACATTAATGGGACTGGAACAATGAAAACTGAAGTCTGAGGACCCCAGTTAAAGGATGAGATCCTAAAACCATGTGCAGCAACATGGTTTTGCTATCACCTTCTGCAGGGATGTGATGTAATGCTGACATTTTACCACCACGAGTACAACAGGGCAAGTAGAAAATTCTTATACACCCACACTGCAGCAAGCCTGCCCCCGTGGCAGTTACACATGCTTCCAGATACTTTCAAAATGCAGAAACTTTTGCAGCCTCAGAGCCAAAAAGTTAACTTGTTTTAAGAGTTAAAAATGTGTATTTTTCCTGCCTCATGTAGGCCAATAAAAACAAGATGATCATCAGCCTAACAGTGGAATTTGATGCAGACATATTTGAAAATATACTCTATGTACTATGTTATACAATATTTGCTCAGAGATAAAACTACTGAACTAACATACCAGTTTGCACGCCATTCGTTTCTTGGTTTCTCTATCTTGTGCTAAGTACACCTTCCCAAAAGCTCCCCGAGGAATAAAATCAGAGCCAATGTTCCTGTAAGTCAGCTTCCACGGAAACAGGAGCACATCTGAGTCGATTTGATAGCGCCCATTCTTGGGTGTGATCTGTGGAGTTAATTAAAAAAAAACCACCACAATGAAGTTAAAACTTCTTCAATCCTAATTAATTTTATACATGTAGTGGAAAAAAAAAATAATGTATCACTTCTATACGTGCATGATGCATGCAATCTATTCAGCAGTCTTTATTTAGAAACAGCAAATGGGAACAGCATGTGAGGTGCGGCACTCATTCACAGCCCAGGCATCCACGTTTCTCTCCAGTGACTAACATACAAAGTGTAAGTTGCAATTAATTGTCTTGAAACAACAACAACAGCAGCTGGGTTAATTAAATTACCCAGCTCTTGCTATTAGATTTACCAGCACATTTGTCCTTCCTGTAATCTGCTAACTTGTTACACCACATACCTGTTACTCATAGGCTATCTTACATGATGTGAGCAAGAGTTTCAGCATTTCCTAATCTCACATGTACTGCTAGGGGAGAATATTTTCATTTTCCATCTCGTATCAGAGTTTCTGCTGCTTAGTAAAAAGATCAAAGAAGTCTGCCACAACTTTACCAGCCGTTGCCTTCTGGTTTTATATTGTAGTTCAAAAAAACAGAGCAGGAGACACACTGTCTGTTTTAGGCGGGTAATATTGGGAACTTTGGTTCTCTATACTGTCAACAAGGCAAGGAGGACTCCTCCAGGAAGCAATTTAGAGCATCTAAGCCACTATCTTGCTCTAAATCTTCCTCCGAAACAGCTCCCTCGCTCTGCGCATGAAAGAGAGAGACCAAACTCGCAACTGCAGCCATGTGAGTACTGTTTGAGGTTTGATGTTATTTCTTCAGTCTTTTAGTATTCTCCCAGCTATAGAATTAGTAATGTTTCCTGGGAATGTGCTTCTAATTAATTCAGGAATATACAGTATTGTCAGTACCTGGAACATCATTAACCTGTTTACTGCTACTTTATCGAGATTCTTGAAGATACATAAAAGCAGATCAAGGCTATTTATCACTTCATGCCTGTCACAAGGCCTCACGTAAGGTAACAGCACGCTAGGTTTAGATTTCTTCATATGATGTCACACACCATCTTTCTGTGCTTAAGCTACTTTCACGTTTTTCAACTGGGAAAGTATCTTCCTGATTGCTAAAACTGTAATTTGTGATATCTACACGAAATAAGTTAATTCTTGTAAGTTCTTAATTTTGGGAAGGATAAGTTCTTAACTGTTGGGGGCTGTGTGTCTTTTAATGCAAAAAATTTTGCTTAGGATATGCAGAATGAGCCTCCTCTCTACTTATCAGAACCAGGGTAAAGACTCTAAGCAATCCAAATATATCTCCTGCTCACCTTTGCATTTCAAGGGGTTAAGACTAGCTAATCCACATAGGTTACATGTACCCTGGGAAGTAACACCCATCGAGAGGAGTGGATTTGCAAAGCAAGGGAGCTGCGACCACCACACTATTCACATTTTCAGGAGTTTTTCAGGACTAGTTCTTTGCCTGGTCCTGTGGAGTGAATGCTCATTTGTGGATGTTATGCATCCTCCAGTTTAGTTTCAACTGAAAGATATCCAGCTTGTGTGCTCCAAGACCTTTTGTGACATGAGCCACAGCACAGTCAGTGGGGGTCACAGGCAATCACCAACACTCCTGATCCTCACTGAAATGCTCTAGATATTTACAATGGAGATGCACCTGCTGACATGCATGTACAGGTAATGTCCTGCCTCCAATCCTCAGTTGCTTAATGGGCTCACGTGCACCTAATAGTACTTGGTTCATACCAATTGTATGCACCTGTAGAAACAATATGCAAGCAAAACAACCACAAGTATGTAGAACAGTGTCCATCCTAAGTATAGGAAACATTTAGTATTAGTAAGTATCATTTCAGTATTACAGAGTTTAACAGTGACTGTTTTGCAACACTGCAATGCTCCCTCCAAATCAGAATAAAACAATACTCTGTGCTATTTCACACTTGAGTAACCAGTAAGCCTCAAGCAACAAATGTTCACATATAAAACATATTACATGCAAGATATTTAAGATGACAGATGTGGAATATCTTATTAAATTTTAAAGCCCACACAACCATATATGAATAAACTTCAATTTCATAATTGATTATTTCCAGAGCAACTGATTTTTAAATAGAAGTCCAAAAACCCTAGTATCTACAGATGCTTGTAGCACAAAAGTCATTTTAGGGAAAAAATGAACATAACTCAAAACAATTAATCTATACTTGAATTTAGCAGTGTGTGATATTGCATAATATCCTAATTCTGAAAGTCATAGTTAATACTATATGCTTTTTCTCCTTACATTACTACTTTTACGTTTTTTGCAGATAGAATGAATTCAGTAACTATACAAAATAGATCCTAGACCTTTATTTTTAACTTTTGAATAATGAACTCTTTTTACTGCATTAACACAGTGCCCTGGAAAACCCTTAGCGTCTCCCAAACCTATGAGCCATCACAGTTGAGGCTTTTGCTTTTTAACTGCATGTTTCAAGTTGTATTCACTGTTGGGAAATGTTTTCTAATCTCCAGGGATACCAAGAGGCAACATAAGTGTGGATCTTTCTGAAAAACAGACCTTTCTCCATAGCTGCCTGAGACTGTAGGGGCTAGACTTGATGACCTCAGAGATCCCTCCCAGTCCCAGGTTTGCACAGGGAACAACAGCCTGACTGTTACTCCTGGGACTGGGGGTGATTTTTATCTAGATTCATTAAAAACTTCTACGGCTTACTAATTTTCAAGTAAAAAGAAAACAGACATACCACATTCAAGAGGATTCCAGATTCTTGCTGTCTGCATCCTTTAAATTGTTTTGCAGTGTTGGACACCTGATTTGCAAAAGCAAGCAGGTCTTCCACTGTCCCATACTTGACCGAGGACATCAGAGAAACCTCCCCTTCACAAAACAGTAAAGATTCTGCACGTTCTTCATTGTGATTTGCCTCTTCACACATTGTAAGTAAGCTGTCTTCATAGACTGCAAGGTCTCCTCCTGGATACAGGTTTTCCATGATGTCTATCACCTCAGACATATTCAAATTATTTAGCAACAAGTCAATCTCCTCTTTGCTATCACTACCCGTGCTCATATACTCCATTACTGTCCACTTTGCAAAACCACTCCTGAAAAAAAAGTAACAAACAAACCTCAAAACACTTTTTACCTAGATTTGTTTTAGCAAAGTAAGAATTCAAAGAAATGACCAGGGTGATAGACAGCTCATCATTATACAGTTAGATTTGAAAATATTAATTTGTATCATGAAGAAAATCATAATTAGTAGACTGGGTGAAGAGGANTTGGAATTTACTTTGATAAAGCTTTTTATTAGAGGAATTGGCACAGTAGGGAAGCATGAACTAGTCATATTTTGCTGGATATGCAAAAATTAAGGAACTCATTATTTGAAAATGAATGACAAAGAGAGATATAAATGTACTCAGTCAGTTTATCCCCAAGTTTTTATGAGTAATTTATGCGATGTGTCCAGAAAGAGGAGGTGGTAATGGAGTAGGATCATTCCACTAGAAATAAGCACCTGTTAGTATCATTGCATAAAGCACAAGTAAGTCACCACCTGAGATATACAACCCATTTTTTTAGCAAATAATTGATCACAACTAGACTTGAACTGAAGTTTTTACCAGTTTCAGAAGAAAGTCAGAAATTGAGTTATCATAAAATAATGAGCTTTTGGAGCAGTTTGTTCTGCTCTCACTAGTCCTACCAATGACTTTCCAAGCTAAATCTTATCTGTTTTGCTGAAACGGACTTTCACTACAAGAGTTCAACATTCCCAAAAGTTCCTTCCCATCCCAGGTTCCTACTTTAAGCCAGAGATAGTTACTCTGTTCAAGTTGAATACGTAGGCATGGTCAATCTTAAAAGACTTACACAAATAGTTTTCAATGCATAAATGTCTAGAGCACTTACCTCGTATTTATCCTGGTTACATCACACAAAACCATCAAAAACGTCTCAATATAATCCCTGAAGTCGTCATGTTTCTGGAACCCGTATTTACCACCAAGGATAATTTCACAGTGTTCTGTTGCTGTCTATTAGAAAAGGCAAAACAAATAAAGCCATGGCATACCAGCTCAAGCAGAAGGACTAGTTTATACCATTTGACCCTTTGCTTCACAGGCTTCATGGAAAAACTAGTAATCACAAGGCTGAGATAACAGGGGATTTTTTTCTGTAGAAACAGATGACAGCTCAAAAAAGAATCAAGAATCAAGCTACTGTACGATCATCCAGATTTCCAAGTAGTACTGAAAAATAGTTTTTCCATGGTTAGGTCCTGAATTTTATTCTCCCTGCTTCATGCTTGCTAATAGCAAAGAGGAGATACATCTCCTTTTCCTCTAGCAGAACTGACTAAAACATGCCCCGTTTAGAGACTTTTCATTTCCCTTTTTCGTAATCCACTGCAACCATCTATTTTGGGCAGAAGAAAACAACCAGACAAAAAGAAACAGAAAAAAAGAAGAAAAGCAGCAAGCACAACCTATTTTTCTCAAGGACAAGCAGAAGACTCGGTCCCCTGAGACCATGAAGCAATGCCGTTTGTCCAGGTACAGTTTCTGGTTATGATCATTATCTTTCTTACCCTCCCTGCAAGGACGTGGAAGCTTTGTGGCACATATTTCTCATGGGTTACAGTATTTACGTCAGCTCTAACGTTGAAAAAAACCAAGTAAAATGACGCAGCTGACTTGGCAAAGAAACTCAGCCCACGTGCTGTGAGCTCGAAAGGCAGGACAGGAGAGCTCAGCAGATGCACCATAGAAAAGGACAAGGGGAGTTCCTGAGGTACAACATGCTCTTTTTCAAACCCCTGGGGTGACGGTGGCAGAGCAGCACCATGCCCCTCATCCCCCCAAGACGGACATAGTGACTTTCACCAGTATTCTACACCAGTTCCCCAGCCTCAAGCCAACCTGATGGCACCCCTAGCATTAGGACAGCCAGGCTGGAAACACTGCGGTCACTGCACTACTCGAGTGAGGAGCACCCAGGCTTTGCAATTCAGGTGCTGAAAGAGGTCAGGATTTTCCAACCTACACAAGAAATAAAAGATGCTAGGGATGTTTTCTAACCCCTAGCATTCTACCTTCTGACTCTAGGCCCAAGCTAAAGGTTAACAAAGCTTGAAAGTGTTTATTCTTTATTGTAAAGGTGATTTATTTTTTTCCCCACAGCAGGACTTCTATTCATTACAATTTTTGCTGCTTAATTAGTGGGGGTGGAGAGAAAAGAAACAGTCCAGTCATAAAAGGAACTCAGAGACTTGCATGCATAAAGTCAGGTAAAGTTAGAAACTAGTCCTGAGGGACTTCCTGGAAAAAAACACGAGCCTCTAGATGCTCTAGTCTTTTGTGACTAAAGATAAGTACATAACACATTAAAGTAATTCACTCTTCGATACTGTTTTCATGTATGAGGCATCTGTACAGTTTAGACCAAATGCAGCTTTCTGTAAGCACCAGCTCTGCTCTGTTCTTCAGAACGTTCCCAAACTACAGCACAATACTAACAATACCCTCAACATTTTCACTACTACCTAAAAAGCTCTGAATAACAAGAAAAAGTGACTATAACTACAACCTGCATATTCTCAGTCCTCATAGTGCTTGAGAAAAGCTGCAGGCCCTTTTTCCCCTATCTAGCAAATTTTAAACCCTAAAAGTTTACACTATGAGAGCAGTATCTAGACTATGTAAAGTATGTAAATATTTTTTAAATTATGCAGCCATTTATGTATTATATTTATGTACTATATTTCCACCACTGGCAAAAAATGGTTTCCATTTGCCAGTAGGGAATTAATTCTTTCTTTTTATCCCTAAAATGCTGTACTAGTATCTGTGGTGGGCATTCAAGGAATGGTCTAAATCATTCTATACAACCCAGGTACATTAAAAAAATCACATCACTAAGTATGCTTCACATAGGTTCTCAGTTAAAAAACTGTTCTTACCAACAGTGAAAAAATAAAACTAAATGTAAGCACTTAAGTCAGTTGCTAAAGCACAAGACTCTTTCTCCAGTTTTGCCATTATTTCAACATCATCACATGAGTAATTTGCAAGCCAAGAGTTTCTTTCTCTATTTATCATGACTAGCTTTTCCTTAAGCCCATTTTTCTGAAATGTGTGCTGCTTGAGAGCATCCTTACATCCATCATATTAAGAGTAACTGGATACCGTACTTCTGAGCTCCTGGGGGATTTCTGTGTGTCAAGGATCAACAAAGCAAAAAACCGACCAAAATCTACAATATAAATTGGAAAAAACCAACCAACCAAACGAACCCCCAAAAACCCCACAAAAATCCAACGAAACAACCTAACCAGAAACTGCAGACACTGGCTCCACAAAATCATACACTCATAATAATGATGCAGGGAATAATTTTCTGTTCTCAGTGGCAAGTAATTGTCCACCAGTAATGGACAAAGTCCTTATTTGCTTTTAGGAAAAGTTATTGACAGACCTTGAAGAATAATATCCCTTCCAAAAAAAAAGTTCTGCTGTTAAGGGACAAGAAATATCAACAGTTTAAACTTCCACCTCATTTCAGATTTCCGCTTAGGAAAAAGTCAGAAACCCCCACAAAGCCTGCCAGCGCATCCGCACCCCCAGCCCCAGCCCCAGCCGAGCCGCGCCGCCAGCGCAG
>VZZY01008877.1:111643-209938 GCA_013400335.1 Eurystomus gularis | reverse complement strand
GGGGGGGGTGGTCCCGGTGGCAGCGGGCTCGGCCTGTGCTTTCCCAGCCGTAGCGCCAGGGTGCGGCCCAGGAGGCCAGAATCCGCTGTCGTGTAGGACCTGTTTAAGTGTAGGTATCAGCTAGAGGTAAATGAAGTGACAGTGATTATCCTGAGAGACCCCCTTAGAAAGACATAGGAAACGTCGGATTGATACCGTGCCTGTAGTACAAGCCGAGAACTAGTGAGAACTGTCTGTTGTTGATGTGCTGTAACTTGAGTGTACCGTGTAACTTAGAGTTCATGCGTTTGTGAGCCTGAGGCCTGTGCTTATACTTACGAGCTTGAAAAGCATTAGGTTGTAACCTTTGTTTAAAGAGAAGAGGTCGGGCTGTATTACCACCGTTTCACAAAAACAACAGTCTTTTGTTGCTCATATCCTTATACCAACAAATATGCAGCAAATTGGATTCAGGAACAATTCCAAATTTCAGTTGATCATTCTTGTTTTGGTGTATAAATTTGGTCATTAGTCTCACCTGGTTTGCTACATGACTGGGTGAATGTTTGCATTAGCGTTAGCATGCAGAGAGCAGCATTAGAATATGTAGGAGAACCATGTGGAGGACGGGGCTGTTTCTTCCAGCAGCAGTGCTGCTGTATGCCTGTTTAAAATAATTGTGAAGCTCTAGCACTAACTGGAAATGTTGTATGGAACTGGTGACAAAGGCAAAGTGGACTGCTTGTCATGCATTCAAAGTGCTTCCAGCCACCATTTGGATGTGATCATCTGCCTCTGTGCTATGCTTAGATTGTGCAAGTGACAGCAGAGCTGGGAAGAGATGTTGGAGCACATCTTCTGCTATAGTAACTAGGCATGTAAGGTAGTAAATCAGGCAGGAATCACACCGTCACTCTGGTCTAACGCAGAGCACTGTGGGAGTGAGAAGATCTTCATCTCCTGAATGTGTCGCTTATCCACAGGACTTGTCCTTTCGGCATTTCAGTCACTTCACACATCTCTTCTCCTGCAGAAAATAGGATATTTATCTTCTTAAAGTGCTTCTTGGGTCTTCTGAGGAGAAATGCTACTTAAAACTAAGCTAATGAAACAACTACTCAGGTTATTTACTATTTACAAGCCTCTGTGAGAGCTCAAGAAACTTGTAAAATAAAAAGATTTTTTAAAACCCCAATAAATACTAACAAGTGTTAAACATAGAATAAAGAGCTCTGCTGAAGCTTTCTGTAGCACACAGTAGCTGTAGGGAAATAACTGTGTTCTCCAGCTCCGCAGTCTGAATTGCAAGCAGCAGTGTCAATAGGTAGCAGCTTTATAGGCTCTGGCAATATGATTTGGTCAATGTATTAGTTGGAGAGTTATGCAGGAAAATGATTATGATTTCAAATTTGAGACATGACCCCTTTGTCTATATTTCATTTTTCTAATGAAGAAAACAGTTTCAATATTTCTGGATGTTTCAGCATGTCTCATTTCCATGTTAACTCTGCAAGACTGTCAGAAGCAGTATAGATTGCCAATCATGTGGGGAGATATGACTGATCCGTCGGTTTACTGTAGAGTAGGTGAAAGTATAGTATTCAACTAAAATTTTGAGTAGGAGTTTACTGTAAAAGAAGATGATGAGTTGTAAAAATTAGCAACTATTTAATTGTTAGGAACGTGAAAGTGGTGGTTTTGTGGTGGCTGAGAGATTATCTCATCAGTGCAGCTTGCCAAAGGTCTAGCTCTGCTCATACCATAGCTGGCCTTTCCAGACTTGTATGTAGAGTCTAACGGTGTGTGCTGACTTTTGATGGTGAACAGCAAATCAAAGAAGAGCAAAGGCTCCTTGTATCATCAAGCTTCTGTGGCATCAAGGGAAGTCAGTATTGTTTTCTTCCTACATTTCCAATTCCTTGTTCTTATAAATGTATACTTTTGTGAGAAAAATATGCTTATGTTTGGGTCTTTCATTCAGTCTTGATTGTTTTCTCTTTTGCTGTAACCCTCAAAGGGAGCCAGGACAAACCTTTGTTCAGTTGATCAATCCAGAGGAAGAGATTAAGTGTGCTAAAATCAGTTTTAAATCTTTCTGTTTATCTAGAAAAGCCTTGATGCTCATTTCTTCTCACAGATGCTGAAGTCAACACCAGAAAGAAGACATTCACAGAGGTCCAAACAGAACGACTGGAGCAAGCAGAAAGGACTGTTTTAATTAAGTGCCCATCAAAACTTAATGAAAAAAAATTATTGCAGTATTTAGCCAGTCATGGAAACATTAAGAGCCATTTCTTTTTTGAAAATCGTGTAAGTAATTAACAATGTAAACTAAAATCCTGGCTTAGACAAAAAGAGATACCAGGGTTTGGTCAAGGCTTCATACATGCAAGTTAAGCAAATTATATATAATCAGTGTATTAACTTAGTTAAAGTTTCCAAATTGCTGAGCGACAGATTTTTATTCACAAGTCAGCTAAGTGACACCTCTAAGGAATAGCTAGTAACCTGTTTTGCACTAAATCTTTGAAATGTTTACTTAGCACTGTTCATTGTTTGACCAATAGAGCTAACTCTTTTTTTATGTTTCTTGAGCATTACAGTTGTGAAGATAAGTAGAATTCAATTTAATGCTTTCTGCGAAATCTGAAATATTTTTGACCTCTTGTGGAAAAGTGCCTAGTAAGTGTTGAGGTGTAGAACCTAGTGTTCAGCTTCGGGACTGTCATATTAATCTGTCTCAATCCTCCCAGGAACATGTAAATGATATCAGTACAGTCAGGTCAAGGCTTGTATGCATTTATCTAACCCTGTGTGTTTCCATTCTTAATGTTTTAGGGTATCAATGCTCTAATAGAATTTTCAGAAAAGAGCAGTATAGCCTCACTGCAGGACGCTATTGGAGTCCCAAGTGCTGCAGAGCATCATGTTGTCCCATTTAAATCTAGACTTTTTACTTTCACACTGAAAAACCCGGCGAGTCAAGATGCTGCAGAGACACCAGTTCACCTCTCTCCTCAGTCTCACATTCCAGTGAAAGAGCTTATTCAAAAGCTTTGTCATGCAGACAGTGTAAGTAGAGATTTCTAGATCTCTCTCAATTAAAAATGAACCATGTACATTCCAGATTTGCAAGTGGTCCTGTGCAACTTATAATTTGTTTCTATTAGAAAAGAAGTAACCCCTGTTAGAAATTTGTGTGAATGGTTCTCCTACATTGAAACAAATATATGAAACTAGTCACTTAAATTGTCAAGATGCTTTTTTTTTGTATGAGATAAACCTGTTTGAGGTTGAAAAAAAATCATCTAATTGCAATGATATTAAGTAGATGAAAATACATGTTAATAGATGGAAGATGGGTCATTGTATTTTTACAGTGTTTATTTTCTTGACTAGATAAGCAGTCAGATGTATGCTCTGCTGAATGAGTATCAGCTTACAGAAGAAAATATCAAGCTCCGATTTCTGGCCTGTTCTCTCGTTCGGGATTTCACACGTGCATATTTTCCAGACAGCACAGTAAAGCCATTCGGTTCTTCAGTCAACACCTTTGGCAAATTGGGATGTGATGTGGACATGTTTCTGGACTTCCATGATACAGGAAAGCATGCTACAAAAATGGTAAGATCACGCTGTGCATCTTCAGTCTGTTGGATTTTTTCAACAGAGCAACTCATTTGCCTTTTCACACCCAGGAATCAGTTTATTTTTACTTAGCATTTACTTGAGTTCAGACTATAGATTGTGAACAAGTTTATTTGAATATTTGGATTTGAAAACTGAAAAGCTGGATGTGACAGGAAAGAGATCTTCCTTGCAATAGGAAGAAAATGGTATTGTGTTTAAGTAGACTGTTAGGGTGAATTTCATTGTGGAAAAAACCCCAGTATCCTACAAAATTGATCAAGCAGTGTCAGACCTTCCCAATCTACTGTTACATTCTCTTTTCTGGAGCTGCTGGGCTTCATCAATGCTGTTTTAAAGCTTGGCTTTGATTTTTAGGGTCCTCCATGTGCTAAAGCATAATAATTTTGTGCGTGTGCATTTTGGGAAGTTTGTGTGGCTCTTTTCCTTAGTTTAAAGCGTAGACTTCATGCTACAGAAATTACTGAATTATGTACTGGGGTGCATAAATAGAAACACACACATAAGAGTGTGTTGCAGTGTCGAAGTTCAAGACCTTGGACAGTATTGGTGAGTAGTTGCAGGTGGCACACATGTTCATACTTGTGTTGTCTGTCTAGAGAAAATGATCATGTTAACAGCACCTCCCTTTCATTGTGAAGGGAATTAGTTGGCTTAGTCCTGAAAGGAACCTGAGGGTAACCTGGTATATGTGTACTGTAGATGTTTTGGGGATCAGGACCCAAGAACAAAACAGGAACCGAGCCAGATCATTAATGCTGGTCAGATACTTTCCCTTGTCAGACTTTGTAATTATTTGAGTACTGAATTGATAATACAACAGTAAGCACCAAGACAAGTGGCGATTACTAAACAAGTGCAGAGGCTTGAAATTGAAATACACTCACTTGAATTTGCTGACTAAAGTACAGAATTTGTATCACTACTTCAAGAAGCTGGAGGGTTACCAGGCTGTCAGTAGGCAATATTCAGTCAACAATATTGCTTTTTTAAATGCACATCTTAAATTTCTTCTTAATTATGTCTTTGCCCATACTACGATTCAGAAATCTGTGCTGTGTAACCCAGTTCACATGCTTAGCGTTGGTGTTTGGACAGCTTCAAATTATAATGGTTATTTATAGTAGGTTTTGTCTCAGTCCTTATGTGTGTAAGCATAAAGAATGGGAAAGGGCTAGACAAGGCATTTCTGGAAGGATCTTACCTCTTACTGCTGACTTTTTGACTGGACAGTGTAAATATCCATTAGGATTGGAGAACAAAATATGAAAAAGAGAGATGAGCATCGGGGTAGGAAGAAGGGAGAGTTAGATCAGAAATGCCCTGTGGAGAAGTGATTCTTCATGGATTCTGAGTGGGTAATTAATTGATTTTGGTGTTTTGAAAACTTTATTTGCATGGTGACAGATAATTTGGGTAAAACTAGCTTTGTTCTCCTTAAAAAAAATAAAAGGACAACGAGCTTAATCTTCTGAAGATTGAAAATGAACTCTGCTTTTCTGTACAATTTGTATACTGCTGTGTACATTACTTTTAAAGAAATACCCCTTAAAATGTATATAGATTTTAGTATTATTGCAGTGATCAAACACAATGAAAGCAAATATGTTGGCTGAAGAGTGGGATCATCGTGTGTGTGGGAAGTGATAAAATCTAGGCACTCACATTTAAACAGTAAAGTTGCCTCTTAAATTTTGGTGGGAAAAATCTCTCAAGTATATTTTCAAAGCATGTTGTTTTATTTGGTATTCATCCTCTGTAGAAATAGAAGTTCTGTTGTGAACTTTAGAGTTGTTCAATGATGGATGAGTTGTCATTACCTGTCAACAGTTGACAGACTTACCACTATGGGTATGCTGAGAGAAAAGCCAGCAGGGATACCGAGTGTGTGTCTTCAAGTTACATGGTAGGTTAATAGCCTGTGTGTCACACTTGTACTCTGTGTGGTGCAGTAAGGCTTTTGTCTTGTGTGCAAGCACAGTCTCTTGACACACAGAAGATTATGATCTTATTAGTTTTGTTGAAGTTTTGGCATGTTAAAACACGGGCGCATCTGCTGCATCAGTGTGAAAGTATGTACAAAAATAAAGAACATTGTCCTATAAAGTGTATAAATCATTAGTGCAACTCTTGTGTCTTGATTCAAGCATAGTCAAAATGGGAGACTAAGGTGCCAGCACCTAGAGAGCTTTGTGCTTTATAAGTGTGGTGGGTTCACCTTGGCTGGCATCCAGTTGCTCTTGTCACTCCCTCCTCAGCAGGATGAAGGGAGAAAATGAGATGAAAAAGCTTGTGGGTCGAGATAAAGTTGGGGAGCTCACTTACCAGTTACTGTTGTGGGAAAATGAAACTCAACATGGGGAAGTTTAATCTAATTTACTGCAAGTAAATAACAGAGTAGGATACTGAGAAATAAAAACATGAAATTAAAAACAACTTCCAGCACCCCTTCTTCTTCCCAGGCTCAGCTTCATTCCCAGCACTTCTACCTCCTTCCCCTAAGCAGCACAGGAGGATGAGGAATGGGAGTTGTGGTCAGTTCATAATGCTTCATTTCTGCTGCCCCTTCCTCCTTATGCTGTTCTGCTGTGCTAATGTGGGGTCTCTCCCATGGGCTGCAGCTCTTCAAGAACTGTTCCAGCATGGGTCCTTCCCACGGGGTACAGTCCTTCAGGAATGGACTACTCCAGTGTAGGTTCCTCACAGGGTCCAGGTCCTGCTAGAAAACCTGTTCTTCTCCATGGCCTGTAGCTCCTGCCAGAAGCCTGCTCTTGTGTAGGCTTTCCATAGGCTGCAGTGTCCTTCAGAGTGTATCCACCTGCTCTGGTGTGGGGTCATCCATGGGCTGCAGGATGGATATCTATGCCACTGTGGTCCTCCATGGGCTGCAGGAGGACAACTTGCATCATTATGGTCTTTGCTGTGGAAGAGAATCGCTGCTCTGGTGCCTGGAGCACCTACTCCTTGGTGTCTGCAGAGTTGTTTCTCTCATACTTTTCTCACTCTCCCAGCTGATGCATAGTATTTTTTATACTTTATTAAATATATATCCCAGAGATGCCACCAGTGTTGCTGATGGCTCAGCTTTGGCCAGCAGCTGGCCCGTTTTGGAGCAGGCTAGTGCTCTTTGTCCAACACGAGGAGCAGCTTCTGGTGTCTTCACAGAAGCCACCACTACCAAAACCTTGCCACGTAAACCCAAAACAGTGGGAAAATAAGATGTTGAGTGTACCTCCTGTGGAAGGCAGCAAGCAATACTTCAGAGGAAGGCAAAAGTCTTATATAGGTAGAAGTGTGATTTATAGGGATACTGATATTCTCCTTGGCAAATTATTACTCGTATACATAAGTTGACTATCTTAGACCAAGTGAAGACATGGAGAGGTAGCTGTAGTTATGATACAGCAGCAACGAAAAGAGTATCTTCTGATTTCTACACTATTGCAGCCTTTCAGGAGGTACCAGCAATGAAGGAAGACCAGGCACTTCAGCACCTATTTACATGAAATAATGTTTTGTGAGTCTTACAGCAAACTGATTACTAATTGTGAATTTAAAAAACAGCAAAAATGGGAGCGTTCTTTACCAAGAGTGGATCATCGATATGCTGTGTGACCACAGATGCAGTCTTTTAGCAGGTGGGCTGTTTGGGAGACCAGTGAATGACTTAGAACAGAGTTCTGTTATATTTTTAGAGTAAGTTTTTGTGTTAAAACAGTTTTGCTTCATGCTTAAGGTACTGTATCAATTTACCCCAGAGTAATGGTTTACTTCATCTACATTTGCTGTTATGAGCAATATGGCAAGAACAGGGAGAGAACCACAGGGTTGGAGCAAATGTTAGGGACCTCTGTCCTGCTGTGTTCAAACACACACGCTGGCTGGAGAACATGGCAAGAGGAGAGCAGGAACAGTCACCTCAGTGACTGCCAGAGCAGCTCAGAAATTCAGCACCTAAAGGGAGTTTATGGGAAAGGTCACAAGGTCCGTAACTTCTGAATTGTTTTGCTTGTCTGTGAGTGCCTGTTTCCCTTGCACTAACCTGGTGATAACAAAAGTAACCCCTCTGTGTCTCAGAGGACTAGTTAGGCCACTGTGTAATGCTGTTTGTGTAGTATGCTTTCACCCGTGACATGTTCCAAGAGGGAGGATATGTCAGTGTCAGGTATTGGATTAGCAAGCACAATTAGTTGAGGCTTAGAAACATGAGAAACTATAAAGAGAACAGGGATTTCATAAGCATGAAGTGGTATAAACTGCAAATATGACAATTCAAAATAGAGATCTACAGGAAAATTCTTTTTTATGTTGGCAGAATACATCTTTGTCAGAAAAACTGTGATGTGATCATTTTAAGTAGCTCTTACAGAAGTTTATCTTCATTTTGAAGGATTAAGTAATTTGCGTGGTTTTTTTTAAATTAAAAAATTTCCTTTGCTACTTGAATCACTAATAATTTGTTGTTCTCTGAGGATTTGAAATAGAATTACTGGTGGTTTGCAGTTGCAGTGGTTTGGTTGTGTTTTGCCCCTCTTTAATTTAATCCTATGCTCTTCTTTTTGATCAGAACGTATATGCTCTTTTGGGAATTCCAGAATTACTTGTTTTAGGCAATAGTGAGATATAGTAGTATTATACCCTCATCTGAACAAGTAACTTCACAGTAAGTTGATCACTATTAACCTGGAAAAACTGAATCACTGAAAAAGAATATAAAAGAGAAAGCAATATGTTTTACCTTTTAAAGTTCTGGGGGCTGCTTTGAATATTTTTGTCTTTCAATTCCGAATTGTCCACAATTCTTTGCAAATTGTTGTAATTTTTTGGAAGTATTCTTAAATGTGCTTGATTCCAGAGCTAACACTTTACTTTTAAAATTCTGTGTTAGAAAAAAGGTCCCTTTGAAATGGAATATCAGATGAAAAGATTGCCATCTGAAAGGTTAGCAACTCAGAAAATTCTTTCTGTGATTGGTGATTGCCTTGATAATTTTGGTCCTGGATGTGTGAGCATACAGAAGATACTCAATGCTCGCTGCCCGCTGGTGAAGTTTTCCCATCAACCAACAGGATTCCAGTGTGACCTGTCAGTCAGCAACAGGTGAGACCTAGTTTTAAAGAGTTTAGGAAGAATACTAATGTACTTGTGTTCTGGAAACCCGTACTAAAAACTCCTTAGTCTACTCCGTTCTGTGTCCTTAACAAATGTGAGTGTTGGCTCTGAAAGTACAACGGATGTTGTTGACTTCTAGAGCTTAGGTTTTAATGTGCTTAAGATATCTTTCTCCAGCATAGAAAATAATTGCTCCTGAAGCTGAATACTTGAAAACCACTTTTTATGGTAAGGTGGGCTTGTAAGGAGTGGAAAGGAAGCAGTGTACTTCAGTCAGTACTTCCCTTCATGTGTATAGGCATATGCACAGCCTTCTTTTGATTGCTTTTCAGATTAAGCAGCTTCATTGTGTTAATTTCAGTGATTTGGCTTATAGTTATTTTAGTATCTTTTTTTTCTTCTTAAGCGCCTGCATACGCCTGTTTGCTGGCAAGGTATCTTGAATGCTAAACTAACTCACTGCATCAGAAAAGTCTGAAGTGTTACTGTCATTTAGGACCTTTCCCAGCAGCGCCCAATAGAGGGAGCAGGCTTCTTAGAAACACCTCTCTTTACATCCAGTTTTTCCTCTTTCAGCTTGCTCTCATTTGGTTGGCAGTAAAGTATATAATTCCTTTTGCTGTCATGTGTTTTATTAAGAAATACCCACCTTAATCCAGCCGTAGGCCTTGAGTAGCGTGATCTAGTTGAGAGGCATCCCTGCCCATGACAGGGAGGTTGGATTAAATGATCTCTAAGGTCCCTTCCAACCTAGGCCATTCTGTGATTCTATAATGGAAAATGAGTTACTAGCCCTTTTTGTTATAGTTAGGGAATAGTAAAACATGAGTGGTTATCTTTCAGAATACTTTTGATACGACTTTCAGTGCAGATTTTGTGATTTGTCTATATCAGATACAATCAGATCCTAGACTGAATTTTCTGAATTACCCAGAATTCTGTTTCAGAATTTGCAGGAGTTGTTAAGACAGTACGGAGCAGATGTCTTACAATGAAATTCCTTCTGTATATGCAGCTGCAGTGAAAGCCAGCATGTAGTTCTGTGTAGACTTCCTTGTAATTCTTTGCTGATGGTTTGGCTGGTTGAGACTATGTGTGTTGTCTTGTTGTGATATAGAGTAATAACAAACACCTGTGGACACAAGGAAGTGTTGAAATTTTACAGATGTTCCAAAACTTTGACACGGTAAACTTCCCCAGAATGCCATGGTGGAATTTTAGAAGAATTCAGTCCAAAATTGGGAGTAAAAACTCCTGCAACTGTATTTCACAAGCACTTTAGACTAAAACTGCCCCCAGAGTAAGTTTTGCTCTTACACCGTGCTTCCATTTTTTTTCTGCTCCTTCTTGTCCTCCCATTTGTACACTACGTGAATGTTTGTATGACCATATGATGAAGCAGATCAAAAACTGATCCATCTAAAAACCTGTATCCTTCCAGATCAGTTGTTTTTTTCAGCAGGACCAAACATTAGTAATTTGAAAGTTTTCCCTGTTTTGCAGATTTTTTTGTCTCTGCACTTAATCTGTTTTTCAGTGCGTTATTTTATTACTTTTTGGATTAAAGTTGTAAAAGAAATTATAGTTGTACTTTATTATATATTAGGATAGAGATACTATTTAAGGTACCTCAAAGGTAATTGTGACTAAATTGTGGGTTTTGCCTTGATTCTGCATAGTTTTGTGCTTGAGTACTTGGGGTCGTCTTTTGGGTTTGTTTTCCTTCCACTGTGATATGGAACAAGTAAACAGGAAACAGTGCAAACATGTATTATTACTCATAACTGTATCCTCCTTACTATGGAAAGCCACCAGGTATTTCATCCTGGACCATTTCAGATGTGCTTTTCTTTCTTTTTTTTAAATACATAAAAGTTGATTTTGATATATATTTTTTTTTAATGGATACTCTCTTTCCTTATAACTGATGCTCTAGGGCTGAACAACAAACAGTGCATCTGATACTTCACAATTATCTCATTATTTACATATCTTTTAATTTCTTCTTCAGCATTGCTATAAAAAGTTCAGAACTCTTGTATATCTATGGCTGTCTTGATTCCCGTGTAAGAGCGCTGGTGTTCAGCGTGCGATGTTGGGCCCGTGTTCATGGACTTACAAATAGTGTTCCTGGTACCTGGATTACAAACTTCTCTCTGACCATGATGGTCATGTTTTTTCTGCAGAAGAGATCACCACCTATCATTCCAACACTAGACCAACTTAAACAATTGGCAGGTAAGGACAGCTGTTCATCTGTTTATTGAAGTGACTTTCACATTTGTTTTCTCTGAAGTGGTGAATGAACCCAAGCAATTTCTATTTTCTAAATGCATAGTATGTGTGCCTTAAGTTTGAGGGAATCTACAAGTTTTAATTGTATTTTGGGGGAAAAATAATGCATTTTTAAAGGCAAAATAAATCCATTTTCAATACAATACTAAATTCTATTTAGAGGGGTTAGATTTGTTCAGTACATCAGAGAATTAAAAGTCATTTATTCAGTGCCCTCATGCTGGATGTTTTTTGGCTTCGTATTTTGTTTTTAAGATGATTTGTAAGATCTCAAATGTCTCTGCAGTTGTTAAAGGTTTTGTGCAGATTGATATGTTGTGTATTGTTTTATAGATACGAATGTTTCAAAGAAAGGCTATATATTTTTTTCCTCACAATTTGTAATATCCTTGAGGCTATTCGGGCCATCTGCAAATAATTCTTTTATCTCCACAAACAAGCTGTTCTGGCTGTTTCATACATAGGTTTCAGGGTGTATTATCTTCAGTAAAACTTATGAAAACATAGAGAATAATGCCCCAAGTTCCTGATCCCTCACTCATCCCTTCTGCTTATTGACATGCTTCCTTAGAACCTTGAGTGGAGAAAAAGGTCTGTGTTCAGTTTCTTTAAAATCAGTTTCAACATTTCCATCAGAATTCTATAGAAATTTTATGCATAAAACAGAACACCTGTTCTGAAATTTTACAAGAATATTCCTCACAATCTCAAGTTTTTCAGAAAAAGACAGTGCTGTTCAGTGTATAATAAAACTATGTATGCAGAGAGATCAGGTTGTTACGTAAAAGAAGTAACTTCAGAGATACAAAGATGTCATATATCTTATTCCTGTAGGCTTTCGATAAGATTCCGTTTACTCATGCTTCTTTTCCTTTGCCTATCCATAGACTTTTTTCTTTTAAATCTTTAACCACTTAAGTTGAATCTGAATCTGAAAGTTCACTTGTGAATTCCTAATTTGATTTACTTAATATGATGGTATTAATTCAGTCATGCCTGTTAATCTGATTTTTATTAAATACAGTGGCATTTTATTCTTTATCACTTCAAAATATGCCTGTGATTTTTGTTTCAGATGAAAAAGACAAGCATGTAATTGGAGGATATGATTGCTCATTTGTTAGTGATTTAAGCAAGATTCAACCTACAAAAAATACAGAAACACTTGGTAGGTAAATCTTCATCATGATTTTTTTTTTTAATTTTTTATGAGCATATTGAAAATAAACTTTTCCTTAATGTTAATGATGGCTCTTGGTTTTCTTTCCCTTAGATGTATTGTTGGGTGATTTTTTTGAATATTTTGGAAACTTTGATTTTAGAAAGAATTCCATAAATCTTCGAAAGGTAAATGAATGTTAATCTTGCATCATTATTAATTGAATTTCTCTGTCTGCTGTTTAACAAACTAAATATGCTAAGCAACAATTTCTGTCATTTTTAATTGTATATACAAAATACATTTACATTGGTTGTATCCAGAAACTGAGGCCTTTCTGTGAAGAGAGTTTTCCTCTCAAGAGCTCAATCACTTAGAGCACCCTTAAGAACATTTCCAGCGTCATTACTTGGATATGTTTGAATACACAAACTCTGATGCTAAGCCTGTATAATTTTTCTTGACAACCCTGTAATAAAAGTGGCAGTTATAAAAAGTAGAAGTTATTTTTGCTTCTGTGAGAGGAAAACTTTTAAAATACCATGTCTGTCATAGCAATGTCTATTGCAAACCCTGTACTCCCAATGGGCTTTGCATTTAAAGCAGGGAGTTCAGTGTCTGCATTAAAACTTAGAGCTGAGTTCTGAAACTTGCTTTTGGCACTTGAGATTCTTTCTGCAGCTTGTATCAGCCTACAGTAAGCGTTCCTGCAACTCAGCAGGCATGACAGATAACATCATTGTTCTGTGCTGTCGCTTCAGTTTAGCTCTATATTGCTATTTATTGATATTTGTGGGTGTGCGTGCAAGTATAATAGAAATATATATAAATGTAACTACCTTAACTCTCACGCGTTCCTGCTGGGCTGCTTACAGGATGGGGGCTTTCAGTGCCATGTTGCTGTGTGGACACTCTTGCTTGTGTTCTGTTTCCTACTTGGGCCCTGTGGATTGCTGGCATAAGAGGTCTTTTTGCCACTGCGGGTTGATCCTAGACACTGATTTGTCAAACTGAAGAACTTTTGTTTGCCATTAAACCCCAAAAAGGGCAAGCAAAAACACGCATGTTGGAACCTGAGCTAGACAAGGGAAATGTCTGTGCTGCTGATGTTTTCCTGTGTAACTACTCAGGCTTCTTGGCCCTGGGTCAAGAGTATGTAGCATGTACTTGGATACTTCCTGGACTAGCAGTAGCTGGTAGATGCCTGCTAGAGCTTGCAGTGAAAGACTTGCAGAGGTTTTGTGATACAGAGCAGGTCCACTATGTAGCGCTGATAAGCACTGAGTTGAGGTGCATTTAAATAACAAACTGCGTAGTTGTCAACAGGTTGCGTTGTACTATACCAAAAGTGGACCATAACTTGAATAGTTCTGTGCTTAAAAAACAGACTGAACTGGGAGGAATTTCATCCAGGGCAGTAATCTTGTTTTGTTATACTAGCTCTTAATGAGCACTGTGAGAGGAATGGTTTGAACAGTTTTAAGTGCTTATAGTAGTTTGTCAAACTGGGCTATGCGGGTTAATATGATGCACTCATGCTGCCCATACACAAATGGAGATAGGAGTACGAGGTTGCAAGGAGTGAGGTCTGAGGTTTGTGGAAAAGCAAATGGAGAATGGCCAAAACACAGGCTAAGCTCTAGTTGTGTGTTCTTTGCAGGAGATGTAATCTAAATGTGGCAAGGAAAACCACCACTAAGAGTTCAGAGAACAGGAGTAATACAGTCAGGTTGACAGGAAAATTAAGTTGATTAATAATGACTCTTTTTTCTTTTTTCAAAAAGGTCTCTACTAGGTCAAAATACTTTTACTCTTTAATGCTGATATAATAACTCAAATGATTTGTTATTTGCTCAACCTATAATGCATATACGCAACTGTGGCTTTTTCTTTACACTGTCTGCAGGGAAAGGAAGTAAATAAACCTGAGTCGTCTCCTCTTTATATCTGGAATCCCTTTGAACAAGACCTTAATATCAGCAAAAATGTTAATCAGCCACAGCTGGAAAAATTTGTAGCTCTGGCCAGAGAAAGTGCCTGGATGTTACAGAAGGAAGATAAAACTCAGCAAATGGTCAATAAAGAGCCTTGGGGACTGGCAGCCCTACTGATACCGTTTGGAAAAAGTAATCCCAGCAAGATGAAGAATAGGATGAAGGGGATAGGAAGCGAAACAATCAGAAGCCTTTTGGACTCTTTAAAGTTAAATAATGCAAGCGGTCTACAAAAAGCAGTGGGAAAGTGACTTTCAGCACAGAAACACAGTAACTGATACAGTTAGGAATTGAATGTGACATGCACTCTGAAGAACATTATTTTTAATATTTCTATTGTGGTGAAATGGAGAGTCAAATTACCTCTTGTTTTCCATCATGATCCTTTTTGTACAGTCTGCTTTCTTTCTGTACATTTTTCTCCTCTTCGCTTTTCCATCTGTTTTATGAATGAAGAGCATTCAAATGCAAGTTTTACAGCTACACTTTGGAAGTAGCCTTCAGATGGCTACTCTGAAGGAAAAAAAAAAAGACTGACAGGAGCAGCATGGGAGAAAGCCTCTGGAAATTCTGTTGGCTAACATAAAAATGATGTGCTACGTAAAAACTCAAGAAACAACCACCTTTCAATGAAACCACAGTTGAAAAGAAGGTGAATATAAGAACCATTGCTTCCATTCCAGTTGTGTTCTGGAAGCCAGTAAAACTGAAGTGCGTGTATCTGTTTTTGCAGTTGTTTTCCTTTCATGTAGATAGTGCCAAGACAAAATAAAGAGAATGGAATTAGATAGTAAGGTTTGCAGTTTTGTAAAGCATTGCTGACCAAGGGTAGTACAACTGTTCTGTGTTGGAAGAGTGGTTTTGCTCTTGGGTTTACCACCTGATGTCAGATGTCTTCAGTCAACTCTTTTGGTTTTTGTACTCATGGGACTGGTTCCTGCCCACACTTGTATGTACACTCGTGTTTCTCACTTTGTCTTCAACTTCACTTTAAACCTGTATTTCAGGTTCAGGCTGGGGCTTTTGCATGCCTTTCTTGCCTCGTCCCTTTCCTCAAAGTTGCTGCCTACTAGGTGACACCAAAGCCTTCCTCTCACTACCCCTCGAAGAGATCCATAGGGAACCATGCATCATGCTGGAGTCCTGTTCCTACTCTTGCTCTGTTTTTCAGATAATCAGCAGAACAGTGACTGTCCCCCTTCCAGATGAGTTGGGCCAGGGAGAGTCAGTGCTTCTCGCTGGCTTAAAGCATTGTGTCCATCTGCAACAAAAGAGAGTGTTTTCAGAGGAAGGGGGGTAGGGGAGAGAGGAAGGAGGGCAGAAAGAAAAATGGAGAGCAGGCAAACGTCATACAGATTTTCCAGGTACGTTTGTGAGTATTCTACCTGTCCAGTTTGAAGTCCACTCTGCATTAAAACTAAATGGCAGTGGTGATAACAACTCTACAGACTGTTGTCTTTATCGGTAACAGAAATTCTGAACAAGAAATTACTGTAACTGAGAGATTATCAAACAGATGCAACATTGGTGTTGATTATTACTGCTTCATTTTCAGTATTAGATTTTTTTTAATGTTGCAGTGGTATAGATTTTGTGTAGACTTTCTCTGGAAGTGGCCTTCATAACTTTCATGGTGAGAATTATGTTTTCTCTTTCCCTGAGGGATTATTTCTTGGAAATACTGTGGGGAATAACGCATACTTACAAAGTACTTGTAGAAACTGGGCAGGGAAAAGTGTTTTCTATCAGCTGACAGGCTAAAGGGTTAGACCTTGAGTGGCAGGAAGACCCTCTTACAGATAATTTCTGTATTACTTTTTCTACAATTTAATATTTGTATATGTCCATTTCTGATTCATAAATGCTTTCTCAAATAATGACTTGGGCATTATCTTGCTCACAGGAATTAATTCTTGTATAAACTTCTTCAAGATTGACTTAAATTTCAAACTTTGGTTTCTACCTTATTCCTGGTGCTAGTGTGTGAACTTCATTTTGGAGGCTGGTATGAAGTTTATTGTAACTTGTTATTGGCACTGACCCAAAGCCTTTGATAGTGAGCTTGGCACTGATGCTGTAAAGAGTCTGTCACTACCTTAATCTTTACAGAACCTAGAGGTACATTTTCTGCTGTTTCACCAGCAACAGACTTTGAAGATTTTGAAGATTAGGGTAGTCCTTGTGAGTTGTTTTTTTTTTTTCCAGCAAAACAAAATGGGTAATACTGCAGTGCAGGAATAAGAAAACGGCTTATCAGGGGCAGAAGGATAGAGCAGAATTGTGGCAGTGTGCACCTACTTGCATGATATTCACAGTGGTTCACTCTGACACGGATAGGAAAGATTTTTGTAAGAATTTTGACACAGACACAGGGCACTTGTAGTCAAATATGAATAAACTTTTGAATTTGGTTATACGGTTGAGCCACACTGAAGCACATGCTTCATTTGTAAATGTGGATAAGCGTTCAAGCTGCTTAGTAGTCCTTAAAAAGGACAAGGCAGAACATGGTTATTGTGCATGCAGCGCCTTTCAGCATCACATTTCTGTTTAGGCTGCCTGTCCTTTTTGGGAATAGTTCTGAACCCTTGTCATGGCTGCAGGCCAACTTCTGAAAAGAAGAAGAAAAGGAAAGAGGAGAAAAGAAAAGGGAAAAGAAATGTAGCAATCGAAATGCACAGGTGATTGTTTCCTATGTCTGCAAGTCCGGGGAGCTGGAGGCCAGCTGCTGAGCGAAGCTTAGAGACTTCGAGGAGCAGCTACCATTGATGATATAGATAAGCCCTACTGGCAGCTTTCATAGAGGGAGGAAGCTGCTTGCAGGGGGTGGAGAACTGACTGTGGGGGGTGCATTTAGCAAATCAAGAGAAATGGCATGATTATAATTTCCTGAGCACAGCAGCCTTATCACATTGAAGATGGTTAGAAACAAGCAATACAGTTGTGTCAGTAAAAACAAGAGTTAGATGTTTGTCAAGAAAGGGCTGTGATGACAGTCTGGACTTGAGATCTTGTTCCTGTTGCCAAAAAACATGTAAATAATGTCTCGGTGAGAGTGAGGCAGTAAGTTTTAGTTACTTCTCAGACTTGGCGCTGACATGCTATATTGTAGGGTAGGACTGCTTGGGAGGAAAGATGTAAGGAACATCAGTGAATTAAACACATTTTGCCCCCCTGCCCCTGTTCTCACTGGGAATACTTTTTAGTGCAGTCTCACATTCCCTGGCTCTTAACCAGTTAGGGAAACTGAAAACATTTAAAAGTTCCGTAGAAAATACTCTTTTTGTGACATTAACTTCAAGTCAGTGTTGCCAGTGATTGGTTTGGTTTTGGTTTTTTTGTTTGGTTTTTTTTTTCCTAGATGTTTGATGCTCACGAGTTGCAGGAATGGGTTCTGCTGCAACTGCCACTGCTCCATCATTCTTCTGGAGCTTCCTGGGAATGTGTGGCCTTGGTCTCCAGTTAACTGCTGGAGGAGCACCTGTGCATCATAGCTGAGATGCAGTCACAAAATTGAGACATATTGGCTGGTAGCAGATGCTGTATTGCTCTGCCTCAATTTCAAAACTACAGCTCCTGCCTGTGATTCTGTCCTTTGAGCTTTGGATCACAGTATGATCCAGATTGGGAGAGACCTCTGGACCTAGTCAAACCTTCTGCTGAAGCAAGATCACCTGTGACATTAGACCAGGTTCCTCAGGGCTTTATCTAGTCAGGCCTTGAAAATCTCCAAGGATAGATGGAGACTGCAGAACCTCTCTGGACAACCTGTTGCAGTGCTTGACAGTCCTCATCGCCCTGACGGGGTGGTGTGTAATAGTCTGCCTCATCCTTGTGACTCTTACTGGCTTTTTTGATCCTGAGTCACATTCTTAATCAGACTGCCACCCATCACAAATGTTCAAGCTGCTGCTTCATGTAAAGAGCTCCCACAGTCTTTCCTTCTTCCTTCCCTGTCTTTCCCGAGGAGCTTGTGTCCATCCATCACAGTGCTTCCAGCACGTGTGAGTTCTCCCACTGTATCTGTTATTCCAGCAGTGCTGTAGTAACAGCATGAGGAGCTCCTGCTTGTTCACCAGGCTGCACGTGTTTGTACCTGTACATTTGATGTGGGTATTTGTTCATCCTTTTTTAATTGTTCTTGCGGTTCTGTAACCTAACACCATGCAGAGGCACTTGTGCAGGTGTGGAAGATGATGTTGCTGCCCAGCAGAGCTTGTCAGCTTGGATTTGGTGTGGTGTTGATGCTCTGTTACTTCTGGGTCCAGAGCAGTCCAGCTCTCAGCGGCAGTGTGCTGGGACAGTGGTCACTGAGGAAACACGTTCTTACAACAGCATGTCTTTGTTCTTGCAAATTTATTTCTAAGTTTAATTTAATTTATATTCTCAGGAGGGTACAGGCTATGTTTTTACTTGACACAACTTTGTACCTTTGGAAAATGACGAGATAGACAACCTTTATTCTAATAATTTTGCAAATAAACTAGTTAAAGGTCTGTGCCAAGTTCAACTGAAACTAGGTTAGGATTTCCAGCCTGCTTTGGAGATCTGAGGAATCAACAATTAGGAGGTTTTTCAAAGTGAGATCATCCTGTTCACTGGAAAGCTCTCTCTTCCAAATGCTTTATCTTGCTTATCGCAAAATTGCCATCAAGGTTCTCCTCTAGTACAAAATTCTTCTAAAAGTCATGGGTAATTTGGGGTCAGTTTGTTTAAAACAAGGGTTAGTATTTATACAAGTCTAACCTGTACCTGGAGATAAAATCTCTT
The DNA here is from genome assembly GCA_013400335.1 of Eurystomus gularis. Lineage (NCBI taxonomy): Eukaryota > Metazoa > Chordata > Aves > Coraciiformes > Coraciidae > Eurystomus > Eurystomus gularis. The sequence continues at coordinate 190,981 of VZZY01008877.1, read as the reverse complement.
CCTTCATAAATCCTTAGTTGAAACTCTTGATCTACTGCTTATGCAGACCTATTCCTTTTACTTTCTTTAGTAGAGGGTTGTTTCACGTTCCTTTGCGGGACCTTCTTGCTTCTTTCCCCCCTCCCCATTGTCTTTTCATCATACCTAATCTGAGCTGATCTGTTAAAAACAGTATTTCATTTGGCCCACAGTATTTTGCAGAGCAACAGTGAATACAGCTGCATCCAATAAATAGGTAGTTTTAAAAACATGGCTCTCACAGTGCGATGTAACTTGTTTCAATTGCTTCATTTCTTGTGTAGATGGAGTCTCCATACTGCCTTTTTCGTGGCTGACGGATCAATTAGCTGGACTTGGTGGACCTCACCTACACTGAGCATATATTTTTAGGAAGTCTGTTCATTTAAGAGACTTGTTTAGCACAGTCTGTAGTATCAGAAAGCAAAAGTTTGTGAGGGAAACTTTACCCTTCAAAATTATTTCTGGTTTCCCCTGTTGTTATGGGGAAAACTATGTTCAATTTGTTTCACAGGAAGACTTCAGAGATAGGTTTTTATTCCCATGCTGAGCTCTCTTGTACTTAATGTAAACAGTGCAGCCCTGTACAGGAATTTTGCATGGAACAGCTCCCAGAATATGTCTACTAGGTATTATCCTCACAGCCCGACGGGGGAGGTAAAAGCCCCACGAATTACTAAGGCATACCCTCCCATTTGTGTTGCTGACTCCACGGGATGGAACAATTCATGTAATTCCGTATTGCTTTTTCTCATGTTAGACGCGGGCAAAAACTGCTTTCCTGCAGAGAAAAGGTACATATGCTAGAAATTGGACTGGTTGGTTGAAAAGTAGTATTTTAAATAGTTTCTGAATATTTACATTTTAAGCTTGGTTTTCTAAAGTCCTCTAAAAGCTATTGCTAGAGATTTTCAGGATGAGAGAAAGAACTGGGCAGATACATAAAGGCTTTATACCTCATGTAATTAGATAAATGGTAATTACGATTAATTATTAAAAATAGTTATATAGTGTAAAGTAATACATGCAATATCCAGCAATAACAAGGAACACTGCCTTGTCTCTTCGAACAAATTTTCCTCCCTTAATTTTCTGTGGTCCTCCTAGTGGTGCACTACTTCTATAAAAGGATGGGATTTTGGGAGAGCATCCTGAATGGAAATTATAATATCCAATACATGGGAGCGTGAATATGTAGCAGTACTGCAGTAAATAAAAAGACATTAATAGTTCCATCGTAAAATGAGATTCAGAGATTTTGTGACTCAAAAACACAATATAGAAAATTGTTCTGTGGATCTTTAGGTGATTCATACTTCTTCCTTTTGAAAATTCTTTCAACACCTATCAAAAGAGGGTTTGCTTGATATCTGATCTTGCAAAGTAAGGGCTCATTTGCAGTGACCCTGTCCTTTTTTGTTGAGACACTAAAGACCTTAGCTACTACAGTTCTGCACTAAAATCCCTGTTTAAGTGAGTTTGCACTGCAGTTGGCTTAGCAATGTGGACTATTATCACTTTCAGTTATCCTAAAAATCCAAATGCTTACAGATAGCAACAGACTTTCATACTTTTCCCACTTGGGCTGTATTTTAGTTCCCCTTTTTACTGTAGACAATATCTTTGAAATGTTTTGCAGCAATTTTATATTTTCTAGAAGATGAAGTAAAAGATACCTTCTGTTCAGTACATTGCTGCTCCATTGTGCTGTTGTAGTCTTTGATGAGACAGAATAAAATACCTGGTGCATTCCTTCCTCAGATGAGGGCAGAGACTCGTTGCATAGTGAAATGAGGATGCATTTCACAGAGCAATGGTTTTGAACTATTGATCTCTGAACCCTCAGCGTCCAGAAAACCATGGCTAAAGAGCTCACCACAAAAAGTGAGAAAACAAAACCCTGAGAAAGCCAACCTGATTGTCAGCCAGCTTCAATTCTCACCCAACAGAGGTTTTTGACTGTGGGGATTTTCCAAACCAAACAAAGGTCAAACCAACTGCTGTTGAGTCATGGTTGGAGATGTAGCATTTCTTGCATTCCAACATCACTTTATGATTAATAATTTGTTTAAGTAGATGGCTGTCTGTGAAGAGTATGCCTCTGTTACTTACAAACATGGTTTCTAATGAAGAGAGTGAAAATAATAGTTTGGATATCTGACAAACTCTGAAAGATATCTCTTAATGGGGAGAGAAGAGATTTTTTCCTAGCAGGATATCTGAAGTTCCTGAACCCTGCTCTGGCAAAAAAAAATTTGCTTTTTATCCTTATACATTTTAAGGGGGGAATATGGGTGACTCAGTTTGTCTTGATTTAATTTTATCCCACATGTATAGGGTTACAAATATGTGGCAGCTAGGCATAAATGATGGGATTTTATGCTCCAAATGCTGGTAAGAGAGAAGCTTCAGATCACATAGGTTAATTCAGGCTTGATTCAAAGACACCTAGACCAAATCTCCTACACTTTTTTAGACCCCACCCACCATTGCAGCAGAAGACTATAAATATTAACTACTGCCAGCTGCTCACTCCCAGTAGGGATGCCTTCCCTTGGAGTTAATCTTTCTGATTCAGTGAGGACCTTTCATTGCCAAGTCAACCCAGGGACTTCTGAAGCCTGAGAAGGCAGAGAATGGTGTGTCATCTCCATGCCCTGTTCACAGCAAGTTTTTCTCCTCATGACTCCAGTAACAGCAGGACAAAACACTAAAATTCTTCACAGATATAGAAAGAGTGGAAAATGATGTTATAGCACAAGCATTTTTGTTCCTCAGAATTTGTGCAACTTATGTTGTTAAGGGACATACATTTTTATCTATCATCTCTAATCTATTTTTCAAAAAAGATGGATGAACCAATTTTTCTTTTCTTCCCTGGAGTTTAATAAGCTAGAGCTTTCAGAGTTGTGCTTTACTTGCTCCCATGTTTGTCCTGGCAAAGAGCAAAGTTTAAAGCTGAGCTTTTTTCTGCAGAGTGTTTTTACTTTCTGCGATAAACACAAAATATGCAGTTGGTGTCATGAGAGCAGTAGGTGTGGGATTCAACTGACACTTCCCGGCAGAAAACTCTCTGTCTTGCCAGGCCGTTGAGGTGATGCGACAATGATTTATTTTGGTGATAACACGGCAGGAACACAAGTCCGATTGTTTGCTATGTAGGTCAGAATGGGGTGTGTTGGCATCTCTGTTTGCAGACTTTACAAAAAGGCTGGGAATGGGAAGCATGGCAGGAAATACCCTATTCTGATATTGCTTGTTCACTGGCAGAGGTAGGCTATAAACAGTTTGCTGTCAAATACTTGCTGTCTAGCTGGCATAGCTGGACACTGTATATGAGGAAGTTTAATTTTTCAAATTAAGCAGCTCATTTACTCGTTGCCAAAGCTCTGCAATTAGTCTGGGTCTGTGTCAAGGAGAAGGCCTTTAGAAATACTCAGTTGTGCTGTTCCAGCATGAGTTCCTGACAGCAGTTTATGTTCATGTAGGTATTTCATGTACTTAAGAGTCAGGGAAAATTGGCAGGTAACTTGTTTAGCTCAGAACTTTTTATGCAGCCCTGTGCCTTTTAATGTCTGTAATAGTGCTTCAGAAACTTGTTCACTTGTCAGTTTGGGATTTGCCTATCCAGTTAACACGGGCTTTGCAAATTGGCAGGAGATTAAGTTGTTGGGGACATAATTTTGTGTAATGCATGACAACATTTTATTAGACACCCCATTGCACATCATGACGACATGTCTTGTGGGAGTCTACCAGCTCTGCCCTGATGTCTCTTCCTTCCAGGAAAGCCTCTGGTTATTGAAGATGAAGAACCAAGCTTTTATCGCTTTCCCTATGTGAGTGCTCCAAAGGAGGGACCTGGAACTGCTTTTGTTTGGTAGGTTTGGATGGTATCACAAACTCTTCAGAGCACAGTGCGTCTCTGCATGTGCCCATGCAGGCATCTCAGGCTCTAGTTTCCAGGTTTGTCCCTCTGGTCCTCTTACCATTTCCTACATAAACAGCAGCATTACAGCTAATACTGCTCTATAGCTAGGAGAAGCTGAGGCATATATTGTGCCTTCCTCTTCTGGGGAGAATAACTCTTTCCCAAATGATGCACCTCCTTGAAACTGACTGAGCTTCTTCTCATACCAGTGGGAGAAAGGTGCAAGGCCTTCCAGCATTGATGGAATATACGTTATGGCAAACATTACAGCTGAAACCATACTTTTTTAGATCCACACCACACACATTCAAGGGGAAATTTAATCTCTTTGTCCCATATCTTGAAAGCTGAATAGATTTTTGAAGCAGTTGGAGGCAGTGTTCCAAGATCAGATCATATATCGGTTTTTTTTTTCCTCTGGAAAAAAGGAAATAGAACCTGATGGCTGGACGTGATGTTGTCTAATGATCGTACTTCTTGGCATGTTTATTAGCACAATGTGAACATTTATGAGACTGTTCTCCTCCCTCTACCAGTCCTAACCATTTATAGCAATTCTTTTCTCTGAGGTTCAGTTAACTATCTTCTGAAAATCTATCTCATACAGGAAAGGTACCAAGTCAGGTGATAATAAATTTGAAACAACAATATGTGCAATCAAAGATTTTAAGTTACAACACAATTCAGAAGGGAAGTGGGTGGTAACTGATATTTTTATTTCAGCCTCCTCATGACAATTTGATTTAATCTATTTTTTTATTGCTGATGAGGTTTAATTTAAAAAAATCCAGGGAAATTCTGTGTACCTGCCTAAAGGTCAGATTTCTCTTCTTATAGGGCTGAATCCCTAGCCAGTGTTTGTGTAAGTATCTGTAGCTTAATGGCTTTCAACAGAAATCACTAACTGAGGATCTTGATTGTTCTTGATTATGAATAAAGGTATAAAGAAGAATAATGGAAGGGGATTTTGATTTCCGCTACTGCACTCTTCCATGAAATGTGTGCAAACACAGAGCGGAACACCACATTCTGACACAAAGAATCATCTGTATGTAAACGCAACTTGAATTTCCAAAGGCCTGTAGTGTCGAATCCCAGATCTTTTCAGCATCTCTGAAAAATTGCTGAAAAATCAATTACACAGCAGTTTATTCTGGAAAGAATAAACAGAGCATGTCTTCTGTTGAAGCATCATGCTGAGATGAATGGCCAGTAAGTCTGGTGAGCCAGTGGTCCATCCCAGTCTGGTCTTTGTTTCTGTAAATGAGCCAGTGTATATCTGGAAGAATGGGAAGCAGTCTAGAAACTTGATCCAACTGATCCAACAAATAGCTTAGTTGATGCTGTGATAAAAGCATAGCTGACTACTTCAAATGTTCAAATAATGGTGATGTTTTTAATTAAACAAGATATTATAACCTTGTTTAACACTGCCACTACTGTTGGTTGCTGAAAGAAGTGGAAAAAAGGAAGTATAGATCATGAGCTATATTCTAATCTTCCCATTTATATATCTGAAATACCAGAGTAAGGAGTAGCATGATAGGATAAAAAAACATCTTTTGATAGGACCACACACACTTTGACTTGTCAGGCTTAAAGATTGTATTTAGATTTGGATGGTGTCATAATTATTATTATACTAGGCTATTTTTATATGCAGCTATTTAATGCACAAATTTAAATAAAGCTACTTTTAAGAAGTGTTGGGTTTTCTCTGATTCCTATAAAAGTTAAGAGAAATTATGTCACCCTTTATTTTCTCCATTGGCACTAAGGATGCAGGTGAGAAGATGCTCAAACCCCCCCAGAATTCAAGGCTAGATTTCTCAGTTGTTCATAAAAGTTTCCTTGTTCCTCCCCCACAGTTCTAAGGCATTTGTACACAGCTCTATGAAAGCTTTTATTGGAATACAACAGCCTATCCTACTAGTACTGTTTTGAGAAACAAGCTTCTTATAATGAGCAAAATGTATTGAGATTTGCAAAATCACTCTGTTCCAACTCGGGGAGTGTAGTGCTTTCCTCCCTAGTGAGGTCACATGTTGAAAAGTCTACTGAAAGCCTTTTTTTAATGTATCTTCACTGACAGAAGGCAAATTGAATCTCACTTTTTTGGCATAGATAATCAATGGAGATAGAGTAGAGGAATTTACACATAATCAATAAAAATAAAATTATTTTTATTAAATTCTGCTGTAGTCTAACCCCATGCAATTCTAGCGATACCAGGAATTGACTGTGAATACATCCCTTCATCCCCTAGTGAAAACTGTCAACAGCAAAATACACATGTGCACTGGTGGCTACAGCCTAAGACAAGAAAATGTTGGAGACTGTTAGATTTCCCTGTGCCACTGGGAGGAAACTTGTGCAGTGCTTTCCTGAGCAAGTTCTGGCTGTAGCTGTTCAAAGGCAGTAGCTTTGCACACCCTTTAGCTGAGCTTCTGCCCACCCTTTCAGCTGAAGCTGCCACCAAGGGAGCTGCCCTCCCCTTGCTCCTGCATTGTCCTCTCGTGTGGGCACACGCGTTTGCACAGCCGTGCAGAGATCACGCCTGGAAGAGGTGCCAGAAAAGTGACCCAGTTTGTCTGGTGCCTACAGTTCCCCTTCTACCTCTCTGTTTAATGAGCACAGGAAGCTGCAAGCTTGGCTTTCTTTTGCTTTTATGAGCTCTTGCAGCCTGTTAGCTGTAAATATCAGACCAGTTTCTAATAACTTATGTTCTTTTTATGTTATAATCAGGAAAAAACTGATGTGGGCTTTATTCCCAAGACAACCACCCTCACCATTGCGAGTACCATGCTTCCTGCCCACAGAGCATCCCGTGACGAAGAGAGCAGGGTTGGGCTCAGAAAGCTGCACTCCTCATTAGGAAATCCACCTGTGTAAGCAAGTCCTTCATGTGCAATAGCGTCGACCTTGCAGCTTTGCTTTTCTAGCTGTAGAAGAGGTAACGTGGAAAGCTCTGTCCTCATCCAACATGATTTTGGAGCTGGGAGCAATGGTGCTTCGATGCTCAAACAACCTGCCGATCTGGCTGGGGAATTTTGAAATGTCCTGTGCTCTATCAGAAAGTTTTAGGGTATGTGCCATGTCTCACAGAGACCTTCTCAGCATCCCCCCCCACTGCCCCTTTCTGGGGACCCTCTGGGCAGCAGCATTCCTCAAAGCGTCCCAAGTCCCTAGGGATGGGGGAGCTGGCTGCTGTGCTTTCTGCCGGCAGAGAAAATCACTCCCAACTTTACAGTAAGGGAGAGAAGAAACTCTGATTGCTGTGACGTTACTGGGTTTTGCTCCAATTCCAAAACACTGGGCAAAATGCTCCACTTATGCCTGGAGATGGAAATTCTGGCCCAGAAAAGTGAATACATCTGTTAACATGGAAAGGGCCTGACTTCCCGCTTTTCCTGTCTCCTCTGCAAAGTCCATGAGAGTGTATCTATCTGTGCTGCTCAATGCCAAGCACATTTTCTCTTGGTATAACATTGGATGGAGAAGTCCTTTCTGTTCTGGTTTCAGCTAGGATAGAGCGATTTTTTTTTCTTGGTCTCTAGAATAGTGCTGTGGTTTGGATTCAGTATGGGGATTGGTATGAGAAGAATGCTGATAATATACTGATGTTTTCAGTTGTTGCTAGGAAGGACTTTTCAACTTCTCATGTCTTGCTAATGTACTGGTGCACAAGAAGCTGTGAGGGATCATATCCAGAGCAACGGACCAAAACTGTCCAAAGGAATATTCTGTATCATACAATGTCATGTTCAGTATATGGATGAGAGAGGCCAATAAGCTTAGTGCTTCTGAAATTGCGATTTTGAGATTTTCTCTGCTCTGGGATCTCTAGCTGGGAACGGGCTGTGCATTGGTCAGTGGGTGGTACGCAATTGCATTGTGCATCACTCGTTTGTATATTCTATTGTTATTAGTATTATAATAATTATTATAATTATTATTTTATTTTAATTATTAAATTGTTCTTATCTCAACCTACAAGTCTCCTTACCTCTACCTTTCCAATTCTCTCCCACCACTGCCCAGGTCAGGGGGAAGGTGAGCAAGCAGCCGTGTGGTATTTTGCTGCCAGCCAGGTTCAAACCATGACACCTTCCTACACAGAGTAGTGAGAAGTGTGCTAGTTCTGTTTTCTTCCTTTTAACGCATTTACACAGCTTAAAGAAATTTCATTTGTATTTCAAAACCAGTGAGAAAGGCAGGCAGACAGCTTCTGTCAGCACGTGAGTGACTCTGTACAGCACCAAGACTGAGAGAGCTGTATGCCTGAAAGCAGACGTGGTCGATGGACTTGGGTTGAGGACCAACTTGCTACGAGCACCTGGGTTTCAAAACAAGTTGCAATGATTTAACTTTCTCATCATCCAATTCAGCTCAAAACAGGAGAAATTTTTCCATCATGGAAAATAGTTGCTTTGTGAATGTGCTGTGGGATAACCTTAAAGAGAACCTCCCTCTGCCTTTCAGAGGGGCTCTTTGAAGTGGCATTTTGTGAGACAGATGTGTAAATGTGAAGTAATTAGCTTCACACTGGATAAACACAAACCGTTTATCCATCACCCATCTGAAACACCAGCGCTTTACAAGCTGGACCTCCACTCCCCTCTGGGCTGAGGTGCTCAGGTTCCTCAGTGGTTTGCTCCTTCTCCAGACTGTTGCTGCCCTGCCCTGTGTGCATGCACCGGTGCTGTGCCGTTTCAAGCAGTTGCCACCTCTGTACCTTGCACGTGGTGTGCCCACCAGCGAGTGCCCACACTAGCATGTCAGTTTGCCATCCTGCTTCTCCTGGCAGCACCACTTCAAGCCCCCACCACCTCGTACATACCCACTACCCTGTATGTACCCACCACTCATTTTACAGGAGCCCAGCAGGGAGGTAGGGTTGTGCTAAATAGTCAGGTGAAGCCATGGCTTCCTCCATGGTCAGGGGCTCTGAGCAACCCACTCTGAGCTGCTCTGCAGAAGGTGCCTCCCTAGAACTCAGGTGTCCAGCAGCAGCCCATGGCAGGCACTGCCCTGCAACCCCCTACACTTCTCTGCCTTTTGCTTCACACTTTTCATGATGTTAAAAGCACATAAGTCAGGGTCTGGGCTGTGTGGCGTCCTCACCTCCTCTGGCCTGCTCACACTTATATCTGAACCTTACTCTTCTCTCTCCTTTGTGCTGGGAAAGGCCTTGGGTAGGTTCTTTATTGAGATAAATAATTCCTGCTCTCTGTCTACTTTCTCTCTCACCTGCCAGCTTATTCAGACAGTGCTGGACTGCTGCATCACTTACACCTTTCTGGTATTAAGTCCATGTCCTGGACAAATGTTATCCCACTTCTGCACATTCAGCAGCTTGGAGAATGGCAAGTCCTGACAGTCAGAAGACAGCAAAACACCACGTCCTATCTTGATTTTGAGTTTATCCCCAGCATTAACAGAAAAAAAAACCTTTATCTGCATGGAGTTTAACCATAACAAGTCTTTGATGATGGCAAAGGTAATGCGTTGGAAAGCTCTCCATCCCATAGTGCATACAGAGGACACATGGACTTTGCCTTGCAGTAGTAGCCTGCGATACACCAAGAAGGACAGATTGGGTGGTCTGCTCCCAGGAGCAGCAACTCAGTGGGTGGGGAGATGCTTGTAGATCATGATTTTGGATGACTTCAGTGCAGCACAGAAGACTAAACTTCACACTGCTGTTCCTTGTCAAAAAACATTTACTGCTTAGCTGAACCACAGCCGAGCCTCCTCATCACCGCTCCAGAAAGTTACACAAGACACCACAGGGTGCAGGTTGTCCTGCTGTCAGGGTACACAGCAATGCACCAGCTTGAGGTGCAAGCAGCTGATGAAGCTGAGCACATCTCCCCTGCCAGGGTGTGTGCTTCCAGCCAAGCAATGATGGGCTTTACTTGAGAGTTTTTAGAAACGTTCCACCACAGTGCTTGGAAAATTTTGAAAAGCAAAGAAGGTGTCTGGCTCTGCCAGCAAAAACATCTCCTAAAAGGAGAAGATAAATTACTTTTTCTGTGTGGCAGGCTCACTTTCCAAAGACAAATGTCACCAATAGTTGTGGGAGGGATAACAGGCAGCTCGTATAAGGAGGTGATTTCTTTCAGCATGAAATTATGCATCTGTTCTGCCTGCCACAGATATTCCAGCATTCACCCTCCCTTCCTCATCTTAGCTTCTTTCTCTCAGTGTGAGGCTGCAAGCTGCTGTGCAAAAAATACTTATTTTTAACATGGAATAGCTGCTTCTGCAGGAGCACACATCAAAGGCACCAAAGCACTCCTTGCAAGCTCTAAACCAACCCACCTGGATTTCTTTTCTGATGCTGGAGCATGAGGCCATTGAGTAGAAAGGGCTTTGCTGAAGTCCCAGGTGACCTGGGAAACTTCTCCTATCCCTCTACAGATTTATCTAAAGCTGAATTAGAAAAAGAGTCTTCCCACCAAGTTTGTTCATACTCTTGTAAGCATGAACCAGAATAACTATATCATTTGTTCTGTGGCATTTTCCTACGGAATTCTTATTATTCTTTCAAGCCCTGTTAGGTACATGTAGTAGCTGCATTGTTTAATCCCTGTGAAGCTCTATAGAGCTTTCCTGTTTGGGCCACAAGCTGATAAAATCCTGTATATTAAATGTTTCTTACAAAAAAGCTCATCTGTCATTCACTAAATAAGTCCATCTATTAATGATTGAATGAAGAGATAAAAATCATAGCAATATGAAGCCGAGTAACATTGGAATCACAGACTGGTAAGGCCGGATAAGGTTAACATAGAGATTAAGTGGAGACCATCCAGTTCAACCTATTGCTCAGAGCAGAGTCAGCTAGAGCAGGTTGCCCAGGTTCATGTCCAGTCGGTGCTGAATGTCTCCAAGAATGCAGTTGTCACTACCTCTCTGGGCAACCTGCTTCAGTGTTTGACCACCCTCACAGTAAAGCAGGTTTTTCTGATGTTCAAATAGAATTTCTTACTGTTCATCTTGTACCCATTGCCTCTTGTCCTGCCACGGGGCACCACTGAAAAGAGCTTGGCTCCATCTCCCTTACACCCTCCCATCAGGTATTTATACATAATAATGAGATTGTCTCTGAGCCTTCTCTTCACCAGGCTGAACAGTCCCAGCTCTCTCAGCTTCCAGAGATGCTCCAGTCCCTTAATCATTTTCATGACATTTCATTTGACTCTCTCCATGTCTCTCTAGTACTGGGGAGCCCAGAATTGAACACAGCACTCCAGATGTGGCCTCACCAGTGCTGAGTAGAGAAAAGTATCACCTTCTTTGACTTACCGGCAATACTTTGTATAATGCAGCCCAGGATACCATTGGTCTTCTTGGTCAAACTCCCTCAAATCTTTTTATCGCCCTTAATGAAGAAGGAGGAACATTTGCTTTCTTCCAGTCTTCAGGAATCTCTCTCAATTGCCATAACCTTTTGAAGTTTATAGAGAGTGGCCTTGCAATAACGTTGGACAGCCCCTCAGCACTCGTGGGTGCATCCCATGAGGTCCCATGGGTCTGCATATGTCCAATTTGTTTAAATATTCCCTAACCTGACCAGTTTCATGGAGGGTAAGTCTTTCTTGCTCCAGATTTTCCCCCTGGTCTCAGGGGAGTCTGTAGCATCCTACAGCAAGGGTGCAATTTTCTGCTAATTCTCTGCAGTGCTCACAGCATGTTGGGTTTTTTTCCCCATTCAGTTCTACAGTATTCTCCAGAAAAAAATTACCTCAAGAGCAATGTTTCTATGTAATTATAACCTCTATATATCTACTTTCCTTCTCTCTTTTTTCCTCCCACTCATCTCCAGCTCCTTATTTCTAAATCCTCCTCCTTCCTCAGTGCCTACAGGAGAAGACGAGCTTTGCAGCATGTCTGTGGCCTCACATTTCCCACTCTGAGGGGCACAAACGTTGCATGCTTAAACCCCTGTGGTGTATACTTGAAAAGTTGAGCTTCATTTTGCAGAGCTCTGATGAGGGTTTTCCATTAACCTCATCCCAGCCCCAGTGCTGACATCACCAAATGCCCAGCAAGGGGTACTGTTGCTGCATCTTCACAGTGAAAAGATGAAACGATTCTGTTTAAACATACAAATGTAACTTGCTACCCAGGGTGTGCTTTAGAATACTGCAGAATTTTCCTGAAAGATTAATGATGTTTAAAAGTGCTAATGGTAAGTGAGAGCAGCTTTTAGCTGTATGGCTGTTAGAGGTGGCACAGGCTGCCAAGCTGCTCCCCTGCACTGCTCCCTGCTGGGGCTGGGGACCCTTGTCCCAGCTGTACCATCCTTGGAATAGCACAGAATAGCAGAGGAGCCCACCTACCCCACCACAGTGAGGCCAGCATGAGTTGATCATGCTCCTGACAAGCCTTGGGCAGGCTCAAGGAAGAGTTCCCAGTGGCTGCTGTCAAGCATGCTGGTCCTCACGCTTCTGTGGAGCAGGCGTACTCTGAAATGACAGGTTTTTTCCAAAGTGCTCATCTGCTTTTTTTGTTTGCCTCCTCAAGCAGAAGAACACTCTCTGCATTAATATACCACTGCAGCTTTTTCAGAAATATTGGCCTGGCCTTTGCCTGTGCATCTGCAGAGCCCCTTAGATGGCTGGTGGAAAGGATGAGCACTCCTCCCCATTTCTCTCTGCATGTGCCCACGTCACCCCAGCAACCTGCCTCAGTCCTAGCTAGCTCCCCATCTTCCTGTCTGGTCTGGATGCCAAAAGCTGCATCTCTGCCTCATGCTGACACTTTTTTCCTTCTCATGTCTTTCAGTGAGACCGGATTCTTCCATAGTTTCATGGTGTGACACTTGGATTTTGGACACTGCTGGCTGGAAAGGTCTCTATCCAAGAAAACATTACCCACTGTTCCAGGACAAAAAAAAAAGGAGAAAAAATTTAGCAACTCCCACCCTGGAAGACCCATTAACAGTGAGCATGGAGAGACAGGCTTCATTTCCAGCTTGTTGCTACATACCCAGACATGTTTGCAAGCCCAGAGCAGGTTGCATTTGGCATAAACCAGATGTCTAAAGCACAGTCAACACGATGGACTGAATCCCCTAAATCGGCAGAAGTGTGAGTCTGGCCCATGCCCCTGCCAGTTTGAGATTCTTCTTAAAAGATTTCAATTAAATTCCATGTTCTGGAGCATATAGTTTTAACTTGAAGAGAGAGAAGGTCCTACATGTAAGCTTAGTTAGAAAATAAAGTGCGTCCTGTAAGGCATTTTTTTTCTCTGCATGTAACAGAAAGTGAATTACATGGTGTCATTCTCTGTTAATCCTCATGTGACCAAAGAGTAATTTCCACCGAACTCAGTGGGTTAATCCCACTGCCAAGGCCTGCCCCACTATGCAGACTGCCCAGTGGGGCATAAGAAACTGGTGTGCAGGACACTGGTGGGACAGAATCCAAACTGACTATGCAAGTGTCTGCTCCTGGAAGAGCCATAGGCAGAAAGCCCCATCATGGTGAGTCAGGTTGCTCTGCTTCCAGAGGAACAGTCTGGATCCACACACAGCCTCTGTTTTGCCTCTAATGTGATGAAGGAGAGGCACCACAGCAATCACTTGTACTCTGAGGTTGATCATGTCTGACTTTCTGCAACCACACTCAATGGATATAGATGATTAGAATAAATGCAGGTGCTCTTTGGCTCTCCCTGGTGCTGTGACGCTGATGAGAAATGACAGTTGCATGACTGCTGTCCTTTTCTATGGTGGATGTTGGAGATGTAAGGGCAGAGATGTGGCAGTACGTGCCAGTTCTTGCAACCCGGTTCTGGGAGTTTTTTGGTCCCTGACATCTTCACTGCTATATGAGAGAAGTAAGAATTGCATTGGAAGGTGCCTGGAAAAGCAGAATATTTGTGTGGATTCATAGACACGTGTATCAGTGTTTTTATCTGTATTTCTCCAAGGAGATGTGACAGATTGGTGGTTTGCTTTGGGGAGGTGGAGGAAAGGTCAGAGTGGACACTTTACTTGGCTGCACCAGGAGCTAGGTTATGCCAAGTTTGCTCCATGATGCACTCTCTCCTCAGACTCACGTCAACCTCCAAATTCCATCAGAGCCAAACTGCCCCATGGTAACTCACATTTCCCCAGCTCTGCCCTCCCAAGTCTTCTGTCTGTGCAGTCCCTTCACGTACCTAATGGTACAACACAACTCATGATCATACGCCATTCATCTGGAGCCCAGTGGGAAAAAATCACAACCATTCAGAAATGCAAAAAAACCCCATAAGAGCCTGTAAACAGTTGCAAGATCAAAGAGTCTGTTCATGTTTGAGCAGTTTGTGAAGAATACTGTGGGCACGCTGGTGAAGGGTGCTGGAGACAAGGCACGTGCTGCTGCAAGGTGAACGAAGGCATCCAAGCACTGCCATCAGCACAGTGGTATTCAGGCTGAGGTAACCCACCGCAGGTGATGTTGACACTGGCAGCAGAAAGGCAGCTTCCTGGTGTCTTTGGGTTTTGTTTACAAAGCCTTAGTCTCAGTCGGTGGCAGCCATGCCGACATGGCCAGCGGGAAGGTTGTATTCCAGACTTCAAAAAAAAAAGGTGCCATTTTCTTATCTTTAAAGACACCGAGCTGTATATGCACTGTTTTTGCAGGAGATGCTCTCTCTCTTCAGGGGGAGAGGGCTTTTAGTGAAATAGCTTCTCATCTAGCATCAATGCTATATGGGACACTGAGCAGCAAAAGGACAATGAGAAATCAAAGTGAAGGAAAGCACATTTTTGCTTTGAAACTTTGGTAGCTGGCTACAGAGAGAAAACAGTTTTATTAATATAAGGTCCAGCGCATCCAGATCTGGCAATGGAAACTGCCCAGTGAGGTTTTAGCTGTTTTAAATATTTAAGAACAGATGTGAAGCTGAAGTTTTGCTATTGCTGGGCATTTCACTGCTATTCTTTTCAATGAGACATTTAATATGTTTTGTAATCCAGTGCACATCCCCTCCCATTGCTATAGTCCTGAGATAGTTAAATTAAAACTTCATTTTGTAGAATTCAAAAAAGAAAATTTATTATTCGTTTCCCATCACCCTCCACTCTCTCTCCTATCTGCCTCACACACACAAAGTTATTATCCCAAAGGCTCTCTCTTGGTTTTTGCCATGCATGAGGTGGAAGTTGGTGCTGAATTTTTTTCTGCCAGCAGAGACCATGGTCTCTATAGCATAAACTATGTCAGTGAAATGATTTGGGTTAAGAAATAGCAAGCCAAAGGGAGAAAGCTGCATCTGCTTGATATACATTCAAGCAGAGGAAATGGTTTACTTTTCCTACCCATTTTATAGAAGTGAAGTAAATGTTGGCTGGCAGGTGAGGCAAGATGCTGGGCTAGCTGTGGCCAGCAGCTGTGCAGCCCCTGGGCACAGGGGCTCCACACTGGAGGTCGCTGGGACCCCCGGGCAGGTCTTGGGATGGGAACTGGTTGTGCTGATGTGGTAGGTTGCCCCTTTGCTCTAGATTCATAATAAGCTGATGTCCCAGGAGACACTGGGACCCACATAACAGATAATGAGGGATGAGTTTGGAGGTCGCCAGTATGAGGAAACCCACCAGCAACACAGTGTTTTGAAATGTGTCACCTTCAGTGTGGCAAAATACAGAATAAAACCATGAAAATAAATACTCCAAAGGAGCAGGGGCATCATAGGGTCTCACAATTTCTGCTTGCTCCTTCCAACATGCTCTATTTACAGCCTGGGACCCTGTGTCATATCCTCTGTTCAGCTTCTTTCTCACATGTCACCAAGGGCTGCTGTGCCTGGCCGTGCCATCAGCCACTGTCACAGCATAGCCTTTATGTTTTTTCTTTCCTTCCTCTCCTCTAAACTTCTCTTCAAACATTACCAGCTACATGATCCCACTGTCATGAAAAAGAAAAGAAAACCCAAAAAATGTAGTTTCCAGCAGCCAGTAAACTGGCATATTTCTAGTTATAACAAAAAAAAAAGTGGCCATAGCCTTATATGTACAGATTACTTCCTTTAATTAGGCCAAAAATGTGACTATTTCAAAGCTGATTTATATTTCCAACTGAAGTCCAGAATCTTAATCTCTCCTACTATTTCCCTGTCTGAACTATGCTTGGCTGTGTGCAGAGCAAGGAATTAGGGTCAGAGGTGGAAGTCACAAGGAAGAAGGATCAATTGTTCCTATTGCAAAAGTAAACAGCAGTTAAGTGCTTAATTGTTTCTGTATTTTTTAATCAAGTGGATTTTTCAGACTGCTCCAAAGAGCCACCAGTATGTGCAAGCAGCGCAGACTGAAATGAAATCAACGCACATTCTCCTCCTCTCTTCAGGTGCTTGCTTTAATTGCCATTGGTCCAGGGTGAGGACAAGCTTCTCCAGTGCTATGGGCCTCTGTGGAGGAGAGGACTGCAAGAAACCTGCTTCTCAGTGGATCAAAACAGCCAGCTGGGGTATCCAGCCCCAAACAGGTCTGGAGAAATGTCGGGAAATGCTGCTGGGTCACCTTCTGATGGTAGCAGGACAATGCAACTGCTTGTCTAGCCCAGAAAGCCTAGTTCTGCCTTTATGGCTGTTGGCAACATTGAGGGACCACGGCACAGGGCTCTGAGCCCCTGGTAACCCTTGAAAGCTGCAGGAGGAAAATAAGCTTATGCAAAAACATAAAACAAGCCCTTTGGTGAGCACAGGAGCTAATGATGCCTCATTTCCAATTGGTGTGGGTTTTGTCCTTGCCCTGGGAAAGTGTGGTCTCCTATTCCATACTTTCCAAAGCATGTGGGCTTCATCCAAAGCAAAGAAGGAGAGAGTTTTCCAAGAGTGTCAAGGCAAGACCAGCCATGCTCCCTATGCCCTGGTCCTGATGCCAGCCAGGGTCCATGGGACTGTCTAGATGGAGGCAAAGCACACAGCTTTGCACCACACACCAGCACCCAGTGCTCTCATCACCTGCAGCAGCTGAGCACCATGGAAAGCATCGCTCATTTGGAACAAGCCTACATCAGAAGTAAAGTCACAGGCTGGGCTCCTAGCTGCCCTCACATTTATGTGTCTTCCTGTCACCACCAGACTGCCCAGGAATTTCACCTCCTTGCCCTTCTGGAAATGTGCTGTTTATTTTAGTGCTAGCATGTGTCCTTCAGAAACATATCTTCAAGTAACTGAGGGCTAAACTGGACTCTGCTTCAATCTGATTTCTAGCAAACTGACTGTGTTCAGCAGGAATGAGCCCTTGCTGCCCAGACCAGCCCTCTCCTTCAGTCTCTCCCAAAGATGCTGAAAGGTGCAGTTTCCCATAAAGAAGAGGACATTTGATGCTCTGCGACTGAACTGGGCTGTCATGGTGATCAGTGATATTCCAGTGCTTGAAATGGCCTTGTGGATGGTGAGATCAGGAATGACTGGATCAGTTTCCAGAGGCTGTCTGGCTTTTATATCCTACAGATGATTTTCCCCCACCTCATATATTTTCCCAAGGTTTTGCGTGTTTTGACAAACAAATGTAACCAGGATGCTGAGGGATAAACCAAGATCAGAAAGACTTTCATGACTGTTGGTGATTTTGGCTCTGAATTTCCCAGAGTCACTGGAAGGCTGCAGTGTTCCTGTATGGGATGTAATGGCTATTGTATAAACCCAGACTGCTACACTGCAGGTTAACTTTGAGCAGAGCAGAGACAAATAAAAGAGTTTAGCTTGGGCAGGAGGCACACCCTCTGTTTTGGCAAGAAGCAGTTCAAATTCTTACTCTGATTTACACTAGTTTATAGAAAAGGCTGTACTGAGCTCTTGAAGCATGTGGTAGTATTTAACTGTATAAAACTTGGATCCAGCTTCAAGTACTGCATGTGGGGAGATCAAAGCTAATAAACGATATATTTTATATAGGGAATATCTACGATGAAGAAACAAATTCTTCTCAGCAATAGGCAATGGGGAGAACATCTTTCAAAAACAAAGGTTGGTGTGGTGATGTTCCTCTGTTTGCTTGTTTTGCAGGGAGATTGTTTATTAGAGCCACCATTTTAATATAAACTCTGAAAAGGCTTGCGTACTTTGTACAAAAGTGTTTGTGCTCTTGGGGCCGAGGACAAGGTGTGCGGCAGCAGACAGAGCTGGGATCTCTGGACACATGGCAGTGGGGCTGGCAGGTCTGCCTCCCCTGCCAGGGAAGGGATGGGGGCTGCACCTTTCTTCTCTAGCAGCAACATGGAAAATACTTTCCTCCTGGTGTAGTCAGGCTGATGTAACTGCCTCTGGCCATATCTTCCCAAAAGGAGAAGAGGGATAAGAAAACCTTTGCTCAGCTGTGTTTTGGCACAGCTAATGACCAGTTGCATAGTCCCAGCTCAATCCAAATGTGACCTGTGAAGCCTGTAATAAGGAGCCTGGGGAAGGCTGTGGTCCTCCTGCACCCCTCAGCACTGCTGCTGACCTTCCAGTCTTTGCCTCAGAGGGTTCTTCACCATGGAGGATGGCAGTCGTTCCCTCCACCATGCTCTTCTGAGATCTCCCACTCCCTGCTTGCTCTCCCTCACCTTGTGCAATTCAGCTTTTATGTCTTGGTTATTTATGTGAAGCTGGCTCTCCAGGGCTGCCCCACGTGGCTTAGTCATTTCCTCCAGTGAGTTCCTGTGATTGTTGTGCTGGTGGTGTGTGAGTCACCCACCATGCTTCCTCCCACACTCCCTCCCAGCTGGGAAAAGCCTTCTCCTGCTAATTTTCCTTTGTTAACTAAAGCATCCTGAAGTAATCCCACCTTTAACACCACAAAGGCCACACTTGGTGACAGCAGCCGTGTGCTTTACAGGTGCCTGCGCCATCAGCCATCAGTGAGGCAGAGGATGCCGCTGAGCCATCTGGCAAAGCTACCGCAGAAGGAAGAAACCAGCTGGGCTGACCTGCCATTTCATTTTCTGCCTGCAGCTCCATGCAGTCACCCTCTGTCTTGGGGTCTCAACTGGCAGTAAAGCCAAATTTCAACCAGAGAGGGACCCAGAGCTGCAATCTTGCTCCTGCTCTTTGTGTCCAGCCTGAAGCCTTCTGGAAAATGCTTGTCTCCATGCAGTGATCTTCCTCATGGCCTCTCCTGCCCAGAGGACACCTGCATGTTTCAGTCAGGATCTGCTAGCTTCAGCACAAGTAGTGGTGTGTTTCTAAAACCAGCTAAGACTGTCTCTTTAGTAGACATTAGGCATGACCAACTACGCAGCCCAAAGCTACAAATCTCTATGAGCAGAGAGCCCTTTTGGTGACAGGGATGCTTGGTGCTGGCTATCATAGCTCCCTGATTGAGAGCAGGGCTGGCAGGAGACGCCTCAGCATGGCACATGTGCGCAGGGTAGTGAGAGGCTGCATGGTGCATCTGGGCACCACATGGCCCAGGGAAACCATGGTGCATACCTGGCCAGGCATGCTGGCTTGGCTCCCCTGCAAATGAGCTGCTAGCGTGTGAGCAATAAAAGTATCCAGAATATACACAGGGCAGGTAACTAAATATGTATGATGGGCAAGTGTTAAAAATCTGAAAGAAACAGCCCAGCATGTTTCTTTTCAGTTTGTCATGTTTCTTTTCATCTGTTTGTTTTTATTTGGGCTTTTTGATGTTGTCATCCAGGATGAAAATGCATTTTTTACCACTGAGCACCAGACTGGTATGTGACTAACATTTCTGCCCCCTTAAGTGGAAAACTTCATCAAGTTTGAGTCCAGCTATTCTTTCATTTTATTTGATGGAGGCACAATGTTTTTTCACCTTTGTGGACAGACTAATCCTTGGGGAGGCTCCCTGTACACCAGTCTTGCCCCCATTCAAAGAAGTATAGCAATGTGCTTGTAGGAATGTTACCTCTGGGGCCACTGGTCCCCACTGGAGGTGCCCAAGGGCACCCTCCACACCAAGGTTCCTGCCTTGCACTGAGTATTGGCAAGATGCAGCAACATGGAGTCCTTTGAGTATACTCATACGTGCCCAATGGGTGGGTGCTGAGCAGGCAGCCCCACAGAGACCGGGCAGGGGAAGGCATGGACCATGAGCATACTTTTCTTACAGCCACCCAGGCAGATGCTTTTCTGAAGCTGTCCCTGAAAGACTAGGGATTGTACATGGGCTTTATATAGCTCCCTCTTTGTACAGGAGGAAACCCAGCATTTCTCCCCCGTTACCAGCTGAGGTCGTTGGCTTGTCTGATGTTATTTCTGCTGCTCTTCAGTAACCAGTGACACATTTCCCACTGAGAAGATATTAAAATCATCACCCAGCTGCAGGGGATAATTATCATTTCTGCTGGAGCAACCCTGATGTTTCTTATTAGCACCAGTGGTATGTATGAAACCTGTCCTTCAGAAGGAGCAGATGGTGAAAGGTCCCCTGAGAGCACTGGGAGAGGAGGAAGGCTGGACTGCCACCAGCAGAAGCATCTGCCAGCTCTGTGCTGGGTAATATCACCATGGGCACTGCTAGTCTGAGACTTTTCTAGCACATGGAGTCAGAGCAGAAGGTGGGAAGAAGAGGAAAGGAATATAGAAGGAAATCTCAAAAAAAGGGTCCTCTGAACAAAATCCTATGACTTCATGGCTTCACTCCAGATGCACTGATCTGATAGCAATGCTGGAAAAAGATCCAAGCCAGTGTCGTCTGTGGGATGCCGTGAGCCATGGGTTGGGCTTGGCCTGTCCTTCAGCACCTCACAGCACAGGACCATGAAGAACAGCAAGTTTAGGTCTGAGGGAGGGTGCATGGTCTAATCTTACTGGGTTCTTTTCAGTGCACATGCAAGGGACCAAACTTCCTCTCCTAAACAATGTGTTCTTACACCACAAGGAACACAGGGCCACCCTGTGAACATGAAAAGGTAGACAGCACATCCAGATTGCTCCATTTGTCTCTGGAGACATCAATTCTCCATCCACCAGACAGCTGAAAGGAAGTTTTTGGCTTTGGGTGTGGTGCAACAGTGCAGCAGCACAAAGGTAATACACCCAGGCCGTTCCTTCCCTTGTCATTTCTCAGAGCATCTGGGACCTTATTTCCTAAAAAAAAAACCCAACCCAAAATTTGAAGAATTACCTGAAGCTCATCAAAATCAGGAGATCATGAGGGCTGAAAGTGCCTCCTCACAGTTGTTTGGGGTTGTGTTACATCTGTGGGCTATCCTGCTTTTGAATTTGTTTCCTTAAAGCCTGTTGGGATGGTCATTGTTGGAACAGGCTGCTGTGGGGCCCCCAGAAGCACTCTCCTGAATTTTGGTGCCACACAGGTCCAGCTGATTCTTGCTGAACTTCTCTCTGCTGCCTTTCAGTAGGGCTACTGGGCTGTCACAATAACAAGAGCATTAAGGAGTCTTCTTCCTTCTGAATTTAACCGGTTTGGAAACCCTGAAAACCCTGGGGTTTGAGGTGAAATAGCTTGTGAGATGCAGAATGTTTCTTTTACTCTCAGTCCTCCTTCCTCCAACACCTGAAACAGCAGGAGAGGCAGTGAAGGATTTATTCCCTTTGCATCCCTTATACCCACAACCTCGTATCCTTGTCTTCCCCAGGGCTACAGGATCCCTGAAGGTTGGGTTTTTTCCAAAGGTGAGCTTTTCCAGTGTAGCCAATGGTTACCCTGCGTTAAACACTAAAACATACAAGAATCTGAGAAGTCCCAGGCTTGCCTTGTACAAAGCTCTAGTTTTGTGTGCTAATCTGCATCTACTACCTAGGTCAGTAGAGTAGGTATCTTAACTACTCAGGTAGTTATATTAACTGTAAGACTGGAGCATCTTGCAGTGCTGAAAGTGGTTGTTACATGAGTTCCCTTCTACAGACAAGAATGGAAAAATCATAAGGGTAAGTGACTTGCCAGGATCAAACAAATGTTTGCAGCAACTCTTTTGTTCCTGCTTGCCACCAATGACACTGCAAGACCTAAGCAGGACTACATGTTAGGATCAGGATGCTCAGGGGTGACTTAGATCCCTACAACCTCTGTGAATTTTGAAGTATGTATGCCTGCTCTGCTCTGCTTTAAAGCCAGCCCTTTGGGCTTTAAGATTTCTGGCACTGGCACAGGGATGCTCCAAGTGACCTAATGTTACTGATCTTTCTCATCTATAACCTCTGTGGTTCATTGACTACAGGGATTTCCGAGTTTCTCATTAGTGGTTAAAAAGTATTTTTATGCTCTTGTTCACTCAGCACAGAACATGGAGCAAAATCTTACAGAAGGTTATCCTTCTATGCAGGTCAGGGCTGCAGTTCACAGAGAAGCAAGCTCCTGCTGCAAACTCACCTGTTTTCCTTAAGAAAGGTGCAACAAAGAAAACTGGAATTGGACCTACTGCATTGACGTAGAAAATTCTCCCTGTATTGACATGTCAGTCTTTATGTAAGCTACTCAAACTCAAGATTTCTTTAGTCAGGCCAGTTCTCCAAGCATGTAGTCCTGAGCTGCTATTTCATCTCTCATTGCACCTTTAAGCAGTGGAGCTTCTTTTCACAGATTAGCAGCAGAGCTCTTACCGGTGCATGTGATAGCACAGGGGCTCCAGGTGTTCTTCTGTCACCCCACCCTCACTATCAGTCGTGGTGATGCTTTTTCAGGCCCCTTCGCCCCAGCTCGGGTGGGGTTGTGCAGCTGCAGAGGGAGCAGGCAGCCTTCCCTCCAGCCTTCCCACAGAGCCCTTCTCCCCAGCCTTCCCAGACAAGCCATCGCAGTCCTTCCAGGTTTACACAGGGAGAAGGAGGAGCAGCGCCAGGATCCTGCTATCTCTTTGCAAGGGAGTGAATTCCCTAGCATCAGCAAGATAAGAAACAGGGCTGAGGTCACCATAAAACTCCTTCTGCCAGCAGCTAGCAGGCAGTGGAGGTTGTATCCCATCTCTGGGATAGCGCTATTCCTAGCATGTCTACATCTGCACTTTTCCTTCCAGGCTAGGGCTGAACCCTGTTGTTTCTTGTTAGTTGATTTTTCGGTTTCCTTGCTGTCCCTTTTGATGTTCCATGGCCACCCACAGGCAGGGGCTCTGTTGGGAACTCTCACCCACTGGTGCCAGTGTTGTACAAGGCACTGTGTCACAGAGCCCACGAGGGGGTGGTGAACAGAACATCTCACCTATGCTGAAGATACCCTGCCATTTTTCATACACCGTGGTGCTTCCCTTTACTTGTTTCCTCTTAAACACTGACTTGCTGTTTCTTGCTGAGGGAGGACAAGGGGCAGAGAGGGAAATTTTTTAAAGGCCAAGTATTAATTAAGCCTAGGATTTCACACATACCTTCTTGGAGGCTTTTGGTGAAGATCAAGTGTAGTATAACATTAAATATTTAATATGCCCTCTCAAAAGGGATTTGATCTTCATATATGAAAAATGGATGAGACTTAAAGGGTAAACAGATCTTTATAATGTCCAGCTTCAGTGACTCAAAATAATGAAGCAATCAGCAGTGGCTGTAGAATTTGCATGTGGGGGATTAGGCACAGTGATTACACACCAGGGACAGAGCATAAGTCTTGGGAAGCTGTGCTGTGTTGAGGGTGTCACTGGAGGATACACAGAGATACCTTGGGGGAGGTGAGATGAGGCTGGAGAAACACTGACAGCCAAAAGGAGAGGTAAACAGTTACTGTACACATGAGGAAGGGTTGTGTAGCATTCAGGTGTGGTGGCCTGATACTTTCCCAGCTGGCCACTGAGTGAACAACCCATCCTATTACACTACTGTAGTATCTCGCTGTACACAATGAAGTCTAGGAGTCTTCCCAAAGGTCTCTGAGGAGTGCCTCCTGCTAGGTGCTAGATTAAGAACACCAGTCCTGCCTCAGGTAATGCATTCAAACAAAAGACTTTATGCCATAGGTACGAGTACTTACACACACACACACATGCATGCAAGTTAAAAAAGAGAATTTGTGAAATGTATTTCTCAAGCAGACCAAAAAGATATTTCAAAAGGCAGAAGAAAGGGAAAATCACAACAAAAAACTTTCATGCACAGTTTGTTAAAATTACGTGTTAAAACAGAAGGATGCCCCTGCTGCCACAAACCCTTGTCATTTTCTGCTTTTATGCAAGAAAACCATAAGATGAAGGCAGCTCACATTAGGAGTGGCAGTTTGTTTCTTTAAACCTCTCTAGGAGGGCTTAACTGATGTGATGTGGCAGCAGCACGAGGTACAATGCAGAGCCCTGCCGTGGTAGAGACCAGCCGAACACAGCCAGAGCTGTGCAGAGGCTGCACTTTGCTGCTGCTCTGGCTTGAGCACCTTTTTCACCTCAGTCTTTCCTAAACAATGCACCTATCATGTTTGGCCTGGAAAAAAATGCTTGCCTCACCTTCTGTGAAGTTGATTTCAGACTTTTCCCAGCTTTGTGCCATTGTCGTGTCTGAATGAGCAGTAACTACCTATATGGGAAAAAGGTGATGGTGGCTCAGTCAAGAAAATAAGCATCCCCCAACCTTTCTACAATATCTCAGTTTCAATTGTGTCCCATTTTGTTCCATGGAGCAAAATCCTGAATGATTTAAGTAATTTTTCTTTCAAAAGAATTTATTTCCTGACACAACCTTGGACAGTTCAAGCAAAGAACTATTTTTCTTTCTAGCAGCCCCAGTGAAGGACTGGCAGATACTGCAAATGGAGCCATGGTGAGCTCAGCATTACTAATGCCTATCAGATCTAGTTTTCATCACTGTAGTGCGGCAACTTGCAAACCTTAAAAAAAATGTACTAAAGCTGGTGAAACCTGTCCTCAGTTTGCCATTTAGATTTGCTGAATACAGAATCAGAAAAGACTGTTATAAACATTTACTCTGATTTCCCAGGCAGCTCAGGCCAGAGTTTCCCGGATTAGTTTGACTTTGAACTACGGTATTTTTGTTTAAAAATGCCTTAAAGGAAAATTTTTGGGTTTTGAAAAGTTCACCCCAGCCTATGCTAAACCATTCCTGTGCTTGGGTAATGTCATTCCTAAAACCCCTTTCTTTTGATCTAAAACCCTGGTACTCTGACGTCCAGCTCCAGACTTTGCTGCACCTTGTGTTCCAGAATGACAAGCTCCCGGATCACATTTTCCTTCTTCTTATCTTCACTTACAGTAGGGTTTGCCTTGCTTTCCTTTGGATAGCTGCAGCAGGGATACCTCCAGCAGAACAAGTCATCACAGGCTCTTTATCCTCTGTTAAGCGAAACAGGCTCTTTGAGGATACAATCTTAGTCACCTGTTTTAGACTTCTCCTTCAGCAGGAGAATTGCACCCCTAAAGTGCTTATTTCTCTGCATTGACTTCAAAGGGAGTCTAAAGAATAAGCTTAAATATATCTGTGCGTAGCCAGGTGAGACCCACCCAAGCAAGCAGTGATCCCAGCCCTCTGAACTCATCTCTGACAAACTCCAAAACCACACTGAAAGCCTCAAACATTGTTTTACAAAGCTGACTTATCACTACTTCTGGTTACACCCATTGTCCTTCCTCAAGCCTTAACAGTTTCCAAAACCTTCCTGCAGTGGTTGCTGCTATGATTCACAAGATCCCACCACATCCCACTAGCACAGCAGCCTGAGCCAGGGAGTAATCTCCCTACCCACAATGAGGGTGCGGCATTATCATCATTTTTTGAGGTTTATTTGTACTGCCTTGACTGTGTCTGTGGAGAGCTCCAGGGTCCTTTTAGCAGCTCCATGTTTGCAATGAGGCTGCCACATAATTAAGCATGACCTGCTCCTGGGATGTAACACGTCTCCTCTTCCCTTGCAAGACAGCTCTGCTATGCTACCCCAACTGCCTTGTCCAAACCATCATGATATGCTGAAGACATTAAATAGAAAGGGAGATGTTGTTGACTCAAGGTCAGAACAGAGTTTCCTCAGCTCTCAGAATAATCACTAAAGGAAAAGCTTCTCAGTTTGGCAGGGTAAGCCCTGAGCAGAGATTAACTGGTGTGAAAGAGTTTCTGCAGGAAAACACTGTCTTCCTGACTGCTGAGTGGGTCCACATCTGGCTTCCTCTGTGCCCCACGACAGAGGCAGGCAGCTCTGCAGCTGCAGGGACACCAGTGCTGGCTCTGGCCGTACTGCTCCTGTTCCCGGGGACAGACACTTGAGCTGCCAGGCAGTGGTGGTGCATCTCTCCCTCCCTGCTTTCCCCAGACTGCCATTTCCCCTCTCCACTCTATTCCAGGTCTTCCTGTTGGAGATGCTTTTTCCTGGACACCCTCCACTTGCACCATTTGCATGTACTTTCAGCTCAATCAAAAACGCCTGTTCCCTCCCAGGCCTTTCTCCAGAACACTGTGGATAAGCAGCAATCAAGCAGACTGAAGCCAAAAAAGAGGGTCCTATTTTCCTCTTCTTATCAGCTCTTGGGATATTTTGCTGCTTCTGCAAATTCAGATAAATCCTTGCTTGCTGTGGGTCTGCATCTGAGTCTCTGCTTTGTCCCTAGGGTGCCTGGTGTTCCCATGGCAGCCGAGGGGAGAAAGAGAAGTTTTCCTCTTCTTTCCCAGGAAGAAGTACCTGCCTACACCTTTGCACAGCCTGCATGCAAACATACAGTCCCTAAATGAGGGACCAGAATTGCCACCGCTGCAAAGCAGCCAACTAATATGCAGAGCCAGAGGGAGCACAAAAAAATGACAATAAATGCTCTGTAAATTGATGGTTTGCATATTTGGAAAGATCACCTGGAGAGATTGCTGACACCTCAGCACTCCAGGCAGCTTCAGGCACTTTAGATCAAACAGTGCAGATCCAGTTGAGAGACAGCTGCCTTCCAAGCCTGGAAAGCCAGCCCTGTCCCTGCCGGTCCTGTCCCTTACAACCCTGTTTCCCCAGCCCTATTCCCCAACATCTTGTGTCCTCCATCCCTGTCCCCTCCATCCCTGAACCCTCCAGACATGTACCCTCAGCCTTGTCCCCTCCATCCCTACCCTCCACCATAGCCATTACCCTTGATATTCAGAAAACCCATCTCTGACGTCTATTAGATTTTTCTGTCTAAGTACATAAAAAGTGATGAACAGCCACAGGCTGTCAGCTGGGCTCATTTTAGCTACCTGTGAACTGTGGTGAGAGATGGGGGACAAACAGTTGGGAACCAAAGTGTCCCCTTCACCTGCACAATGGGGTGATGATGGGTTGGCATTGCCAGCTTCTGCCCTATTAACTGCGGTGGTTTAGCCTCGACCCCCAGAGAAAAGGGACTTGACTGAGCCTGACCCACACTCAGCTCATG
This sequence comes from Eurystomus gularis, assembly GCA_013400335.1. NCBI lineage: Eukaryota > Metazoa > Chordata > Aves > Coraciiformes > Coraciidae > Eurystomus > Eurystomus gularis. The sequence goes on along the minus strand of VZZY01008877.1, from coordinate 163,807 downwards.
CTCTGCAGCACAGCAAAAGACAGGCTGAGGGCACCTGCTGTACTAGGAATCTCATCCTGGCTGGCCCACCCAGCCTCCAGACCAGAGCCATGGGGACATGGCATGCATAGATGTGCTGTCTTTGCACTCGTGCCCACATGGGCCAGGAGTAACTTTGATCTGTTTGCAAATAAGTATTGCTTCAAAAGAGTAGTGCATTATGTGAATATAAATATAAGTGACAATTACTGTGACAGAACTGCTGATTTTTGTTTTTTTTTTCTTCCTGGCTTGCTTTTGCCAGAGATCCCTATGCTTGTGTCGAACTTTTTCCCCACTAGCTGTACTACCATTTCATCCCATACTGACATCCCTCAGCTGTATCTTAGCTTTTGTTTTTACACAGTTTGTTAATTGCAGAGAATTCCCTTAAGAGAAAAACAAAACCTTCATTGTCTGCAGTTATTTGTTGTTCTTTTTTTCTGTATATTTTTCATCAGTGATCCATGGGAAGATGGGTTGTTTTGTTTTAAAAACATGTCTACTGAGACAAAGCTAAAAGGAAATCAAACAACCTACTGGACTAAACTCTTGAAGGCAGTGAAAGACTTCCAACTGGTGATGATCCTTTCCTTGCTAAGGAAAGCTCCACCAGTGCAACAGCTATTGAACAAAAAATCTGTGGAAATGCGTTACCTTAGTCATCTTCACATAATACAGTTCTGGTAGGTTTGAGCCTTTAGACTTCCAATAATTTCCTTGTATGTGTAATTAGCATTGATCCTGAAATATAAAGCAGCCCTTAAGAAGGATAATATATGCTATGTAAATTGCATTGTTATGTACAAGCCTATTATGCATGCCTTTCTCAAAGATAAACCTTAAGACTTGACGTACATTTTTATAAAGACATCATACCTCCTCGAATAACTGGGGAGAGTATTGATAGTGAGTCTGCTACTACAAGATAACCCACTTTAAAAAATCCATCTTCACTCTGATACGTGGAGCAGAGCATGAACGTGCTCATTGCAGGCACCGAGACAAGGCAGATGGTTTTGGTGAGGACTGTAAAGAGTGGCACAGACAGAAAAGGGTGGGATGGGTGAATTAAGAGCAAACCTCAAATATCAGTATGGGTAATGTTCCTTAGTAAGAATTGTCTCTGCCTGTCTCTAAGGCAGAGTCCACAGAGGTGAAGGAAAAGCTCTTTCACTTTTCCATTGAACTGCATATATTGAAGGGCCATTCAAATCCATCCTGATTGTCAATGGCATTTTCTTTTCAGATAACTCAAGATAATACAATGCAGCAGCCTTAGGCTGAATCCAAACCCAGAGCACAGTCAGGTCCGTTATATTACTTCTGTTGTGATTGTCCTCATAAGTCCTTCATATAATAAGATGACTCATCTAAGGTAGCTTGTAACTGAAAATGCATGCTGATTTGTGAGAAAGGATTTTCATGGCCTGCTAAATGGATTAGCCAGAAATCCCATCAGCAGGGAAAGTGTGAGAGCACATCATTACTCTGCTCCCGCAATCAGTGGGGTGGGTAGAGCTCTTTAGATACTGGCTCTTCATTAGGGCTTGCAGCTGTTCCCTGCACACCAGCCGTTATCCTCCTCTGTCCAGACTGACCAACAGTGGCACATTCCCCAAGGGATCCCATGCCAGACGTGACCAGCTCAGGGTGGTGGTTCCCAGCTCACAAGGAGCGGGTCCGTGAGCCCTGTGGCCGCACTGACAGGGAGAGCGGGATTTCCGCAGCATCGCATACATGCAGCACTGATGCCGGGCGGCTTAGGGAAAGGAAGTAAGTATCTTTGATTTAAGGCTCTTAAGATCTGGGCTGTTCTCTAACTAATTACTTATTTAATAATGATAATAGCAATTAATACTGAACTCATCTATTCTTTCCATTAGTAGAACTGAAAGCACAATACAGTAAAGGTGATTATTCCCATTTTACATGTGGTAAAAGTGAGGAGATGGGTGGATTGCATTTCCTGGTGTCACACATCAGTTTACTGGAAGATCTGGGAATAAAAATTCAGTTTTCCACATCTGGATGGAGCTGGAGCTGCTAGGTACCCTGATGGGGTTTCCTGGGTGTCCATGACTGCCTTTTCCATTGCAGCATTTCCAGAAACTTTAAGAAGCTGGGAAAAAGTGAAACATTTCTGTACTAGCTATTAGGAGGTCAAAGACTTTTCCTAAGGAAAACTGCCCATTTAAACAGAAAACTGAGAGCACACAGAATTTTTTTCTCCATCTTCCCTGCAGAGAGTGAAGTGAAATCTAGGCATTAGCGCTAAATTGTTTTCAATTTTTGTAATGGCTTTATGTAAGTAGCTTTTTCTCCTCCATGACAGTACACTTGACAGCCGTTAAATATCGCCCTTGTCAAAACAGGCCCTTGTCCCTTCAGTCCTTATCCCTGTGATTTCCTGGTCGAAATCATGATCCCATGCTGTGAGCGAGTCATTGTGCTGGTCTCTTCAGTCCCCGTGTATGAGCAGGCAGTAAAGCTCCCAGGGCTGACAGAGATAGCACATAGTGGCCAACCTGCCCAGTCCAGCCATGGGCACCTTGAGCTCCCTTCCAGCACACACCCCATCTTGCTTTTGTGCTTCAGAGAGTTTATTTTTTTAAAAAACAAGCTATTTCAGACTCTTTGAGTGCCTGAAGACAATTGCCAAAATAACTCTCTGCTGTGTTATAGCATCCTCTAACAGTGCGGCACTGCATGCCACATGAGAACCAAACCTTCATCAAGATCAGCTCCTAACTGGTAGGTTCAGAAAGACATGAAAGTATAAGTGATCAATAAAGTTGCTTTTACTATCTGACATCTCAACACTTCACAAATGAATCTTCAATCACTGTCTGAAACACTTGAGGACTCCCTTGTGTGACAGGTCCTTTCCAGGGTCTGAAGGCTCCCCAGCATGTTCCAGGGGAGACTCACTATCCAGAGGTCAACATGGGCAATCTGCTGTCAAGCCTCCAGACCTTAGGGTTAGACCCCAGGTTTGTCTACTGCAAGGGCACAAGCATTGCCCACATCTGAATGCAGTATTTGTGGGGAACAGAGTGGAGGCAGGTGGATGCTCTCCTGCTGTGGAGTTGGCAGCACATTTCAGCTGACTGAATGTCTGGCTGCCGGGCTACCCTCCACCAAATCCAACTTCAATGCCCCTCCAGGCTTTGGCACAGTCTGGTGTCCACCCAAACATGCGCACCAAGAGGAAATGGCTCTTTGTCCCACAGGACTAGCTTTCTGACAATGAGATCAAGTGCCTCCCACCTCTCATTAGCAAGGGTTAACCATGGTGACAACCATGCTGTTAACCAACTGTACCAACCTCCTCACACCCAGGCAAGGAGCACGAAGGAGCTATGAGAAACCAGGTTACCACCATCATCTGCTGCTACAGCTCCTACATTGCTGCCATCAGGGCTTAGACCCCAGCAGATCTGGGGCATCTCTGGGCAGAGGAGCACTAAGGGCACCTGCAGTTCAATTCTGTCCTTCAGTTGATGAGTAATGACAAATTAAAGCACATTATTTTCAGGGGAGTGTCTGTCAACATGCAGACATAGAGTCTCCTTGTGGTGGGAAGGGATCCTGTAAAGCACATGAGACAACCACTCTCCAGTGTCTCCTGCATTTCTGGGCTTGCTGCTGTCCTTTCCTCATGCCACAGAGGAACAGGTGAACCTGCTCCCACAGGTACGTCCCACCTTCACGGCACCAGCCCTCCTTCCAAAGCCACCTCTCCAGGGGGTGAGATTACCAGCCTGGGCTGGACAGCGCTTTTCTATCTACAAAAGCCCTACAAAAGCAGCATTCATGTGTAATTTGGCTATTACACCAACAGCAAAAGAAAATGTTGCTTGCTTTCTGCACCATTTTCCCCTGGTGTCCTTTCTCTGTTATTTTGTTCTTTTTCCTTATTGCGGTCATTTAAACAATTTCCAGTCTCATGCTGAAGTCATTTTAAGATGGCTTCCTCCTGTTTAAATCAGGAGGAGAAAGAAAGGGAAAAGAAAACATTTCTTTCTTAGCTGTCAGCCCTCCAGTATGAGAAGTAAAAACTGTTTGGTGGTGGTAAGTCCTTTCACTGTTCTGGCACAAGTACCTTGCCTATGAAGGTGTTATGACACTGCAAATCCAAGATACAGACTTGCAAGGTAGTTCCATGAATATAACTGTCAGGCCAAAAATATCTACCTGCTCTACCAGTCATTTGTTCTCCTCTCATTGGTTCCTCACTTGCAATATGGTGAGGATATGTTCATCAGTGTTCAGGAAGTGCTCAGAGATTGGGGTAATGAACGCCATTAATGAATGGATGCTGAAAGGGGGTCATAGCACTTCCCAGTTCTGTCTTTCACAGCACGCACTACAGCCTTTCATTCTCCAGGAGGAACTCTAGGGAGCTTTGTGAGCAGCGGGAGATGCTCAAGGGCCATGATGCTGTGACTGGATTTAAGATGCTTAGCAAGGGAGAGGTGTGGTGAAGACGCAGCATCCCAGTGCATGGGAGCAGCTGTCTCCATCCACAGCTTCAAGCACTCCCACAGCAATTAATGCTGTTTATTAGTGCTGCATTCCCCTAGTTGGGCACGTAGCAGAATGCCTCTATTGTGTCCCTCTGCACTGTCCCAGGAAAAGCCCTGGAAGCAAACGTGCCTTGAAGCATGCCCTGCAGGTCAGCTAATCCAGCCTCTGCAGGACCAGAGCAGAAACCACTGGCTGAGCATGCAGAAACTGGTTCTCCAGGGGAAAACCGAAGAGCAGTTTGGTTTTGTCTGGCTGAAACAGGAAAAAGAGGATCTGGCATCCGCGTTCCTGTATCAGAGACTCCTCTCACAGGTGAGAGGATGGGACTTTGGCTATGCCTAAGGCAGGACGAGTATTCAGGAGACACCTCCATGGGATACTTGGGCAAGCGCAACCTCACTGTCTCTCCTGGGCAGTTTGTGCTTCAGCACACTCCTGTGCAGTGCCACTGCCCTCACCAAGGGGGCTTCTGCTGACTTCATAGCAGTGCTCTTGCTGCATGTCCTACACCTCCTACCACACTCCTGGTGCAGACATATCCCCTCAGCTCAGCCCATGTGAGCCCCTTCCAGCACAGCTGGTCCAGCAGTGGGGTGCCAGTCTAGCCTGATGCTTACTTATGATTAATATATTGTGTTAGTTATAGTTCATGGAAGAAGTGCAGATGGCCTGTGGCTCAGAAAGCTTCCCAACACTCAGAGGAAGTTCTCACAAGTGAGAGAGCACCTCATGAGCAAGGGCAAGCTGAGGGATGAGCTGAAAGAAATCATCCAACAGCTTTTTAATTTACCAAATTTAATTTGATCCCCTCCATTTCATACTTTTTAGCTTTTTTCCTCCAACAAGAAAGTTACTAACATTTTCCTCAAGTAAATTTAGGCATTGTCACATAATTAGATTATTCCAGGAACCACAACCTTAAAGAAATGCCAGAGCCTGTTACATGAGGTGTGAACACAGATCCCCCAAGCATCACAGTGCTCGTCACTTGGATAGATGGGAAACACATTTTTGCAGGGGGGGTTATCCTTCACTTTTAAGATTTGCATTTTGATCCAGTTAGCTTCTTGGAAATTTAGCAGCTCCTCCTACATTTTCTCAGAGCCTCAAGGGACTGGTGGTAAGAGAACAATGCAGGAGGAGGACAACACACCACGACAGCACAAGAGTGCAGCAGATGGAGAAGGGAAGCCGTGAAAAGAGCGGGGTCACTGGAAGGACAGGACTCAGATCCTGGCTGTGTCAGGGATGCTCTTTAGTTTGATACTAAATTTTATGAACCTGGTTTTTGCCAGCCAGCAGTTTTGAGCAGGCATTGGCAAGTCCACCAACACCAAACATATCACCTGAATTATTGTACTCTGAACTTCTAGGGTATCAGTCAGATGAATCAGGCACAGGTCAAGAACTGCTCTCTGAGTCATCGGTCTGACAATGATCCACAGCGTGTCTTAAAGTCAGCAATGTAACCTCCCATGTTTCTGTTTCTTTATCTGTAAAATGGAGCAAACAAGTATTTTACTTGAAAAGCTTGAAACTCATGTCTGTGTGACATATTGAAAAGCAGTGTTAGGATTAATCTCATATCTGCGGATGCATAGGAAATTAAGATAAACAAAATGCTCTGGTCTTTGGTTTCCTAAATTCAGAAATCATTTTTATCTTCAGATTGATGCAGGCAACACTATGTTGCCTTTCTTTAGGAAGCATAAAGGGCCAGTAAAAACTAGTTTGGGATGCTGAGTGTCTAATTTTTGCAAGTTTTTCTCTGCTGTTTTGCTTAACAGTTGAGTCTAAATGGGAGGAGAAGGAATGGGTTTGTTTTCAGGCTGTTTGGTTTCCATGGGACTTTGAGTTATCGATCAGTTAACATCATTACCACGACAGCTGATGGGGCCTTGCTGCAGTCATATTCCTGGCACCACCTGGTTTTGCTAATGCACAGATTTTTGCTATCTTAATAAACCAATGCTGGCTGTGGTTCACCGTTAAGGCTCCGCTTGGATTCATTTGCTTGTGAAAGCTACACCAACCTCCAGTGCATAAATAGCATGTCAGTGCAGCGCATCGTGAGGACTAGATTCAGCTGGATATTTTCCAACTGAATGTTTTTTTCCATTTGAAAACACCAATTGGTCAAAATGGAAATGTTCTGCAGGAACGTGTCGATTTTGACAGATTGCAGCAGACAGTGGAGTTAAAACCTATTAGTTCTGCCATGGGGACTCTTGCTACAAAGCTCCTCTGCACCCCAGGGCCCCAGATCTGCACTGCAGCTCGTGCCGTTGCAGGGCTGTGAACAGGAGCTGAGTTTGCCTAAAGGCTCCCTCCCTGTTTGCCTCCGAGCAGCCCTCCTAGGGCAGCTGGGCTCAGGCAGGCAAACCAGGCAGGCACCTCTGCTCCCTCATGGCAGAAAAATTCCCAAGGTTTTTCAAATCTCATGAGTGGAAGGTTGTTTTTCTGACTTCCTTCAAATAAGAATCCTTGAAAAAACTCTGTTGACTTTCTGTCATTCTGCAATACCAACACACACAGATGCATTGGAATAATTGCTGGCTAACCGCTTTGCTTCTGAGTATTGCTAACAAGTGCAACCATATATCTGTCAAAGAAAGACATAAACAAAAAGAAAAAGAAAAATTCTAATGAGATCAAGGAGATAAACCTGGCCAATAATGGAAAACTCTGCGTGGATCTAAATTTCTGTAGTATACCACCTTGTCACCACCCCTGCTGCTCTGGGGCCCCGATTCTCTCATATCTGGGCAGAGAAGCCACCAAGCAGTGGTGGGGCACAGCAGTCTGGAGAACCAGCCATGCTTTGAGAAGAAAACACCTGTGATATCTCACTCATCTCCTCGTGAGCCTGTGGACAGGGCGTAGTTTCTTTCTGCCCCATCTGCAAACAGGGATTAAGAGGCTGGCTAAGGCTGTTGCAAAGCCTGCTGTGACAACGTCACATCTTCTGGAGCCTGGCCTAATTAATTTAATTTGAGCTGCCAAGTAGTTCTCACAGGGTAAAATCTTCAAACTGCTCCTGCCTCAGATTTGAAGAGATTAGCTAAAAGCGAAAGACACTGTATCCAGGCCGCTCCCTGTGTACAGCTCAGCACAGTCTGACACTGCTGTTTTGTAAAGATGTGAAATGCATTGCAAAGGGGGTGGTAAGGAAAGTGGCTTACCTGTTTTGTTACTTAAAGTATAATAGAACTAGCTTCAAACTCAGGAGCATCCATATGAGGGGGTAACACAGGCAACTAAGGTATTTGTGCCTTGGTTTTGCTCAGATAAATGTTCCTACTCCTGTCTTCATAAACCCTGTTATTTGGTGGAAAATTCCACTACATAACTGTCACTGTCCAGAAGTTCTCCCTTGATGACATGGTGATTAAGTACTGAAAACTTGCATTGCAACAGCAGCGAGGGAGCAAACACAGGAGTGTGGCTCTGTGCTGTATGAAGACAGGTAATGTAGATGCAGTTGCTAATCTTTTTGGGATACTTTCTCCACACTGGACTGACCAGTGCCCAGAATAAGATTTACAGCTTCCTGTAGTTTTCTGACTTGCTGGGGGCAGGTGAAAGTGGCAGGCCATGAGACAGGGCTGACCCTGACTCCATCAGCAGCTGCTTCATTGTAGGCTTCCCAGTAGCTAGCGCAGGTACATCCACAGTATGGCCTGCAGAGCAGGCAGAGTTGCCGTCAGAGACTCATTTGGCCCATAAAGTGCTAAATTCCCTGGTTTTAGAGGGAGCCACTGGCACTTACAGCTTTCTACAAGACACTTAAGATTTCAAAAATATTGCCCTGTGAGCCTTGCATGTCGCATCTGTGAAGGATGGACCTGGGAGCTCATCTACCAGCCTCTGCATTTTTTTCCTTTATTTTACCATGCTTTCTTGTAATTTTTGGTGGGAAAATTTGCTGTGAGCTCTTCACTCTTAGCAAAAATCTGAGTCTGATTATCAGAACTTTGCCAATATTAACCTTGGTCTTCTCCATTGCCTCTAAACATTTGTGCACTGCCGATCAGTGAGTGACCCACACTGACAGAGTAAGGCGTGGTTTTCTGGAATACAGACAGGTAGGAATGAGTTTTGATCTTCTAGGGAGAGTGTATAATTTGAGTGCAACTACATTTGCAGCTTTGCTTGTGAGTAAGTTTCCACAGCTCAAAGGAGCAGTTCTAGCCTCTGAGAAATCCTATGCTAAGCACCAGTTTCAGGAAAAAATCAAGCAGAATTACTCTGGCCATAAAACTAGGGAAAGTTTAGTTTTCTTTATAGTTCCTGGGAAATCCTGGTGTTTTGCTCCTTCTGATGCTCACTCTAGACAGAGCATGCTCATCCTGATTCATCTTTGTCGTTAAAAGCCTGAAAAGTATTTACACTGCCTTTCCCAGAAAATGTGCCCTCTAATCCTCCAAGTGTACAAAACAGAAATAGGTCCCAAACACCCAGGATCTTACAAAAGAATAGAGACTAAAATGTGTCAAAGAGGAATCTACTGTGATGTTTTATTTCCCTTTTTAGTGTCCTTCCTCTGTGCAGTTTGCTTCTTTAAGTTCAATTCCTGCTACCAGCAGTATATATTTATGTAACAGGGTCAGGCAGGTGTGTGTCAGAGTTTCGTGCCCTGCCATGCTAGAGAGGTTGGGACACCTCACATGAGAGAAGTCTCACCACCGAGAGCTCATGGTTGGAACAGAAAAGTCAGATGAAGGGCTCCAAGAAAAGATGGTTTCTTAAAACATGCAGATGGGAATAGAGGCAGAGAGGTGTAGGGATAGAGTTTCTTAAGAACTCAGGGCTGCCAAGCACGGGCAGATTTTCAGAAGAGCTGAACTCCCATTTAGTAAGTAAAAATATGGGCCAATTCTTCCAAAGAACTCTGGACAAGGGGAAATGAGCTCTTCTGGGGATCTTTCCTTATATAGTTATTGTAACGACTTGGCTTTAGTGCCAAGCATATGAAAATCCATCATAAAGTGACTTACCAAAGTGATACAGGGAGTCTGCGCTACATCTGGGGACCAAATCCTGGTCTCTGAGACAAAGTACGTTATTCAACCTCTTGTCTGGAAAGCCCAGGATTTGGCCTTGGCTTAGCTGCCTTGCTTTAGACAAAAACAAACAAACAAACAAAAAACCCAACAACAAAAACCAACACAATGCAGATCTTGCAATTCCTTGCACATTTCCCCAGGGACTTCTAGAGAAGGACCTGGCCTCTCTATGAGGAAATGTCCTCAGTGCTGGTGTGAGTGTAATGAGATAGAGACAGCCTCACCTCATCCTGCCCACCCTGAGCAGTGCAAAGGGCTTTGGGGCTAGTAGGATCTTAGAGCTTCCATGCACACTTCATAATTTTTGAGCAAATTCTTCCAGGGTTGCTAGGCATGATGAAGGCTTGTAGAATGCCTGTGAGCAGGTTGGTGAAGCATCATTCCCCAAGTCTTATGATACCATATGCAGGATAGCTTTTCTTGCAAATAAACAAAGGCAAAACTTAAACACTGCTCTGCAAGCAGCATGAGGGGTAGGTGTTGGTGTGGTGACACATTTTCTGCATTTTATGCTTGTCCTACCTTTTTATTCAGTAGGATCTCTAGCTCAGCATTTCCTTCGGACAGGCTTTCGCACTTCAGCTTGGACAGCCACTTGGCTAATTGTCACAAATAATTACAGGTAAGTAGCTGAAGGCAAGGGATGGGAACTTGGGCTTTCTTAGAGATGCAGGCTGCAGTTCTAGACACATTAGAAAGAGACTTTTTCCCCTACCAGCTGCCTGAATGCCTCCTGTCTTGCTGAAACCATCTAGAACTGTCACATGAAAATAGACAAAGAGCCACAGAGGCCACAGGACAATTCATGCCAGACCACCTTTACTTTCATTAGCTCCTCCTTTTCTCCCAGAGAGGCAGATGTCAGTCTGGATCTGATCCTTTCCAGATGGCTGTCTCTGCATTTTGCTTTCACGGCATAGAGTGAGAAGCCATAACCACCACCAGACATCAGCAGTGTGATGGCATCTTCCACTAACATGGCACATTTTGCCATCCATGACACAGGGACCTGCCAGAGGTCCCTGGGGTCCTGCAATAAGAGGTGTGGGAGAAAAGTGGCATCATTGTTATTACCTAATAAGAATCATCACATGCTTTGGATTAATATTAGTATTTTCTTAAGTTCAGCAAAAAGCTCTGCTAACTCTGTTTTCTTCATTAGCCTTTATTTTCAGGACCTCTAATATTCCTGCTCCAAAACTCCAGTTTCCTTTCCTCTCAGACTGCTGTTTCTCCATTTGCTCCACAATGTGCCCTGACACTTTCACCTGAACAAGGACCTCTGTTATTTGCTCCCATGTCATTGAAGGCACTCTCTAAACCAGAGACTTTATCCTGCCACCTTGCAGCTGGACAAGTTTGTGGGAAAGAAGTCTGGGGCTGTGGGAAGCATTGTTGTGACCATACTTTCTTTTGAATCTCCAGAAGTGCTACACACTGGCCTCCTGAGGCACACCATACTCTTGTGCTACTTCTGTTCATACTTTTGTTATTTAAAGGACAGCTTGGCAACATGTTGCTCTAAGTCTGAATTAACAATCAGCATCCTAAATATACGTGTCATCACTGTGGGCACAACAGTGCAGTCTGTGCTGACATGGGGCGTCGCTGCTGTGGGAGCACATACAGACCTTGCCCATGTGGTGGGTTGAACCTGACTGGATTCCAGAAGCTCACCAAAGCTCCCCTATCACTCGCATCCTCAGCTAGACTTGGGAGAGAAAAAACAATGAAAGGTTTGTGGGTTGATATAAGGGCAAGGAGAGATCATTCACCAATTACCATCATGGGCAAAACAGACAACTTGAGGAAATTAGTTTAACTTATCACCAATCAAATCAGATAGGATAATGAGAAATAAAACCAAATCCTAAAAACACCTTCCCTCCACCCCTCCCTTCTTCCTGGGCTTAACTTTGCTCCCAAATTCTGTACCTCCTCCCCCTCAGTGGTGCAGGGGTATGGGGAATTGGGGCTGCAGTTAGTTCATAGAATTGTAGAATGGTTTGGGTTGGAAGGGACCTTACGGATCATCTAGTTCCAACGCCCCTGCCATGGGCAGAGACACCTCCCACTAGACCAGGTTCCTCAAGACCCCATCACACATTGTCTCTGTTGTTCCTTCTTCCTCAGGGCAAGGACGCCCCACACTCTTCCCTTGCTCCAGTATGGGGTCTTTTCCATGAGAGACCATCCTCCATGAACTTCTCCAAAGTAAGTCCTTTCCTGGGCTGCAGATCTTCACAAATTCCTCCAGCATGGGTTCTCTCCATGGGCTGTAGTCCTTCAGGAACAGACTGCTCCAGCCAGAGTTCCCCACAGGGTCACAAGTCCTGCCAGGAAAACTGCTCCAGTGTGGGCTCCTCTCTCCACAAGTCCACAGGTTCTGCCAGGAGCCTGTTTAAGCATGAGCTTCCCCCGAGGTCACAGCCTCCTTTGGGCATCCAACTGCTCTGCTGTGGGGTCCTTCACAGGCTGCAGGTGGATATCTGCTCCATCTTGGACCTCCATGTGCTTCAGGTGGACAGCCTGCCTCACCATGGTCTTCAGCAGGGGCTGCACAGGAATCTCTGCTCCAGCGCCTGGAACATCTCCTCCCCCTCCTTCTTCACTGACCTTGGTATCTGCAGATTTGTTTCTCTCACATATTCTCTTCCCTCTCTCCGGCTGCAACTGCTGTTGCGTAGCAACTTTTTGCCTCCTTCTTAAATATGTTATCACAGAAGTGCTACCACTGTTGCTAATTGGCTTGGCCTTGGCCAGAGGCACATCCATCTTGGTGCTGGCTGGCATTGGCTCTGTCTGACATAGGGGAAGCTTCTAGTAGCTTCTCACAGATGCCACCCCTGTAGCCCCCACCTGCCACACCACGAAAACTCAAGACAGCCTGTATTGTGAAGGAGTTCAGCAAGGAGAACAAGAGTGGGAGAGGTCTCCATTTGCCCCAGTTTGGCTTGATTCTTCCTGGTCCTGCATAAGCACTGCCATGCTGACTTCGACTGCATGTGCAGAGCAGCTCATGCTATAGAGGGTGCAAGATAAGACAGGGGAGTTCAAAGATGCATTGCTTACAAAGTAGAAGGCATTGCTTCCTAAAACTACCTGTTGCATCTAAAAACTGTTTTGGTTTGGGTATCATTATGTAACACAGCTTTAAATATATACATACCTGACTGCAAGATCATGGATCCATTGCTAATGCAGAGAAAACCCTTAATCTCGTAAATAAGAACTCAGTTGCCTTCATTTATGACCCTGAATGTCACAATAAGCCATATTTCTTTCCACAATAAAGATAAGTATATAAACATTACAGGAGATGCAAAGGGCTCCTCCTGCAACAGCAGAGCTTTCAAATAATGTGAGTTCTCCAAGGCAGAAATTCAAGTTTATAGCAGTCACATATCTACTGCAAATGCTCCCTGCTGATAGGTGAGCCTGCCTTTTGGGATTTACTATGCTTGATGACCTCAGAAGACACCTCATACCAAAGGCATATTCAATAGTAGCACTTGCCTCTGCCCATCTAGCAGGACTGAGGGAGGAGATAACATCTTCTAGAGTGGAAGGTCTCACTGGGCAGTGGCACTTCTCTATTGTTGAGCAAAACCAACTCTTCTCTAGGATTTTTTTCAGTGTTGTCCCCAGTGAAAGTTAGCTGTCTATACAGCCTGGTTTTCAGCTATCTCACTGAAAATGTCTCTTCAGGAAATACATGTTCTTCTTTCTGAGATCCACATTGATTTTCTCATTCTGTCTCATACAGCAATCCAGAAAAGGTTGGGAGATGTGGTGTAGAAGAGGGGTGGATAGATAGATGGTTTAAGAAAGCTTAACTAAGACCTAATCAGAGCATAGTAACTCTTTCTAACATTGCAATAAAACACTTCTAACTAGACAGGAATTTTCCAGTCAGATCTATTAACTGAAAACCTCCCATCAAAAGGAAGCCCTTTCTGAAGCAAATCACCATAACGGCAATATAATAACATTTTACATCCAGAAAATTAGGGCAAAAATCTGCTCAATACTATTGACAGTTTGGTTATGTCTTCATCACAGAGCTAATGCCAGTGACTAGCATTGAGGCCAGTGCTCTCGAAGCCAGTCTGGCTTCGATATCAGCAGCAACCCTAGAAACCGTACTAACCATACTATGCTGTCATAGCACTGCCCTCACATGTGCAGGTCCCCGAAACAGATCACCCATCAGAAGCTGAACTGTTCTATGGTACCTGCCTAGTAAGGCATTTAAAAACCATCCTTCTAGGCACACTAGAGATCATGCTTCCCTGTGCCTTCTAGGCGTGCAGGGAGATATGGGAAGACTACCAGCAGCTGAGTGATTTCACTTTCATCATCTCCACAAGCAGGGTGTTCCTTTTCAAAAGCAACCCCTGAACTGAAGTCCATACCTGCACAGGGTGAGTTAGCCCAGATTTGAAGCATCATTGAACGCAGGTGTTCTGATGTGAATGGGAGGAAAGTTAGGGATACACCCAACTGAGAGGCCAACTTAGCTACAGTCACGATACACTCTTCAGCATCCATGTAAAAGAGTTAATTATTCTTATTTTCTCTAAACTTATTAATTTAACCAAAGGAGCTTGCTAAGCAATACCAATTCCCACCCAACTCCGAGCAATTGCAGGTACAAACCAGGCTTACACTTCTGTATTGGCAGTTCAAATAGTAAAAGTGAGCCTTGTCCTGAGGCAATCCTTGGAACTGCCTCTGAACTCTTCATGGGATGATTGAGAGGTACCCAAGTCTTGAGGGTGACCACAGTTTTCCTTATCACATGCTGTGCACAGGAGGTTCCCATTGAAGTCCTAGTGGGTCCTTGGCTCACACCTGGTCCCTGATGTTTCAGTCATTTAATCCTTTGTATCTCTGCAGAGTCCTGCAGCTCCCTGAGATCCACCACTGCAGAGTGTGAAGAGCCTGCACCACTATAGTTAGTTCATATTATAGTTTAAGTTTTGCCCAGTAGTCATATCCTAACATTCAACAAAACTTCAGAGGTTTCCACCACGTGAAATGAAGTTGGATGTTGAGGCAGTGGTATGCTGTGAAACTTAAACCTTCCTCCACAAGCACTCATTCTAGAAGGAGATTGATTTGAATTTTTTCATCATGACAGAGCCATGGCAAAGCCTGCAGGGCCTGGCTGTGGTGTTCAGCTCACCCCAGAATGTACCTGCTCTTGCTCAGCAGACCTGGATCTTCTGGGGCCAGGCTGGGAGGTACCCCTGCTCTATGTCCCCTGGATCTGACACGTCCCTGTGGGTGCCTGGGGCTGCCTGCTTTGAACAGTGTCCCATATAACCCTGAATGGGGGCCAGAATCCTAATGCCATTAACTGGGAGAAATGGGTGAAACATCTTCATGGTAGGGGTAAGATCTGCTGGGTTTGGAGAGGGGAAGCAATGCCCACATAGGGTCAATGGCTGCTGGTGCCTGTCCTGTGCAGCCAAGAGGGCCTGGATCCCTCAAAACTGGGCATCCATTTGTTTTATTTTGTGCTTGTAACTGAGAGCTGCACACACTTCATTTAAGGGGAAACTCTTGGGTGGAATTCCCTGAGTTAACCTAAATTAACAGCAAGTTTGTTTGGTTTTACCTTGTCACACTGTTTGGTGTTTTATGCTCACTAATTGTTTGATTGACATAATTTTAGAAATAGATAGAAAAGAAACAAGCACTGTAATCCAGAAAGAAAATAATTCAAGACACATCAGCTAAAATTCACTTTTTTTCTTGTAATTTTTTTCATTTTCGACAGCTATCAGAAATTTGTGTTTTACGATGCTTGATACTGGGAGGGGCTGCCTCAAGGCTTCAGTTCCTGGAGTACTTTGATGAAAGAAAACATTTTCTTTCTTTTACAGCAGAAGTAAGTACCAGATGTCAAAATTGCAGGGCAGAAGTGTGAACACGTGATCTGCTACCATTCCAAAGGGCTTTTTTTCCCAAAAGTTTGTGTTTTCTAGATTACTAATGTGGTTTTGTGTGGATCCTAATGGAAGATCTTTTAACGGTGTGGATTGGCAGTTTCACTTTTGGAAGTGGTTCCCTAATTCATAAGAAATAGAAACTTTTCATCTCTAATTCTCAGTTCATTTTATTATAAAGGGTGAAAACATGCAAAACAGATGGCTAGCCATTCAGGTTCTTTTAACATGTAATTTCTGATCAACAACATCCATTATGAATTCTTCATCCCATTATCTCGAAAGAGGAGGCCAGTGTGGGAGTTCTTGCTGCTGCAAAATTGTACTTCATTGTACAGTTCATTGTGCTTCACATTTCCTTTCATATGTTGCGCAATTCATCTAAGCACTGGCTGAAATGCAAAACTGAATCCGTAAATAGTTCTAGCATGGACCATATTTTATTCTGCAGGCTTTAATGGAAGGCAGGTGAGGACCGCAACTTACAGATCTCAGCCTGCTGTGATTACCGTGCAGAAATATCCAGTACCGCACAGAGGGTGCAGAAAGGGAATGTTCCTCTGAGAGACCAGGAATAATTTGTTGCTATTTACACTTGGGAAACAGCCATTCCATCTAAGATCCATAACATTAGGGTTGGATGAAGAGGGAAAGAGCTCTAGGAAACTATGCAGAGCTGACTTTGTTTTGTAGGCAGTGGACATGTTTGTGGTCTGCACTGCAGCAGAAGAACATGTCAGGCAGGGAACCGGTCTGAGCTGCCTCAAGGCATGAGAGGAAAATAGCAAACTTCATCAATAGACAGGTGTTTGACTTCCAAATGTTGGCTGCTGTGTTAGAGGCTAAATCTGGCAAAGGTTTCACACGGAATGATTTTTTTTTAATTAAAAATACAAACTTGAAGGAACTGGTTTGTGAATTTCGGTCCAATTTATTGACTTGTCTCAGAGGAGAAAGAAAACGAATACTCAACTCATCCCTCCATTACTACTTTTCTCCACATCCCAAAGAAACAGTTAACAATGTGGAATGCTAAAGTTTCTTGCCTTGAGATTTTAGAAGTGAAACTCTTCATTTTTTAAAGTGCTGTTTCTTTGTAAATTGAGTACAGTGTGACCTAAGAGATAAACTAGAAAAACCAAACGCTGTGTTAGGATCAAATGCTTTCACTTAATTAAAAATCATTTTTACTTTCTCCTTCCCACTTCTTTTTTTAGTTTCTCTGGAAAAAATGGACTCTTTTCAGGTCAACCTGCAGAGCAACTTCTGCTGGCCTCTCTTCCTCCTGCCGTTTCCTATCAAGCCAGCTAAGCAAAAATGAAAAATATGCCCTTCTGCAGCACAGAAACTTCCTTTGTGCATGCAAAGATCCTCCATCCAGGTGGAGCAGGGAGCACAAGAAAAGGAGATGGATTGTTTTCTTCCTAAAGTCCTCTCCATCAGCTTGAAATGTTGGTGCACAGGTCTGGTGCCTATTATACCAATACATGTGCAAACTGGGAGACCTGGGCTCTTCCAGCTGTAGCTTCCCCCAGGAGGGCTATAGTAACACCTGCCCCTGCCCTGGGATCATTTCTTATGTTTGCTTTCCTTGTGGGATCCCATGCAAGGATAAGGTAGAACCTGCAGCTGGGAAAGATCAGTGGAGTTGATCTTGTGGCGATTAAGGCAATGCCAAAGAAAACCAACTGGGATGAAGTAAGCTGCTTGACTGGAGGAAGGAGAAGTTGGTTAATGGACTAAAGGAATGTTGATGGGAGGCTTGGGGACATTTTTCTTCCAGCTCAGGTGCACATCCCTGCCTCTAGCACGGATGCTTAGAATCCCAGTAGCACAGATGCTTGAGGTCCCAGTTGCTTACCCTGCAAAAACCTAAGCATTGGAGGGAGATCAGAGAGTGCAGCCTGTGCTCTGGGAAGCAGGCTAACATCTCCAGATATTCCCCAGTCCATTCTGGGAACCTGCAGGCTGAGCTGCATGGCAGGCTCTTAACCATTGCTGAGCATTAAAGACAGCAGACCTGTACCTCAGAGTGAGCCTTCCTGCGGCCAGCAGTAGCCAGGTGACCCAACAAGCTGACGCTCCGTGTTCCCAGCCAGCATCCCAAAAGCAAGTTGCTGGCTGTGACGCCAGGGGCCAGGAGCCAACCGAGCTGCAGCTGGATGCTCCACTGCCTCCCTCCTGCTGCTGCGGGGTGTGTTATCCTCCATGCCAGGGTGGGAGGCCTGCCTGCGGTTTTCAGATGGAATGATTATGTCTGCAAAGCACTCAGGAATGCTTTGGGATGAAGAGCGTTATGTAAGTGTAAGATAAAGTTATTTATAGAGACAGGTTTTATTCAAAATGGAATTAAACTTGTGTTCCTGAAGCCTCTGCTGTCAAAGGCAAATTGGAATTTGTCCCCCTTCCTCTAGTGTTGTGCATCCAAATTGTTTTTCTCAGTTCAGCCCAAAGTTTAAGAATGTGTTTTATTTACAAGTCATACCTCTCAGAAAGTTAATAGCTCTCTTTTCCATCAGCCGTGAGGTGGCCCTGGAAGCCTGGACTGTAGCCATGCTTTGCACTCACAGCAGCTGCAGCACCAAAGTGTCATAAACTAGGAAATGAAGGCAGAGTTTGAGGTGGAATAAACAAGAAAAACCCCAAACTAGTGTCCTGCGCACAATACTTTGCCTGCATTTAACAATCTCTATAGCAATGCACAAGCTGCAGGGAGGGTATCAAGCTCACATCCCTGTTAGAGACGGCACTTGTTCAGCAGGCTAATGTTTGTGCTCCCACAGAACTACAGACCTTGTGGTCTCTTAAAATCTTGCCTTATTACTTTAAAGAGCTTTGTTTGCTCTTTTGAAATATTAGATTAAAATCCCTCGTATCTGTACTTTTTACAAGCCATGAAACCCCAAATTTTGGGGATGCCTGCTGAAATCCATGCTTACAGGTGTTAAGAATATTGTTTTACGAGGTATGGCACCTTACATAGGTTAGTTTGCACAGTTCATCTGCTGCCCCTCACTTGTTCTGGTATCCAGCAAGAAATTCCACACATGCCTTTTATTTAGCAAAGAACACAAAAGTGTGTTATCTTATTCCTCTGGAATTTTCCACAGTTATTTAGCATGTTAGTTTTAGAATAATTGGTTAGTAGGCTCTTGAAATTTATATCTTAGCAGTACTTATTTACATCAGGCTTAAAGTAATTCGTTTCAGTTGAGGTAAATGTGAAGCATTAGATTGCAAACGTACCTAATCCATCTCTCCTCCCCCATGACTAGAAATCCTGTGGTTAAAATAACACAGCCTCTATTCAGAGCACAAACTTAGAGCTGCTAGCAAGAGCAGGCTTGAGATTTAGACAACTCTCAGAAGATGAGTCTGTTCAAGAGTCTTTCTCAGGTTTGTTTTTCATCCTACTTCTGATCCATGAGAGGAAACCAGGCTCTCTCCTTCTGGGCACACAAGGTAAAGATTTTCTGCATTCTGTATGTGGTTACATGTGCTTATAAAGGAGCGTAAAAACATGACTGCAAAAATGCCGTTGCAAATGCAATTGTTTAAATGTTGCTTACAGAGCAAGAAGCATTTGGCAAATGGCTTCACAATCTTTAACTGTTAATCTGGTTTTGTGGCTATTTCCATACAACAGTGAAATGATGAAACTATAATTTTGCACAGAGAAGCAAGCAGCAGCAATTCTCTGTCACGCGTTAGAGAGGCTGAGCATGTAGGCAATGTAGGAAATAACAAACCCAGGTACTATTGCGATCAAGCCAGACTAAAGCAAAACTGGCATTTTGTGGACTGTCAGGTACAGTCTCTCCTGGGTTCGTCCAGCTGCTGTAATTCCTGCGTGGAAGCTGAGCCTGTGCTGGAGGATGGCACTGGGTCTGTTTACTGAGTATATGCTAATGCTGTTCCAGTGTGACTCTTACAGTAACAGTGGAGCCATGCTTTCAGAAATGTTTGGATGTGGAGTGCCAGATAATTAACTGCCTTTATTTGCTCTTATTGCCTTCCAAGTCACAGGGGATGTAGGAAGGCATAATCTTTTCCTTGAATCTTTATTTTATTTGAAATCCAGGAAACAAGCATGATGTCTGTGCTAATTCCCCTGGAACTGTACTCCCAATGCCAGAGTCTGTTAACTCTCCCAGCCCTGATGCTCTTGCTTCTCCCTGTGCTGTGATTCATGGGGAATCCCAAGTACCAAATCAGTCCTCCTACACCTTGGTGTTCAAATACAGCAGGTAACACTGCTGCATAATACCGAAACACTGTTATTCAGCTTTCTGCTTAATTAAAAAAACAAGCTGCTCCTCCCTGCCCCAAGGCATGGGACAGGGTGTATGTGTTGGGGAGTGCACTTATACTCTTCCTCCATCAAGGCACCACTGAACAAATGCTGCTCCAGGTGCTACCTTGCTGGAGAAAGCCTTGTCTCCCGCCTTTTCCTCTTCCCCTTCTTTTCGCTCCCCCTTCCCTTCTCTGAGAGAGTCAGGCTGTTTTCACAGTGTCCTGCCTGCAATAGCTGGCCTCCCCAGGTCCCTGCTGTCCCACAGCCATGTCACCCTGGCAGCACGCACTCCACTCCTCTGCTCCTCTGGAGAAAAGAAGAGGACCTTGCTTGCACGCCAGGTCCCTCACAGCACAGAGCTGCCGTGCTGCGGGGAGGCCTCTTGGCTGGCAAAGGTGCCCTTGTCCTTTGAGCCAACAATGCTGCTTTGTCCTGGAGGAAGAAATGCAGCTTTATCCCTTGGGTGCCTGGCGCAGGAGGGGCAAGCAGGGCTATAAGCAATAGAAACATATATCTTCTCATGATACTCATGTACAGCATGCTGTAGCAGAGAGGCAGCTCGTAGGAGATAGAATATGCGCAGAACAAAGAAATGCGGTCAGGCAGCAACTATAAAATTTCAATATAGAAAGTGGAGCTGATGTCATTTTAACGTCCCAAGCAGTGCCAAGAATTCTAAGCTCCGTATCAAGATTCAGTGCAAATCCCCCACATGCTCACAATTTGTTCTTGTGGAAAAATGAACTTTTATGGAAAATATGCATGGGAATCTGCCAGAGGAGTGTGTTGTTTTATTTCTTTTATTAATTTTGAATACATTAGTTCAGAGAGCAATCCCATTTTAGCATCAGCTGCCTCTATCCAAGAAGTCAAAGCTCAAATGTAAATACTGGAGGCGAGGGAACTGTGTTTTTTCTACCAGCAGTTGCTAGATGGGAAGAGCTGTTTGAGTTGGAAGGGGTGTGGGAAGGCTCAGTGGGATGACTGAGT
This sequence comes from Eurystomus gularis, assembly GCA_013400335.1. NCBI lineage: Eukaryota > Metazoa > Chordata > Aves > Coraciiformes > Coraciidae > Eurystomus > Eurystomus gularis. The sequence continues at coordinate 142,955 of VZZY01008877.1, read as the reverse complement.
TAAGGCTTTTTTACTGGTGACATACCTGAATCATTATAAGGCACACCTGAATAGAACAGCATCATCAGCTATTACAACTTTGAATGCATCAAAGGTGGGATTACACACAGCTCCTGTGACTGAGGCTACTCATATGTGTCCTGCTATAAAGCTGCATTTGCAGTTGCTTATATCTTTGCCAGACTTGAACCATTTAGACTGAGTTCTTCCAACTTGATTGTCTGCCTTAGACTAAGTTCTTTCCTGGAAAATTTCAGCCAAAACTGTCCAGCCACTTCCAAGAATGAGCACAGGGAAAAAGGCATTGTTGTCCAACTGGAAAAAAAAAGAAAGGAAGAACCAGGAGGGGGAACCTGGTGATTCTTTCCTTGGACAGTTCTTATCCCTCTGCGCTTTGGAGTAGAGATCTGAAATTTGGCAGCTTTGTGTGGGACTGTGATTTACTTATTTCATTTTTTACTTTGTAAATCTCCTCCAATTCGGCTTAGTGACAGTCTTTGAAGGGAAAAAATAGCAACTTATTAGGGATGTGCTAGGGTCGAGTAGTCAAAATCTGCTGAGATTCCTTACCATGTGAGTGAGCTCAGCCCAGCATCCTGGCAGCTCCCAGTGCTGACCCCAGCGCTCCTGTGCACTCAGTCAGTACTACCAAATTCCTGCTGCTCCTGCTGCCCTCCCCCAGCTCTGCAGCGACCAGGCTACCTGTGTCCCCTCTCTGCAGCCCAAGAGCCATCACCAGCTCTAGGAGCAGGCCAAAGCTGGGCTCTCCCCATAATGCTGCTCAGGGCAGGGTGGTTGAGCAATGGAAAGGCAAGCAGGGAACAATAGTCTTTGACACCTTCCCCAAACAGCCAGAAAGAAGAGGATGCTGGAGAGCATCCAGGGAGCAAGGGACTGAGAGGATGGGAATTCCAGGGACTGTGAGGATGCTAGGCTAAGGGAAGGTCTGCTACTGGGATGCTAAAGCTGAAGGATAGCATTGGACTGGGATGGAGAGTACATGGTACAAGTGAGGAGTCGGGGTCTTGGGAGCTCAGGAGGAAAGTAGGGAGGTGTGTGTCAAGGTGTGAGACATATGGAGAGTTTGGACATGCCAGAGCCCGACGTGGAACCTGATCTGTCCCATCCATGGTCCCTTTTTGGGAATATGAGTGCTGCCTTGCAGAACTGGCTCCAGTCCCACTCTCCCTGCAGGGTCTTTTGTGCCAGGTTGCACTGAGGCTTTCCCCAGTCTGCAGTCAGTAAATGTGGGGTGCGGCCCCCATCTGCACTTGCCATAAGACCCTGGTCCTGAATGTCAGTTCCTGCAGTGGGAGGGGATGGGAGCCCTGCTTTGAGCATGTCCAGTGCCACCTGATGCCTAACGCTCTTGCACAGCCCCAGCCCCAGCCATGTCTCTTGGTCACCCCTTGGTCTCAGCTCATAACTTTGAAGAACTGGGCTGTGGGACCCATGAAGCATGCAATGGTGAATGTGGGCATGGGTCTTGCTGCAGGGGAGGCCCACAGGGGAACAGCTGGGATAGGCTACAAAGCCAGACCCCTGATAAACTGATGCCTGATGCAATCAAGTTGGTTGCTTGCATGCCTCTTTCCTCTGCTTCCATTTTGTTCAAGTAGCCAAAGCACCACCACATCCCTGACAGAGGTACCAGAGCTCAGAGACACTTGTGAAGCACCCAGATACTACAGGGAGACGTGCCACTGAAATTTTCCCAGTGTTGTGAAAAATCAGTAATTTTTATACAGAGGAAGACTTGGGTAGCAAATAAAGCCTATGACCACACTAAACACTAAGGAAAAAAAAATTATATATAACATCTTATCCAGTGAAGACATCCATCCTGTACCATGGGATAAATCTGAGACCTCGGGCAAAATAACTGTGTGATCATCTAATTAGCAAGTTTATCATAATTCATAGCACAAGGGAGGCCTAATTCTGGCGTCTCTTGCCTCATGGGTTTTTCAGTCTTAACAGTATTCTTATAGCCTATTTTTGTATGCAATACATATTCAGCATTTCCAGACAGATGGTGAAATCTCAGTGTTTCCATTTTGCCACTTGACGTGATTTCCACATTGAAAGGTAGGGAGCTGCAGTCCGCTTGTTTCTGGTCCTGCTGAAGTAGCAGGGAGAGGTAGTTTCCTTCACTTCTTTCATGGCTATGGGTTACAAAGCATCCTGTGCAGCCTATTCTTCCACAAACCCAGGCAGTGAAGTTTCATCATCTTCATCAGCTCCTGGGAGCCCCATGTACATACCAGGACTCAGCTGTGCAGGACAGTATGGAAACAAAGACCAGAAGAACAGGAGCTGACAATGTGAGAAGACCAGAGATGCCTACAGTCAGGTAGTGAGAGATGAAGGAGTTCTAAGAAGCTGTAAGATGGTGTTGGCTAGTGTGGCAGGCAATGCTTACTGCAAACTGACGGCCTTGCCTTTGTTGTGACTCCTTGTCACAAGGAGTTTTAAGCAGGGATTTGCAGAACTGAAACAGAAAAGGAGTGGTGGATGCTTACAGGCTTCTGCTCCAAGTGTCACGGAAGGAAACAAGAAAGTGCTGGTCTGGGCACTGTGGCAAATAGGGCACTTTGATGCTGGATAAGGGTGGATGGGTGGAGTGGACACTGACAGTCAAAGTACTGATGCTTATTGGGGATGTCCTTGTGGAAGTCATTACAAAAGAAATAAATCCAGGAAGCTGTTGCTCTCACAACTTTGATGTGATGATTGCAAGTGGGGAGCAACATCATGAATAAAGCAGTCAGGTCTGTGCATAAGGTTTCTTGCAGAGCTCTGTAAAAGCTGCTGCCTCCTAATCTGCAACCCTTGCTGGTCCAGCCAGCTCCTTTCACCACACACAGTTCAGGGAAAGAGTGAGGTCACCTTATGAGTGCTAACACTAAACCTTAATTGCATGATTAACTGCTTGACTGACTTGAGACTCAGATCTTGCTCCTACCCTACCTCTATTCCCAGCTAGCTACTGGCTATATCGTGCTGTTCCTACACTTTTGGTCTGAATTAAACCAGCATGTGTGACATGACTAGTTCAACAATCACAACACTGTGTCTTCAGACTTAGCAACTAAACTAAACTTAGAAACTAAAGTACCTACAGTTAATTCCGTGGTTCCTCAATGAACAAAATGGGGGTTTTGTGTAATTCATATTTCTCATTTGTTTCCAAATAGTCATGAATTGTGAACTATTTTGTCTTGGAAATTAATGTGGTTTTTTTCAAGTTATTTGCTTTGACCTACAGTGGAGACCCCTGTGTCTCCACAGATTGCATGGGCTGGGTCTTCTGTCCTGAGCCATGCTAGGGTCTTGGGTTTCTAAAGACAGTACAGTAGCATTCAGTTCCCCAGATCTCATGGCTAGAGACAACCAGATTGATCCCAGCCCTGCAGTTGCACCCCAGATACAAATTTGTCTAGTGACATGGAATAGGGTGAAACATCAAAGAAGTTTGTTCAGGAATGGGTGCTTGGATTTTGTTTCCTATGAAGTTCCAGCCTTGGCTGAGTACTCTCATAGCAACCATCTTGATAATCCAAACAGTGTTATCCTATATAAATCGTGTCCTACTTCATACAGGGGATCTGCCGTGTCTTCAGATGCATCCCTGAAATATGTGTCACCTGGGCTGTGAGACCTTTACAGAATCCTTCAATTTCAGGGAGTCTTGATAACAAAAAATAAGTAATTTATTTGGTGCTCTATGGGCTTGTGACTTAAATTCAGAAAAGGGGGTGAATACACAATTATATCAGAAAAGAAAAATGCATTTCTGATAAGGCAAAGGCCTTACATTTTTCAAAAGAAGAAGACTAGTACAGGGTGAGGAAGATGAGCATTTCAGCCTTTTGCACAGGTGAAGACATTTGGAAAAACCCTACCCAGACATAAATTCTGGGTTCCTACTCTGAGGCAAGTGTCATCAGTTCCCCCAAGTGCTTTTCTATCAATTCATTTATAACACCCTTGTGAATCCCATAGTCCGAATCTATCTATGAGAATTACAACATACACAGGTTCCTAATAACCTCAAACCCACTGAGGGTTTTTTAACTGCTTATGGCCTTTTAGCATGTTTTGACTTTTATTTAGATGTCCCTCAACAGTGAATTTCTCTTGTTTTCTCTTCTTTCTGCTGCTACCAGTTGGCTGTCTATGCCCTTGCCATTTTCTACCTGCAGGGCAGAAAGTACATCCTTGAATCCAACCTCTGACAGGCTACAGTGTTGAGGTCTGGCTGTGCAGAGCTCACCGCACAAGGTGACCGAAGCTCTGTAGCCACAGAGCACAATAAACTCTCACCCAAGCTGCCATCCCTGAGCCTCAACCAAATCAAGAAGGGTTCTAAAGTGAACCTGTCTTGCAATGCACAGCCCTGTAGTATTAAAGCTGTGACTGTGTGCCTGTGAAAGACTGGCCAATACATGTGATGGGTCATGCATGATTGGCCATATCTACCTTTGTCCCCTTCATCTCAGGCACACAGTCCTGCTGCCGCATGTCGAGTTGCTAGCCACCAGGCAGAGTATAACCTGAGGAGCTAAACTCTGCGCTTCCTTCTATCCCCAGCCATCTCATCAGACAAAATGCCAACAGGGCTTGTAGAATGGCTTCTTGCATCCATTACCGGGACTGCCAGGGTGTCTCTGTTTAGCCAGCTGTTCTATCACCCAACGATACACACATCACCCCTCCAAGAAGGGGAATCAGGAAAAGGAAAGTAGATCCATGGGTTGAAATGGATTTAATAAAATGATTTTTAAAATCCTGATATTAATACTAATAACTAATAGAAAGTACACAAAGTTATACTCACTCTCTGTAGTGGTCACAAGCTGTGAACTCCCCATAGTAAATGCTGGATGTTAAGCTCTGTGAGCACCACAGCTCCAGGGAAAGTGTGATGGTCACAGCAAACAGGAGAGTAGGCCTTGGGAGCAGAAGGATGGGTGAGACCCTCCAGAGATGGCAACCATTGAGGGGAAGAAACCGTCCTCAGTAAACCTTCCAATTTATAGTTGAACATGATTGTTTATGGTATGGAATACTTCTGTTGGTCAGCTTGGGTCAGCTGCCCTGGCTTCTGCTCTTCCTTGCTTTAGCACCTGGCTAACTTGAAGCTGCTAAAGATCTTGATCATTATGAAAAGCCACATAACATGGAAGTGGATTCTGTGATTCTATGCCAGTGAAACCAGGACACAGGGTTTGTACCCCTGCTGTACCTTGGCACCAGGCAGAGATGGTGTTGTCAATAACCTATCCTGGAGAAACAAAATCAAGTGAAATTGCTTTCTGCCCTGTGCCACCACTGTTCATAATGGTTTTCTTTGGCCTCCTGCATATATGTAATCAAACACTGCTGCTTTCCACATGCTACAGCTCACAGCTGAGAGGAATCTCCCTTAAATATTTGTTTAAATGATAACATCCCTTGAGCTCTTTATGAAGTGCTGTACAAGATTGCCTTTCATGAAAGACTCCAACCTTTTTTAAAAATTTATTTGAACTTCTTTCCTGTCTCACTACCGTGCTGTGGGCTAACACCTCCTTCTGCCAGGGTTGCAGGTCCTGCAGCTCAGGTCCTGCAGCTCAGAAAGCCAGTACCTGCTCCACAGGGCTTACAGAGCCAGCCCTCAAATCATGTAGGCAGCTCCCAAAGTCACAGGGCAGAGTTTCAGCAGTCATATGGTTACTGTCCCCAGACCTCAATAGCCCATTAACTTACAGGAATAGGCTCCTTTCAGATGCAGGAAAGCTACTCTGAGAGACGTCTCTTTCTACTGGTACCCACATGCAATGGCTGAGGCTGGAAACACAGGGATGCCAACACTCTGCAGCTCTCACCAGCCTGGAGGGTGAGGCGGAGGCTGCTGATACTTTTCAGTAGTATTTAAATTGTGACTTCAGAACCTGCAGTTCTGAGCATTTTCTGAGCAAAAACCTTCAAGAAACAAAACCCCTCACTCTCTGCTATTCAGTTGGATTCTGCAAATCTAATAAGGACTCACCATCCAAAATAAAAATATTTTTATATTGCACAAGAAAGAGAGGATTCAAACTCTTCCCTTAGCAGGCCATTTGTTTGTATTTAATTTTAGCCAAAGGTGGACTTTTATCAAAGTACTGGTTGTATTAATGTTATCTGTTTAAAAGTTTGCCTGAAATTATCAGTGTTTAAGTGATGGAGAGCTACAGTCCCTCTCCTGCATTTCTAATTCCACATTCTTTCAGCATCTTGATGAATCAGATATTGGCAAGATCTCCACAGTCAACATGGGTTGGGGTAGAAATTGGATTACTCACTCACCAGCTAAAGTAAGCACAAAGGAGGTAATTCATTAAGCTGTTTCTTAGCTATAATTGAGGCTCATCTCCCCATTCTAGGCTCTGTGTGGGTTTAATCACGGGACTTAAACAGGGGAGAAATACCACAGCTTCTCTGAATCATTTTTATTCTTGTCCCAGCTCTTTACCATTAATTACATCAAGGCGTATTTCCATGGAGACTGAGAGTGGTGCCATCAGCCTGCTGTCCCTCAGGTCCCCTTGAAACCTTCACTTGCTTTGGTAAGTGCAGTGCGTCTCTGGAGGGTCCCTTGGGAGGAAGAGACAGGCTGAATTTTGCTCAAGATCCTTCTTGTTCTAAGTGCAAATTTGAACAGACTAAATGAAAAGATAGAATGCTGTTGGTGAAGCTGGGGGATCAATTAGCCTTTTCTGGTGGCTGAGGATGATTGCAGAAACAGTTTTGAACATCAGGAGGGCATTGAGTATTACTTTCCTCCCATGGTGAATACAATATGTGGAAAGCCTGCCTCAGACATCCTTTTCCTTTTTCCAGTCTGAACTGGAAAGACCTCCTTGTACTTTTCTCTCCATCAGACAAGGCCATCATCAGCAACATGGTTGTAGTATCATAGTTCAAGAATTTTGAATCAATACTTCATTACTTTGCTCTGTTCAGAGGAAGCACATTTTTCTCTGAGTGGGTATGTGGAGCCTTTATCCAGCTCACGTCTACTCAGCCATCTTGTGTCAAGGTCAATTCCCTCCTTTTCATTTCCTCACATTCTTTATTCACAGTATCTGGCATAGACTTTTGACATTGAAGGTGTCTGAAAGTATTTCCAGAACAAAGTTCTTAAATATACATTTTTAAAAAATTTCTTGCCTGTACTACCCAATCTGAACAGCTACTTGGTAGCATGAAAAGGCTCTCTCTTCCTCTCCTTCCAAGCTTCTGCCTTTCAGTAGTAGCCTTGCATAGCTCCTACATTGCACATGGCTGCACTGGCCCCAGACTTTCTATTTCATGAGAACTTCTGAAAGTCATACCATTGTCTTTGTACACAATTAGATCAGAAAGTTAAATTACAGAAAATTTAAGGAAGCTGCATGATCCTGAAAATGTTGCTTCAGGAATGTCCAGGTCACTTAATTCCAGAAACAAAACATTTTGATGGTTCAGAACTGAAACTTGTTCAGCTTGAACTGAACCAAAACCTCTGACTTCCTCTCAGTTTGACATTAGTGCATGCCCTCTCTTTTCTGTTCTGGTGCCTTATGGAAGCTTGTGCTTATCTACAGTAGCTCTGGCTCACCAGCTACGCTGCCTGCACCCATGAGCTGCAGCAATCACCCTGCTGTGTCTCTCCACTGGAGGTGGGAACATGTCTTCCACCAAGGAACAGGCTTTTCTCTTGTTTCTGCACACCAGTAATGGAAGGCATTCACCCAGAAAAAGGACTTTCATTATGTGACCCAAAGCATTGATGCAGAAATTCCATCTCCTCCTGGAAGCCCTTGGAAACCTGAGGTAAGGCACTGAAAAATGCAAGACTGAGGGAACCCATCAATGTACCATGACCTGAAGCTGCTCCAGAAACAGCAAGTCCACTCATTTCACTGTATTCCTGCAGGGGCTAGAGCTGCCTCCTGGACATGGTGAGACTCTCTTCCCAGACTCCACCCTCATAGATCTGGAGAAGGGACTGGAAGTGTGACACCCCAAATCTGCACTGGCTGTCGTACCCACAAAACCAGCCATGTCTTTCTGCTCAGTAAGTTCTGGAGGGCTGTGGACAGCAGAGGCATGAGGCGAGAGCTGAGCTGGTCACAGTGACCACTCTACTGAGCATCCTTGCAGAGATCTCTGATGTTTGTGTGGCCAAGGTCTGCTCAAAGAAGCATTGGTTTAACTCAGACATGTTTGTGCATCTTTATGAGCACTAAAACAGCGTGAGTCCAAATGATTAACAGTTGTTATTTATTAGGTACAATACTGCCCAGTCCTGGGGCTGAACTCTCCAAACCAAAGCCCAGTATATACAATCAGTCCTGCCTCTCTCCAAATAGCGTCCAGCATCAATCATGGCACTGTAAATTGTTTACACAAAACTGCAGACATCATAACTTATTAAATAACTCTCTTGTCAGTCAGATAAGTAAATATTTCGAAAGACTATGAACACCATGGCAAGCTCCAACTGCACAGATCAGCTCCAAATGGATCCAGATTAACAGGGGACCAATTTTGCCTTGCCTTTGATCTTCCTGCTCCAAACTGGGTTGAGAAGGGATCTGAAAACAAGCCTCCCTAAGGGAGGTTAATGCAGTTTTAAAGACGCTCAACTTGCTGTAGAGGAAGAAAACCATGCAAACTGTTTGCAAAGAAACTATCTCCTGAAGCTGTAAATCTGTACTTTCAAGAGTCAGAGCCTCCCCCTCCTCCACATTCTCCTTGCTTAGCCCAGACAGACAAATAAGGTGGATGCCAGCAAACCTCTGCAGAAGGGATGAAGCATTCACTCTTTGGGCCATATCTAGAGACCACAGTGATGGGTCTCTCACACTGTAGGTGAAGGCAGATGATGGTAGTGCCTTTATGCAACCCCCTCGCAGTGCAGGCAGCAGTCCCATGGGCTTTGCATGTAAGGAAGGGAAAGGTGTTGGCATTGCTTCCCACACCTCCATTGCCTGCCCACGATAAGTCACTGTGTTTTTGAAAACACATCATTTCACAGTTGCTTCTGAAGCATTCAGCCTCCTATTTGGTTTAGGATGTTGTTTTATGAGATACTTTTTTCCAATAATTTCCAACAATTATTTGGGATCTTTTCCCTTTCAGGGTCACTGAGTTGTACCAGTGCACCTCCTTTTCAAAAGAGATCCTGTTACAAGCAGGAATGTGGAGTTAAAAGGGCCTGAGCCTTTGCAACAGGAATTTGTTTTGGAAGCAAGTGAGTTGGAAGGAGAGGAAGTGGGCAGTCCACCAAGGGCTTCAGCAGGATTATCCCCCCCTCTCAGCAAGTCACAGATGGGGCAACTCATGGGCCGGGGCTGAGCCTGCTTCCAGGGGAGGCAGAGACAGACAGACCACACTTAGCAGCAGTTTTCATACAGCACAGGGTCTGGTTGTTGTTTGAAACCTAATCTGAACAATCCCCTTGGGCAAAGACCTCACTAATGTGGTAGCTACCACAAGTGTTGAAAACCTACACATGGGCGCAGCTGACTGGCTGCTGCTGCTGGTGAGTTGCTGGGGTGCCGAGGAGGGCAGTCCCTCATGTAGAGCCCCACTGAAGGCCATGCACAAAGTTCATTATCAGCTGAAAACTCATTGACTTGAGGCTAACCTGATGCTGAGTCATTGGCTCAACTGTGTGTTTGGCATTTACTTGTTTGGTACCTGACTGTGACCTCTTTTCAAGCAATTCCTTTAATACGATTTTAATTCTTTGTCTTCTGAGTTACTTCAATACCTCCTGCCACTGGTGCATCTGGGTTGTTTTCTTAAAATATGTGTTTCTATGCACTGTGTGTATTATTTATTTAACGTCAGAGGCATGTGTGAGACTGTCCATGTTTGCAAGAAGGCAGGGTTTTCATCCCAGGACTACATCAAATGCTGCCAAGGCAGCACAGTACAGATATAAATAAAACATAGGTTGTGGAGACAAACTGTCAGTGGTTCTCATCTCCTTAAGTATCTGTTTGTGTTTGTGCGCAATGATACTTACTGGCACTCCTGCCTCAATGTATTCAGTATAAACTGATGAACAATTATGAAATCAAGTTAAAAAAAAAGAGTAATTTCATACTCAAGGGGGTAGATGCAGAGGAGAGATAGGAAAAGGGTGCAGAAGTAACTCTGAACATTGACTGCCATCAATACAGTCAATATCTTCACATCCCACAGGTGCAGAGCGGGTTCAGACATGGCAGTAAATGTTTGCTAATTCCTAGAATTAGCACACATGATAGAAAAGGAACAGAATGAAGTGTATTCAGAGAATCTGCCAGAAAGAAAGGCACTATTTTTTAAAAGAGCTGGAAACACCCCAGGTCTGGATCCAGATCCAGTTCTAGCCTCCAGCTGTGGATACTAACCCACACTAACACAGACACCACCTGAGTGTCACCACCCTTATGGGCTACACACGTGTACTGCATTGCCTGCGTGGCTGTCAGTGAAAGGGGTGTCCCAGTGTGCTGTATGTACCTGTGGACACTGCAGGAGGAACATCCTCCCACCACCTGGAGCCCCAAAGCCCCAGGACTCCCACCCGCTCACACAGCCCATCACAGTCATGTCCCCTCTCCCATGATGGGGGAAGGGTTGATCCATCTTTTCCACCAAGCACTGCCTGCCCCTGGATGCCTACTCTGCTGGCTTCTTTCTGAGTAGGTGGTGTGTTGGTAACTATGCTACTTGAGGCTTTTTTGTAAGCTAAAGGTACAAAAGCAGCTGTCTATGTGTTAGCATTCCTACTGACCAGCACCTACAATGGGAAGTTTACAACGGGGGTAGATTTGCCCTTATCTAAGTGCATTTCTTTTCTTATCTTCATTGTAACATGTCACTGTTTTTTCATCCATTAGTAATTTTTTCCCCCTCTTAACATTGTCTCTGATTTCTGTGTCATGAGGGGGAGTATTGTCAGATCGCATTCTCATGATGGGAGAGGCAGAAAATCCGTTCTGTATATCATGTGCCCTTGGCTCCCAACACCACAAAGGATTTCTTCAAGCCCTGCTCATTATCTCGTTTTATACTTTAAAAGAAAAACTAAAATGCTGGTGACAAATGGCCTCGTTTATCACATTTAATTGACTGACTGTTCTTTTAAGCCTCTGAAATGCACACTTTGGGCCAAAGCACTGGAAAAAGAACATGCCATTTACCCTGGTCTGCTGCCAGGTCACATTAAAAAATGTTCAGGAGGTGTTTGCTAGACTGGTACATGGAGCACTCTTTCTCCAGCAGTGCATCTCCAGCTGTAGGATCTGTTGCTCTTCGAAGAGGTGACTTAGCAATTGCATCAGAGGTACATTTTATCCTTTCCCAATTGCACTAACAACTTTACTAGAAATTTGTGTATGTGCAGCACAAGGCCTGTGCCCTCCGCAGAGAGTAGGACTTGCCAAAAGGTACAATGTCCATGAAATAGAAGCAGACATTCCGGAGGTGGCCAGCAATATGCACAACTTTTACCACTGTGAGCTTGCTGATACTTATTACGGTAGCAGAACTGAGTTACATACACCGAAAGGGAGGCACCTTGCTCCTAACTTGTGCTTCTCAGCCCCTCACATGTTTTGCCCTCTGCTGCAGCAGAGCCCCTGCGTTGTTTGAAGCCCTGTTTCTGCCAGCTCATATGTGGCCTTCTGGGACCACAAGAATTGGGTCTACAAAGCTTTCCCACAATGGGACCCATGCTCCCAGTGGCTTCTCCCCCCTCTCTCTGCTTGGTGTGGCAGTCTGCAGCTCCCACAGTCCCAGCCCTGTGGTGCTACCTACTGTGTCACCCCAGGTTTCACCTGTGGGGTAAGTGAGTGCACTCTCACCTCAGTACCCTTTCCTCCTGGTCTAGACCAACCCTGGTCATCCCTTTCATGTGCAAGCAGAAGAATGGGGTTAGAGTGAAACTGTTATGGGAAGGGTGAACCCATTGCAAAGTTGTATGTGGAAGGTGTCAGTACTTCCAAGTTGACTAGGGGAGTGCTTCGAATGGGACCCTGGGTGTCTTCTTTCATTCTGGAACTTGCCAACTCTTTCATTGACAGCTTGGGCAGTGGAAAAATAGAGCAATGTCGTTTTCGCAGCTGCAGCAGGTGTTGCACTGGCTGTAGGTTGCAGGAATGACAAACTGGAGATGCCCCTGAGCCAGGTTGGGGCTGACTTCCTGGGCTGCTAGTCAGCTCCAAGGACCTGCAGGTCATGATGGGTCACAGGCTGATTCAGTACCTATAATGTCATACTGTTGCAAAAGAAAAACCCCAAATCCACTGTGTAGTACATAAATAGAAAAAATATATCATGCAAGACATCTCCCTTCCCTCTGTCCAGCTCCGCTTTTTAGTGTGAGACTTCACCTAGAGATTTTTTATGGATGGGGATGCTATTCCTCAAGAAAGGTGTATTCAAGTATGTGCAGGAAGACAGGCCAAAGAAACTGGGTTTGATTAAAGAACAGATGTCTGAAGGGAGAAATAATGGCTTTTGGGCACATAATGGGCTGAGCAAAAAGAAAGTAAATAAACTGTTCTCTGTCCTTGCTGTAGATAGCAGCCATATGCTAAAATTTCAATGAGGGTCTGTAATGAGCCTGGCTGGGAGGGAGTTAAGAAAGATTTAAGCTATATTGAAGAAATGTTGCTAATAGTAAGAGTAGTAAAATGCTGACATACTTTGTCTCAGGAGACTGTGGAGGTTCTGATATTGGAGGTTTTTAAGAACAGGTTATCCAGACATCTGTAAGGACTGATCTAGGCATGAGGTGGAAGGATGGAATGAAGCCATCCTCAGCACCTGGGGAACCTTCTGCATGACATTTTCATTGTATTAATGTGCACATATGTGACTTCTCTTATAAAGTACTAAAACCCATCACCCTGGTTTCTAAATAGTCCCCAGAAAAGGTTTCAGTCTCAACTGAGCCTGTCTCCAGTTTGAAGATGCAAAACTTTTGGCTCCTTTCCCCATCCCACACCCAGACAAACCTGTGGCAAAGGGGCCAATGAACCCCAAATTCACAGAAATCGTCTCCCCCATCCTGTCCTTTGCTGGCCTGGGAGTCCCAAGCTGGAAAGGGCAGTTGCAGGACCTTGTCCCAAGAGGCACTGGGGTTCCCATGCTCTGGGAGAGCTGGTCCCACATTCCTACTCCTCCCCACAGAAGCACACACAGAGCACCCAGAGCACATGCAGGGCACCCCAAAGCCCAGCACCACCCCCCACAGCTGGTTGCCCCTGAGGAGCCCCAGTTCCTTTGAAGCCACAGCCACCCAACGCTGAGCACTGGGAGACTTGGCATTACATTCTAAGTAAAAGATTGACACAAATCCTGCTGTCCTGATTAGCAGCCCATCTAATCCTCATGATGTCAGCAGGGCTTTGCATGGCAGGATTTGGCCCACTGCCCTTGTACGGGCACTGCCCAAGAGATTTGGGTTTTTTCCCCTGCCTTCTGGCCAGTGATGGGCAGGAGGAGGCTGCAGGTGTGAGCCTGCAGTAGAAGCCTGTGCTAGGGTTTTAGCCACCCAGCAAAACTGACTGCCAAGTTTCGTTTAGCTCAGTGGGAAAATGGGACAGAAAGGTGTTTCCTGGAGAATACAGAAAAATCCTACTGTGCAATTCCTCTTTAACTGCACAGCATATATGTATATGGATTTTATTGTATCTATGTATATAAATATATGCATTGTAATTATAAGGTTTTCATGCTTCCTACAAGCACAGTTTCTGGGGCTAAGACAAGGTACATATGGTGGGAGGAGGAAGGGGAAAGATGGAAGGAGAGGAAACTGCCACAGGACACAGTGGCTCTCCTCTAACCCCCATTTTTTACACTAATGGAATGCACCCGGTGACTGTTTCTACTATTTAAGGAAAAAGGTTCCTATACAAAATCCTGTGGTTTTGAAGTGATCCTTTTATAGGCATAAAGAGATTTTCCACATCCTTCTATTTGATTTCTTTTTTTATGCAGACCTAGCTTCTCAAATAGATACTTGAAGAATATCATACACTAGAATCAGACAATGCATTCCTATTCTTGGTACTAGAGATCAAATATCCCACCAGTTTACCACATAAAGCCATAGGGATGCAAACTGAAGTCAGTTTAGCTGTAGGGCAGTGCAAGAAAGAGTTAAATTTAGTCCCATACCTATCCCACGGAATTTTGAGCTGGCAATGCCCCATCACAGAATTGAATGTGTTGTATGTTCTGCAGCAGGGTCACCATAGCCACGGTGCTCTCTAATGAGTTTTTTACTCTCATGCTTCTCAACAGTGGTGAATATTAATGGCATTTGTTATCTCTTTGATTTTGAATAAGATTAACTATCAGTCAATCTTGAGTTAATAACACAGGTTTTTAGGGTGTGTGTCCTAAACAACAGTGGGATGCAATGCACAAGCTGCACCTGGAGCAGGGACCTGAACACTCATCTCTCCTGTCCCAGAAGTGGGAGATGTGACATTCACATCTGTTTGGGCCCAGAAAACAGTGAACACATCCCACATCCTGGATAGCAAGTTGCCAGCAGCAGTGTGGGACAGGGAGGTGACATGGGGTTTCTGGGCTGTGACTGTGGGCACTCATGTGGGAAGGCTTGACCAGGCAGCATGTGTCATGTGCAGGGTCTCAGGTGGGAGACAGCCAGATTGAGGGCAGATGCTGAGCTTCTTGGACCAGCCAAATGCTGGAATGTGAGGAAGCAAAGCAAACCTTAGGGATTTACAAGCAAGCCCACGGCTACCTGAGCCCTTCCTCAGGCAGCAACGTCCTTGGGGGTATCTGAGCACAAGTGCTAAGCTGGCGGCCTGAAAGCAGAGTTACACAGCTCAGTGCTTTGTAGGGACCAACACAATCTTTAATTTATTACTCCAGACTATACAGTCACATACTATACTGGAGATAGCTTTTCTGCACAAAACTACAAAACAAGGGATTTATAGAGCCCCAGTAGCCTCTCGATGCCAGATGTCTATTATCTCATCACATACATATGCTGCGCAATGATGCTGGCGCTAATACTTTCCTTTACCACCGCAGAGACACGCCTGGTACCACCAGTTTGTGCCGACATAAATAACAACCTGTCCAAGAGTCTCCCCTACAAGTGCTGGGGGAAGGGGGAAGGACATATGTTCCAGATGGAAATACTGCTGGGGATCATGACCTCAGTGGCTTCAAGTTACACAATTTTATCTCAATGTGACCTGAGTGAGAGTGATTCCTCCATGAGCTGCATTGCATTTGGCTGCTTGCACACTTACTTTTTCTGTGAAAGTAGTGGGGCTGGTAATAGAAATGACAACAAAGCTACTGCAAAGCAGCTCAGATTCCCAGTATATTGTAAAAAACATTAACCTGCTACATGGTCCCCCATTGACAGGTGAAGCATGTTAACTTATTCTTGCTTTAAAGTGATGTAAAAGTCTGACTTCAGAAGAATAATTCCCTATTTACTCCCATACTGAATGAGTGGAAAATGCTGAAGCTGGATTTTGGATCAGTGATACAGGTATCATCTCTCCAGGCTTTGAGGACTCTCAACTTGAAATCATCTATGTATGAGGCCACCATGGAAAACTATGTGATCCAAATATGCTTCCAGCTCATCTAGAAGGAATGATTAAGGCCAGGCCTAAGATATATTGACAGAATGGAGATGGAAAACTAAGTTATGCCTGCCCACAGAGGGACAAACTCATAGCACTCTCCCAAATTGTGGGTGGTCTATTGTGCATCACTCTAGTCAATGAGAACATTACACTCATATATGCAAACCTAATTTGAAAAACCATTATTTAAACTGAACAATGAATGTATTGTAACCTCATCATTTGCACACACTGTGCCTCAGCCCTCCATTCCTCTCCAGTACATAGTAGCCTATTCAAAATCCTGCAATTTTATTTAAAAACAAGAATGCTGTGGGCGTAAAGTTAGCACAGAAGTACACAGACCACTGATGACTCTGTTTTCATCCACACAGAGCATAAGGCAACCAGATGATTTATTTTTATTGGCACTACAGGCAGATAAGCTTCCACTATTATGAAGGAGAGAAGTGTGGGTTGGCCCAGGCTGTCATTCAGAGCGTGCCCAGCAGAAAGATTACAAAACCCAATTCAGTAATTGCATCCTCCTCAAGGATGCATTGCAGAGGAAAGCCAGGATCCCCACTTCTCCCATTGCACTTAGAAACAACCAGGAGTGCTCCCAGTCAACAAAGGATTTGGACTGTTGTTGATTTTTGTAAATGTTGTGGCATGTCACAGGACATCATGGCTGTGCTGCAACTGAATAAAAAATGTCCAACTTAAAATAAGATCTAAATACTGTGACAGAAAAATGTAAATCCTCTATAAAGGTGCTGAGACCTGGTGCCACAAACCCCTTTCCCAGATTTTGGTGGGGTGAGAGCAAGGGCAAGGTGGAGCATCTCTGCTTGGAGAGCTGCAGTCTGGGGAGGCTCACCAGCTCCCAGGGAGGTTCACCAGCTTCTCCCCTTCTCCTGGGTAGGCTCAGCTCCACATGGCCTCTCCAGTGCTTGTCAAACTTGTTTGCAATCCTTCATAACCTGCCCCACTGCCCGTCTTGACTACCTCATTGCCGTGCTTCACCTCCTGCCTGCCATGAGCAGAAGGGCAGCCTGTGATTATTCTCATTTTTCCTGTGACCACTTCAGCAGGGATGTCTGGTGGACAAGCCTCACCGTAACAAATCTCCCTTTGAAGGGAGATTTAGAAGCTCTCCTGGCTTCTAAAAAACAATCATTTTGTGATCACCTGGGCTCTGGAATTAAGTGGATAAACTTTGATGGATTTTCCTACTCTTGCTGGTTTGTGGATAATTTATCCAGATCCTACACTTGAAGGAGACTTTGATTATCATGCAAATTATATTTTTACCCTGTTCCTCTGAGATCTCAAGTGGGAAATTGTTGGGTTTTTTGGTATTAAAGATTGCTAGAGAATTCTAACAAGTACAAAGGCCATGAATATAAATGACTGATCAGGGATGAGCATCAAACAGCAGTAACAGCTCTGCAGAATTGCTCCATAGCTTTAAATTTCAGTGCTGGGGTTCTGTGTGCCTCCACAACTGTACTCGTGCTTCTTGGATGGTAACATTGTGCTTTGTATGCCCTTCTGCTGAGGAAGAAACAAGGCAGCTGTCCTGCAGCTTCAAGGCCAACAATCAAGACATTCCAAAGACGATCAAATCACAGTTCCACATACACATGCACATGCTTTGGGCATGTCTGAAACGCATCTGCAGTTGAAAGCAGAGCTACTGGGAATTTTGTGCCTTAAAAATGTTCTTCCCAAAATAAAGGCTTTTGTCTTTTTTTGTGTGTGTCATTTATCACAGGAAAATGTTGCTTTCGAACAAGTTTCTTCTGGTGGATTTAAAAAACAACACATGTAATTTAAGTTTTCAATTTTTGAAAAGTAAAATATCTTGAGAAATTTGAATTTCATTTGTTCATCTTTGGTACCAGGTACCTAACAACTCAAAAAATACTATAGAGAGTTCTTAAGTTTTTTTCTGCCTTGTTTGTCCCTCTTTTACCTCCAAAGCTTCTGCAGCTGCTCAGGTGCTTCCTGCCTTTCTCACATGCCTTGCCAAATCAGTTCACCTGACTGGCACCAGGAGCTTACCATGAATATTCTTCTGGCACAGTCTGCATTTTGGAAAGGGGTGAGAATCTCCCCCATGCCAGCTGTGCAAAGAAGGACCTGTACCCTAGGCCACTCATGGGCATTGATGGGACACCCCAGGTCAGATCCCTGGTCGGGTGCTGTGTCCAAGGGCTGCTCCTACACCCCTTCTTCTCCCTGTTTCTCAGCCAGAGCTTAGCAAAGGTCTGAGTTTCCTTTAGCTGGCCACTGGTCAGACTCGGTGCTTTCTGCTGCTGGCATTGAAGATCAAGCCCCAGAAGTCAATGTGCTTTTCACAAAGGAATCTGTTTGGAAATTGTAAAGATCTGAAGGCTCCCTCAGCCAGAAAATCAGATCCAGCTTACCTAAACGTGGGGTTATCTGGGCTGGAGTTAACAAACAGCTTGGGACAGACAGGAACAAACAGTGGTGGAGTTGCTCATAGGTGCCTGTGAGGCTGTTTTTGTGCAGGATCCGGCCCTTCACACTGCCTCAGCCATTGTCTTACAACTCCTGCTGCCCTCTCCAGTGGCCAGTGCTAGCCTGGGCAAAGGGCAGCCGGTGCTGCAGCCAGCCCAGCTCGTGGCATGTCCTAAACTTATGGGGACTTCAGGGCCTTCAAACGCCTCCCCATCAGGACTGGGTGGAAGTGGCTGGAAGAGCTACATGTTGCCAGGGCCAGATGGACAGACAGCACAACCTCACGAGCCTTCTCTAGGTAGGAAATGCAGCTAGAACATCTAACTGGTTATCTGTACCTGTCACCCAGCAGGCCAGGTCCCACTGCTGCTAGGCTGCCAGGTACTGGGGGCAGAAAACAGACTGTCTTGTGTTCCCAGGGTTGTCCTACCTGCATCCTATGCCACACAGCCCAAGTCCATGTTTCCTCCTACTCCAGAAATTACTGTAGAGATGGAAAAACGTGGATTCTGCAAGGAGATCTCAATATGTGGTAGCTCTGAATATGCCTAACTGCTCAAAGAGAGAAGTCCCTGCTTTGACTGTACACCCACATCCCTGGAGAATCCCACACATCTTCTTTCCCTGGGCATGTGCTGCCCAGTACATTGTCTAAGCATCACCACACTAAGCTCAGAGTTTCTTTCCAACCTGGAAGTGGAAGGCAGACCACCCCACACATGCCATGCATTGGTTCTGGAACTGCCTGTGCAGGCAGAGCTGTGCCCATGCCATCAGGAAGCCATGTGGTGAGATACTTAGCTTTGGAAGAGGGGAAAGGGACAAAGGTGAAAAATGCAGAAAACACACTGAAAATATGACTCCCGGTTGCCATGGCTGTAATCATCCTTGCAACCCTGCACACTGCCAGTGAAATACAAAGAGAAGGTTGTTCAAGGCAACCTGTGCCTTTGTCATGGGGATGCCACGGCCTTCAGAGGATGCATGGCGGGATGGCAGGTGTGAGGGGCTCCTCCTGGCAGACAGGGGTTATGGCAATGCTCCTTCTCACAGACGTTTTAGGGCCCTGGTATGCCTGGATTTGGACCCCTCCTGCTGCTAAGGCATTAGTATCCTCAAAGCAGGGAATCCACCACTGCACCTTCCACTCCTCTCCTTTTGGGCTTCACGCCACAAAATGGGTGCAGTGGGAAGGGACGTCCAGAGGTCATCCTGGGACTCAGTTCACCAGCCCTTACCCTGTTCACCCGTCCCTTTCTAGTCAAAGATGAGATTATTCTCTTCAGCTGCCAGAGGCTGAAAAAAAAAAATGACTCAGATGTGGTTTTGTACCATTGCAGTTAGATTTTCTGTCCTGTGCAAAAGAAACAATGAAAGGTGAAATCCCTGTAGGGAAGGATTTGTGAAATTCTGTGGGAAATTGGTATTACAGATAATTGTTTCCTGCCGAGAGGATCTAAGAGAACTTTGCAGAAAAGCTGCCCTTTTCAGCAATATCCACTGCAGCGCACCTAGGCACAAAAGTCTGTCTCTAGCATAAATATGTTCTGTTGCATATATTCCTGCAGCACCTGAAATCTAATATTGGTTAATTCCACTGGGATTCCTTTATAAGAGACACTATAGTGTCAATTATAAACCTGTTAAATTGCAAATGAGGTGAAATGGTGAGTGCTTTGGCCTCTGGAGCACAAAGATTTTGATTCGTAATGGTAGCTGCTAAGACTCACCTGTCAAAAAAATGTAAGGAAAATTTATTGACTATCAGAACAAAATCTCCCCTCCTAAGCAGATTTATACTGCCAGAAGGCACCAACTTTGTTTCACAATGCTTGGCTAAGCATAAAAAAGACACTTATGAGCAGCTTCGGTTTTTTATCTTCCCAGTATTTTGAGAATATGTCCTTTATTTCTCCCTGTTGAAGGTACCCCATTAAAATAAGCCAGCATTACTAGAATTCATGTAATACTAGCTTTTACCATTGTACACAGTCACGGATATTCTTGTACATATCCAAAAAAGTCCATTTTTTCTCTAAGCCAAGACACCTTTGTTAAGCTACTCTGAGCTGCAATAGTGTTAACAGTGGATGGGAGAGTGTGTCCTCAGACAAGCTCTTCTCTTCACTCTTCCACTGAACTTACCCAAGTAGATGGATGGCACTTGCTGGACTGGATACTGCTGTCCATTGAATGAAGACCTCTTGCTCAACTGCTTCTGACAGCTCTAAACTTGAAGCAACAGAGACTTTGACCTAGACAAAAGAAAACTTCTGCTAATAATTACCACAATCAGAACAAATCCAAAACCACTGTGACTGTTTTGTTAATAGTGTGCTTTGCCGCTCCTAACCTTTGCAAAATCTGTGTATCTGGCTCTCCAGAAATATTACTACTTGGACCTATTTCATATGGATTGTGAAGGATAAAGACATTCCTGAAAGCTCGCTTGCCAGCTCTGCTGCTCTGCCAGCGCCAGTAATTTGAGAAGGAATCATGGTCCCTTTGAAATACGGATCGCAGCATAGCTGGAGGACAGAGCCCAGCCAGATACATATGCATAGGAAGATCTACAGAGATTCATTTTCTGTCCCACTGTAGCCCTCATCTTCTCTCTTCTGCTGCTCTGCAGTTTTTCTGCTGAGGACACATGTAGGCAGAGAAGACACCAAATCTCATCTTTGAAATAATTTCAGAAACATGCCTCCACATCAGGTTCTCCTCCTGATTGTAGGAAAAGGAACCAACAGCAGAAGGCTGTCTCAGTAATAGCTTTATGAATAATTAGAGCATTTTTTCAGGACTGAAGGGTGCTGATGGCATCTGGTTTAACATGATAAGCCTTGTCATCCCAAATTTATTGGCTATCAGGTCAGCTCATCTGTTAGATTGGTATAGTGACTCCCTGACTTCATCAGGAGCGAATATGTTACATCGATTAAGTCTTTTACAGTCCAGCATGGATTTAGGTAAACTTCAGTAACTGAAGGGCTTAATGGGAAAAACAGCTTGTGCATGTATGGCCATACCGGAGACATATTTAAAAAGTGCAAATATCTGTTACATGGACCCCTAACTGCTTTATCAGACAAGAGGAGAAACCTGGAAAAGCTTAATGATCTCACAGCAAGACATGTGACTACAGTTGAAAGATGTCTGTCAGATCACCCAAACCGCAGCTCAGCCTGTGGGAAGAGATGCTGCCATCCCAACCAATGAGTTCCCAGCATGGGCACCTCAGCTTGGCATCTACCCCAAGAGCTTCCTGGGAGGTAACTGGCTTTTTCAGGAGCAGGGTGAGTAAGCTGTAGTAGAAGAGCAACTACCCTCTCTCTTGCTCCCTGTAAGTTACTGGAGTTCAATAACCAGTTTTCTGTAACTATTTTGAGCTCTTTCTTGAGGAAAGAGGCATATGGACAGATACACTCCGCAATGTAGTAGAAGCGTTGGTTATTGGAGGATTTTTGTTCCACATTAGGAATTACCTTAAGTTGTTCTTGTACAGCTTTATTGACGGGTGGCAGTATAAATGGCTTTGAGCCTGGCATCCTAGTACCCATCCAGCTTCCACACATGCAGCAGTTTCCAAACTGCAGAGTCCCCCTGGCTCTGTTGTTTCCTGTCAGACCATCAGCAGCAAGGACAGTGAAAGAGGGAACATCTGTTTTCTGTGATGGGTGTAGGGATCGGCGCACGGAAGATCTCGGGTTGTTACGGAAAGATAGGCGGGGCATAGAAGTGGGAGGCTAGCTTGCTTATTGCGGGAACGCAGACGAGACAAGACGAGTATATAAGGCGATTGCGCACTTGAATAAACGCCATTTGCTGCATCCTCATATTGGTGTCTGTGCTCTGTGGCCCAGGGGTGTGGATAGCCCCTGGCCCACCCAGCTTCGGAACGAGGCTTGCCGAAATCGGTCGGCAACAGATGGGTATGTTCATAACGTCTATCTTGGACCCCTCTTAGGGAGTGGGAGAGAGTGCTACATGGGGGAAAACATACTCAAGCCAGGCTAGTGGCAGCTTCTTCCCTCATCAGCATAGAGTCACCCTTGTGCCATGTTCATCATGAGTCTCTGGCTGCAAAGAGCCAGCCAGAACCACCCCATGCTACAGTGGCTATATGAATGAGGAAGAGTAGCACCAGCCACACTTTCAGCAAGAGCAGCTGTGGTTGTTGAATTCAGAGTTCAGGGCACAGCCACAAAGCATCTGAGTGACCCTGAGCACAGCCACCTCCTCTGCAGGGCACGCAGAGAGAGGCAGGAGGCAGGCTCCAGTGGCCAAGCCCAGCAAAGATGGCAGCACCTGGAGTCACCCCATTGCAGAAGTCCAGGTTTTTAAAGATTTTCTGAGAAGGTACAAAGGGGAACCTAAGTCCTTAGGCAGCTGTGAATCACTGTCTCAGATTTAGGCACATAAGTGCTTTTTTGGAACTCATCCCAAACACTTCATTGAGTGTTGCATTAACAACAGCCCAGCCAGAGGATAAGCAGCAACAGAAATGCTCCAAGCTCTTCTTTTAATGCATCCTAGGATGTGAACAAATGATTGCTGCAGAAACAGCTGTACTGGGTTATGGTGTCATTGCCCCACTCTGTTTCCTTCGTTTCTACAAGGAAACACCCCTCAGCAGAGCTTTCCTCACTAACTTTGCTGCAAGATCATCAGCCTATTGCACTCCAGAATCCTAGCCAGGCTAGTACCACTTATTTGGTGTTGAAATGGATTTGTAGCTCTCACTATCCACACATCTGACATTGATACAGAGGAAGGAGGCTCCTGGCAGGTAGAGGAGGACAGCATCTTAAAGTAGTATTGTTATTTCTGTAGAAATTTTTTGTGTCTTTCCTTAAATATGGAGTGGCCACTTGGAAGGACCTGAGCTGTTCACTGAGCTTTGCAACTTGCTCTTCAGCTTTCCTTCTGAGGATGTGTCAAGTACCTATATGGTTTGTGGTGCTGCTCAGGACCACTAAGTTCATGTTGAACAGAGGCTCTTCTAGCAATGATGGGAATGAAAAGGTAGGGCCGTGTGTGCCATTTTTCACTTTAGGCAAGTGTACTCTGACTTTGGAGGATACATGGTCGCAGGTGCATACAGCCTGCAGGGCATAACAAAAGGCAGAGCTGAAATAAGGAGACTCATTTCTATTTTAACCTTCTCCTTAGCAGCTTGGCTTCTCTGATGTTGTCTCCCTGACTGTAAGTTGCACGTGCAGGGAAGGGTTTAATCTCCTTTCAAACAGCAGCTCGTTCAGAGGCTGGCTGGCTGCTTCTTTCCCAGAGCCTTACTGGGGACAGACAAGGCACTCCAAAACAGCTTGAACAAAGGACCGCCTTCTAGGTTCAGGTCTTTTTGAGGTGCCTGCATGACACTTCTGTATCACAGCTGCAATATACCCAAATATCAGGGGCGAAGCTTGAGCCAGTGAAAGAAAGTATGTAATAAATTAAGGGTTCCATGGTGGCTGTTTTTGATCTGAAACACAGGAAATATGGTGAGGTAGAGGTATAATTTCCACTGAGTCTTCTGGAAGCCCTCTAGTGAATTGGGAGCTGCATAAATTGTACAGAACATGCCTCAGAATAAAACAGCCTAGTAAAATGCACATGGATGCCGTTTGGTTAATCTGAAGGAGGCTTTGCCTAAAAAAAAATCTATTATTTTGATGCTTGGTTCCATTTTCCCTCTGGTCCTGGATAGAAGGAGGGAAATGGAAGGATTCAGCTTGGCAAGAAAAGATTTTTATATGAGAGCTTGGATCTTCCAAGCAAGATTTGTTTGTAATATCAGTATTAACTTCTGCAAGATAATTAACAGATTTCAATGACTTTAAACCCCAAATACCATCCCTACAAACCTGCAAACCTTTATGGTGCAGGCTGATGTTCTGGTATTGGTGTGGCAATCCTTTGCACAGTTGCTATAACTTAAAATTTTCTTGAACAAAGCCATGTTTCTGTAATATTGCTCAGCTACGTTCTTGGCAAAAGTACTTTTCCAAAAAAGTGTCTCCTCTCCAGTCCCTCCAAAAGAAATTCCAGTGGAGACCAGGTGAAAAATGGGAATGACAGCAGTATCTGCAAAAGTGCATACCCCACTGTAAAATAATATGAGAGCAAATAAGTTAAATTCAAGACTAAAATATGCCTGTACAAGGCAAGTTTTTTACTGTGGGCTAAAAAAAACATCCCCGCTTTCTTCTCTAAACCTGCACATCAGCGGGTGTGAGGGGGAAGGAAAGCAGCTTGGTGAGCATGACTCTGTGCAACAGGGATGCTTCGCACAGCTATATTTTTCTTTTTTTGGATTCCTACTCGAAGAAGAGGTGGATTTGTACCACCCCCACAGATAACAGCACACTCCTTGTGTGATTTCATAATTTTAAGTCAGGCATTTGGAGAATATTTTTCTATGAGGCATGGATTTGAGTTATAATCCTTTGACCTCCTGGCCCATTCGAGACATCCGTGACATGTCATTGCTCTCTGACAACGACTCTCCACTCTGCCTCTGCCTGCTGCCATGGAGGTGAGGTGCTCCAGGGCGGCTGCACGTCCCTGGCCTCACTCCAGAGCTCTGAGATCTGTGTAATCTCCAGTGTCAAGATGTATTTGGATACGGAAAGCCGTGACACTCTGGTATATATCAGCTAGATAACAGGAGCATCCCCTCGCCTGAGGAGACAGACGCCTGGTGCTGGGTGTTGAGCCGCCGAGCACCCATCCCTCTGTGGGCTTTCTGCCTGCTCTTTAACCCTGGATGGCAGTCATATCTTCAAGGGGCTGTTGTCTGGAAGATAAATATAGTTTTTCTGGTTCAAAAATTACAAGCTATTCTCGCATCTTTTCTCTTCAACGGGGAAGGACTGTAATTTCAGCTTTTTGGGTGAGGCTTTTTGTGGGAACACACTGGCACGAAGGGGTCTTGCAAACTCTTGTTGAACTTTTTGAGTGCTCCCGTTACAGACAACCCTTTCTTCATGCTCTGCCCTTGCTACTGTGCTCAGCTTCTCTTATGAAAAAAACCCAACCTACTACAGATAGTTTTCTCTCCTTGATCTCATAAAACCAGCTTATATAAATCTACAGGAGGGTGGCAGTATTTCAGAAAGGACAGTGCTGCCTTTTCAAACCTAAGATTTAAAAATTAATGTTACCACAGCTAAAAGCTGAAATCGGTGAGTTAAACTTAAATAGCTATTACTTATGTCCTTATGGAACTAATAAGAACTATGCCACAGAGCATTTATAAAATGCCTTTTTATTGTGTGCTGTGGTTTTGTACTAAAAACGCACCATTTCAGCAATGCTTCTCCCTCCCCAGTGTGAACCTGCGCTCCTCAGGGAAGGGCCTGCTGCAGATCAGCGTGACCAGTACCCAAAGCCATGCTGCGAGCACAGCAAGCATCGTGGAAAGGACAGTCCCTCAATTTTGAAGCTGTGTTTATCTCCTGCCTTCTAAAGGCAAGCAGGAGGACTATCATGCCTACAGCTGGTCCACAGCCTAGAGCCACCAGTCCGATCCCCATCCTGCTGCATGTCCCTGCCTGGCTGTGCACATGTTGCTCAGCACCTCCATGCCTCTGTAAATGGCAGTGACAGGGCTAGGGGACGGGAGTAACCTGCTCCCGGGCAGGTTTCCTTTATTTTCCCAATAATTGCAGTCTGGCCAAAGCTTTGAAGACTGTAACCCCTCCAGACTCTATTTCTTGATATTTACTGCTGTAACTATAGGTTCTTTTGCCATCAGTATATATTTCTGTTTGTTCTTTACAAACCTCAGGGCTTCATGTGTATCTTGCAGCACTGATTTTCACAGTCTAGCTGTATCAGTAGAAATAAATAAGAATCCTTTTATTTGCCCTGTTCCAGCTAATAGTTTATACATATATGTTCGGGAAAGGGAGGAGGCACTCCCAAACCACCTCTCCTATTTCTGTATTACTTCACATACTTTTATCATCTTTCCCCTTGTGCATCTCCTCCCCCAGGTGCCCCACTATTTCAGACTCTAATCTCCCAGATAACGAGCTGCTTAGCACACACTATGTGTTTGCAAGTTAAATTATCTGTACCTCCAAGAATACGTTTGCAGCTGTTTTGACAATAAAGCTGTGGGGTTTTTTCCAAAACAGGTTTGCAATTAGTTTCATTAAAAAGGTAAAGAATTTTTAACTAACACTTGTGGGCAACTTGAGCTTGCTCTCATCCTTCATTGTAACTCCAACAGGTTAGTACCTGCATTTGCCACAGTTTAGTCTGGAGTCACAGCTGGACGGTGCTGAGGTGTAGCCAGAAATCTGGTGGGGGACAGGGTGGATCCTACTGCTTGACTAGACCTACACTGGATAACAGGCATGACCTGATGGGCTGCTGAGTGTTGGCTAGGAGCTGCTGAGCACTCACAAGTAATGGCAAAGTGGGCATTTCCCTGGAGTTCATCAACATCTTGGGGTAATACAGGAGATCTGACCAGGGACTGCTCCTCTTTTACCTTATTTGAAGCTTGTTTTCCACCAGCACTAGTCCACACAGTGACATTAATGGGTTCCACAGCTCTTGCTAACCCCCCCTCTTTCATTAGAGAAATTAAACTAAAACCTTTTGTATGGTTGGAAAAAGGCCACTTCACAGTTGCACACCTCTCAGCCATGACCTCACTTCCCACTGTCTGTGAGACTTCACCCCTTAACAAAGCTGACATCATCACTAGCAGGAATGACATTGTGGCAGTCATAACTCAGCCTCCATGTGTACCTTCGTGGAGATTGATGGAGCTGCAGTAACATCTGTATCATGCCATCTGTGTACTCTTGTACATAACGCATCAAATCTATATTACTTTATTTATCAAATGCAAGGATTAGCCTTCTCTAGAGTAGTAAGCATCCAAATTTTAATCTAGGAAAAATAGGATAGATCCAAAACCAATATGCTTTGTTCTTTTATGTAACTATTCCCCCTTCATCTTTCCCTGCCTTTGGAGACAGCCCTCTCCCTCCTCAGTCTCAGCATCTTGCTGGGAGGCCAGCTGGAGATCCTAACCCTTCTCGTGAGCTTTTCAGCTGAATGACTGTACAAATATTTTGGTCAGGAAACTCTCCTAAAAAATGAGGCCTAAATGTTCTGTTCCTCAGCTGGGCGACGGCGGTAATTACTGTGATAACTTCCCATCTCTCCTGGGTGTTACGATGAGAAACTCGTTAATATTTTCGGAGTACCTTGAGCCAAGTCCTTGAATGAAAGAGCTGTAAGGATTGTATTAACAATATTCAGCACTTCAAAAGTTTTGGAAGCACTACTTAACTTTCCCAAATGTAAACCAGCTCAATTCTGAAGGGTAATTTCTTTGCCACGCCTCTAAGCCTTTTCAGCAGTCTTCACAACATTCAGGAATACACACGATATGGGTTTACACTTCCTCTGTGTTTACTAGTCTTTTATTTCTTAGGGTTTTTCCCCATTTTTTCCTCCCTCCAAGATACATTTGTGTGCCATACTTTAGGACTCTGAAGTATATCTAACAGACATGATAATTGAGTCCTTACACCTAAAGGGAAATATTCTGCATCAATGCACTATTACTCCTCCCCAGCAGCCCGTGGCCCAACACCTCACACAGACACCAACTGCTGTGTATTAAATTGTCCTTGCAGGACGGTCACCACCCGGCATCGTGAACTATTTTCCTCTGTTCAATACACACCCATCCCATCTGCTTCTTTGGGTTGCTTAGGAAGTGATAAAGTAGTTCGCGAATTGAATCCCTGAATACCAGGTGGAAATATAGCTAAAGAAGCATCAAAGAATGGGCAAATGAAAACATTCCTTCTCCATGGCAATGCTTAGTGTTTCCCTTGATGCCACAATAAAATATCTGAAGCTCCTCTGTTCCAAAATAAAAAGAGGTGCCAATTCTATAAACAGGTGATTACTGACAGGACGGGTAATGTGACATGTTTTCTTGCAAAAGGGTAATAGCTGTTTTGTTTATGACTAGCATCTGTTCTAAGAAAGTTTAATATATCATGGCTGTAACATACCATATAGGACGGACAAAAGTAAAAAATAAGCATGGGTTTAATAGCACATCTGTGGCTAGTTAGTTATGGTAAACTTCAGGTATGTGGTGATTTCAGCCTATGTTCCTAAATACATTCCTGGCAACTGGATCTAAACCAAAAACTGTTACAGCCTTTCAGGGAATAATTAATGCACCTAGTTACTTCAAACAACACCAAATTATAAAGAAATCTGATTGATTTAAATGTAAAAACCACTAATGCAGGATTACCTCCAGAAACGAGGCTCCAAGCCTGCAAACAGAGTCAGTAGGAATGGCAGGAAAGCTCCGGCCCCAAGCAGCAATGCTGATGATGGGACATAAAACATAAACAGAGGACTCCTAGTCAGGGAGGTTTTGAGGCCAGAGAGAATTATAAAGGCATAAAGCAGCAATAACTTGCACTGAGCAGAGCAGGACTTCCCATTCACTCATCACAGCAATGGCACGCAGCAGTGCTGTTGCTGAAGAGCTGGCTAGCGTGCAGCATGCCTGTGTGTTTTTTTTCTTTTCCCTTCTCTGTGCATTAATTCATCTGTATTTCCCCCATCTGGCCTGTCTCTCTCATATTTGTGTGTTTCTGTTTTCCACAATTTCTGTCCATAATGGCCACTCGCTCAGACTTGCAGGCGCTGCTCTTCGTCTCCTGAGGAGCCGAGCCCTGGTGTTCCCTGCTTGCCCAGGCACATGGACCCACTCTACTATGCCCTGCGGGATGCTGATCTGAATGTGACTGCTCTGACACAGGGGACAGCTTTGCCACTTGCTGGGTTCACGCAGCCCTTCCATGCTCCTGTCCAGATACCTGCCTTTGCTGCACACAGCCAGCATTAGCTTTTGAGTCGTGGTTTCTTCGCCCTTCTCCTTGCCCCATGAAAGCCATGTAGAGCAGAAGGGCAATAACTGCTCTCTCCTCTGTTGCCCCATCACGTCTCCCTTCCCCATCACACTGATTTTCACGTGACTCAGGAGTCCTCTGTGGCAGGGCAGAGGCTTTAATGCTTTTTTCTCTTCTGCAAATCTGATTTGTATGCTTCTCTTGCAGCTACATTTAGCTCTTCCAGCCTTTTCAAGGCTGAAGCTCTAAACTGAGGTACATCCAGCTATGGCCCCCTTCTCCAGAAAGAGCCAGGAGAGAGACATCTCTCCAAGGCAGTCACAGCACCATGGTCTTTGCAATGGTGCAATGCTCCATCAGTTGTGCACATTTACACTGGCCATGCAAAAGCAGAATTGCTTTCCTGCCTCCTCTGCTTTTCTTTATCTTTACCCTTCTCCTTGTAGTCACGGTCTACATTGCAAGCAGCCACCTGAGACCACAACCCCATTGATCCGGGCATGAAGCTAAGACAAAAGCAGAATCAACATCTGCCAAAGAGTTTGCTCTCTAACTGGCAGAGGGCAAGATGCAGCAGGAGCAAAGGGAGTCCCTGAAAGCCACGCTGCTGCTGAAGAGCACAGCACCTGGACTTCCCGCACCACAGACTAATGGCTTCATGCGTTACATCAGCCCTCTGGGCAATCCTGCTTGGACACGGCTCAGGGCTGACAGCTGTCATTGGTCACTTATTATGATTTGGCCTGAGAGATACCTCAGATTGTCTCGAAAATCACGCAATTTGCTTTCCAGTGTCTGACCACGGAGCTATGTTTAGCTCAGGCTTTCAGGCTTTTCTCTGTAACAGGGGAGCTAGAAGCATGGGTGGTTGTTTTCTTTTTTTAGGAAGAAAGCTCTGCTTCTCAACTTGAGGCCCTTTGACTTAACTCAGGAGAAACCTTCAGTGACTGCAGGACTCCAAACAAATCTGCCTCCTTCCAAGGGTTGCGCCTCCCTTTGCAGTTCACAAAGTGTTCCCAGAAGAGGTGTCACAAAAAATACTCCCAGTTGCGGAGAGGCAGCTCTGAGGTATGCTGTCCTCTGCTTTTGTCATACTCTGCATAGGCTGTGATCTCCTGAAGACAAAAAGATGTCCCTTTCCTTCACCTTGGTGTTGTTCAGTAGGTGATCCAGATTTCCTTCACTGGCGTGGCAGCTCCAGCCTGTGCTTCCCCTCTTCTCATCCCCTAAAGCCAGTGCCACAGCAGCTTTGCCAACACAGAACTGAGAGCTCCAGTGGTGAGAACCTGCCCTGTGCAGTGCTTCATAACCACCCAACAGGGAGCAAAAACTTTTTGCCTTGGGAAGAAGGGATGTACACAGGACTGTCTCCTACAACTAAGGAGAGCGAACAGCTCGGAGCTGCAGCCATGCAGATGAGAAAATAATCCGGGAATTTTTTTTACACAAGCCAGTAGAGGCAGGTATTTAACAAAACCACAACTCCCAATTTGCCTGTCAGAGTCAAGGTATTTAAATAATAAACCGTAACTTGTGCCAGCATGGCTTCCTTGATGGAAAGCCATGCTACTGTCACACCCACAAGAAGTTTCTCTGTGACAAAACTTAAACTTTCTACTGACTGACTGTGTCAGCTACAAGGCTTTACCAGGGGAAAATACGGGTGTTTCCCAACCAGCAAAGCCATGAAGAACTCTGCAGGTACCCTGCAGGGACAGGGTATAAGGCGCTGGTGCAGGGTCCTGCTGGAGGTTCCCCTGCTGCCAGTCACACTGCCGTTGGTGGATGCTTCATGTGGCAGCGGCTGCAGGCTCAGAGCCTTGCCGCTGGAAGGCAAAAGGAGATGTCTGTAGAAAAGCAGGTCAATGTTGATTACTCCCAGAGCCCTAAGAAACTGGGGCACCAGGAAACCTGTACTCAGTTCTGGACTCTCCAGAATACTTCTCCCCTGCCCTTAGCCTCATCGTGTAACTTCACTGCCCTTGTTTTCCCGCTATTAACTACACCACACATCGAACAGGACTCAATTTGCGAACGCGTATAGAGTGCTTCGGTAGCCTAGGGTACAAGCCAATTAAGACATGGGCGAGCAGAGGATGGGGCCCAAGCAATTGCTGAAGGAAACGCTCCACGAACACCCTTCCGGGGGCGTCATTAAACCAAAACAGATTGGCAAACTACTCACCTGTTTCCAGAGGCTGAATAAATGACAGGGAGGGGAGATGCTCCGCTCCGGGGGAACGCAAGGACCGCCCGCTATCGGGACGGGGCGGGACGGGG
>VZZY01008877.1:81742-111367 GCA_013400335.1 Eurystomus gularis | reverse complement strand
CGGGACCGGGGCACCGGCCGCGACCCGGAGCCGGCCCCGGTTTGCCGGCGAGCGGGATGGGGCAGCAGCGTCTGGAGCGTCAGCGGCCGCCTGTGCCCGTTCCGATAGTTACACAGCAGTCGAATAGATCTCCGGTTATTTCCCTTTTGGTGGTTGTTTTCAACCATGCGCTGTAGCAAAGGGGACCGGAAAAAAAAAAAAAAGAAAAAAAAAGAAAAAAAAAGAAAAAGCTGCTATGTCAGAAGGGGATCCGTGCTGTTATGTCATTTCATAATTGCCTCGGAATTACAAATTACGGCCTTAGTCTGCCGCTGGATCAGTGCCAAAGGGCTCTTGCATCTACTAAGGGTTGGGGTTTTTTCTTTTCTTTTTTGTCAAGAGTTGCAAATAATGGCTTTTTTTGTGGCATGGTCCCTACACGTTAAGTTACTCCAGCTCAAGTCTTTAAGTGAAAATACGATGTTAACTGTTCTGAGCAGTCAGTCTGATCCACACAGTCAAGTCATTAAATCTTGGCTAGTGACAATGAGAATTGTGTCCTGTCGAAAAGTATTCAGCTGCACTGCTTTGCATAAGCCGAAGCGTTTTCTCTTTGTTACTATAGAAGTTCCAGTTCTGCTCAGAAATGATGTTGCTCGTTGTGAGTAACAGACACATGGAAAATAGCAACCTTCCAGCTTCAAACTGGAGAATATCAGATTAATGACAGATAAGGGCTTTGCAGTTCAGAGATGCAGCCGCTGCAAGAGCCTCAATTTGTGCCAGCACGTTGTTTATAATCACAGAGGCTAGATCTGCCCTACCCTACTACACTCTTGCAGTTCTACCACTGACCGTGATACCACTTGGAGCAAAAAAGTGTGATCCTGCCAGCTATTCCTGTTGCCAAGGATGCTGAGGGCAGCAGGAGTCCAGGGGAGGTCAAAGCAGGTTGCTGCTGCGGGGCAGAGAAGCGGGGCAGGTCTGTCCCCCTTGAGTCAGGATCTGTCCCCCTCAAGGCAGCCCCTAAGGTGTGCCACCAGAGCGTGTTATAATGCCAACTAAAATACCAATTGAGTCTATTGTTTCAAAGGCTGGACCCACTTCTGCATCCTCCCTTCTTACGGTGGTGTTCAGGATTTCTCCATGCTGCAACATGCATTTGCCAGCTCTTGGAAAAGACAGATCTTTCAGAGTCTGCCAGGCTGTATGTATCTAGTGGCATATTACAGTAGTATATTGTTCTTTAGATGCATAATTTCACTGGCCTCTTATGACCTAAAAAGCACACAGAAAATAAACAAGGGCATATTGTTCGGTAGGGAGGATGGAGAAAATTCTTCTGCCTTGGCCGTTAGTTAGGGAAAGGTTACCTTAAACTGTTTCTCCCGATTGTCAGAGAAATGACATGGCACATGTGAGCTTGGTTTTTGCCAAGCAGGCTTTATTGGGAAGGTGAGGCATATCTGAACTTTTTGGTCACCTTGGAACTAGTTATGAGTGCATAGCAAAGTCCTGCCCAGATCTTCTAATTAATTTGGCCAGAGGCCATCCTAATTAACCTTGAGGGAGTTCAGGGGTGGGAGAGCTTGGTCTGAAACAATTGTTCTCTTGTAATTTGCCCTTCACAATGTGTTGACCAAGCCACGAGCTGCATCTCTGAAATCCTCTGGGTCTCTTGCTGAAGCCATTACACCAGCTTATTTGTTTTCTAACAGATGTCATTTTCCACTTCTTGAGTGGAAAGGGTTATCTCACTTTCTGCAACCTTGTTATTGTGCTTTGTTTCAAGAGCCGGTGAACTCGGGATTGCTGGGGGAGCTTACTCACCAGTTCCAGCTATGAAGGAAGGGGCTGGTCGGCCTTTCAGCAGTCTTGATGCAATTGTTAAGATCTCTATGTGAACTGATGGCATCTTGTCACATCTACCTAGAGATAACCCTCAGTTCTTCTGGTATTGGCAGTGCCTGCAGAGAACAAAAATCAGCAGCAGCCTCTTTGTCACCCAAGTGTGTTACAGTTAGGATATTAATAGCATTTGTCAGCCATAACTTGGACCATTTCAAATGGTGGGGCAAGGGAAGGGTTTTTGAAATCTGAGCTAGCTGAAAAAAAGAAAAAAAAAAAAAAGCGAAAGGCTGAATTCTGCTTTTTGAAAGTGCCGAGGGCACCCTGCAAGTCACCAGCTGTGTGAGGAAGGGGGAAAAATTAACAGCTGCTTCTGAAATTTTAGGATGGTCCCTCTTCTCCCATCATGATGGTGGCTACTTGCCTTGTTGGTCCAGAGGGTTCATCCTGCTCAGGAGCTGAGCCACCTTTCACCACCTTGGGTTTACCTTACCAGTGGGCAGTCCTGCCTGGCACACACAGTGCCTCAGCAGCACAGCGGCTCTTGCATGTAGGCTCCTTCACAGTCTGTCTTATTTTTTTCTACACTGATGCACACAAATGCTACTTTGGCATTTTTCTGGTAGACTAAGGGATCGGGGGGAAATCCTGCTGAGACTACAAGGCAGGACACACAGATGCAAGAAAGAAAGATCAAAGGCGTCTATAATACAGGAAGAAGCAGAGGGTCAATCCAGAAGAGAGGGCATTTGATTATACGTACAAGGGTAATATAAAAGGGATAACAACACAGGGGAGGATGGTAACGTCTGGAAATGAGTAAACAAACAGATGTGTAAGACTATGCTGAGAATTTATTTACTCCAGCAGACACAATCCTTATCTCTTTGAAAGAGGAGAAGACCACACTAATGTTGGAACGTCTCTGCTCCCAGCCAGGTTTGTGAGCAGGAGAAAGTGGTTGTTTACGGATCTCTCCTCCATGAGTCCTGGCCTGATGGGCTGGCCTGTCCTGCTGTGATTAGTAGGATGCTAATGTGTGTAATCCTTTTGATCACAGAGCCCAGGCCCTATAAGTCGTGTCACTGTCACCTCAAAGAACTTCAACTATGTGATAGATCCCTTATTAAAATTTTGTACTTCAAAAGATTTAATACAGTGATTATGGAGATCCTTTCTCTTTTGGGGGGTTGTACAGATGGAGAGCTTTTTGTTAAAAAAATGGAAACCATAATAATGATCCACGTAGTCCTACCGTGGGAGTAGCTTATTAGCACTTCGCCTATAGGTATTTTAGGTGGGAGGGTTAGCTGTTAACATCTTGATTTTAAGATGTGAGCAACAAATGTGATTCCATGTGCTTTGTTCCACCAGATTGCTCCTTACAAAAGTGTCATAACAGCGAGGAGTCCTAAAAAATATCCTCTTCTGCAGTTCCTTTTTGGGAGGGAAAGAGTTGGCTAATTATGCTTTGTTTAATAAATGTACTATTTTGTTCTCCTGTTGTGACAAACAAAAGCTGTCATTTGAGGAAATCCACCATATGCTGCCAATTGGTCTAAGGACCGGTTATATCTGGAGCACAGAGTAGCAGTGAGTGCTCTTTAACAATTGCTCCTTCTCTCAAAAAAATATCTGGAAGGATTTCAATGGAGTAATGTGCTGCTCTGTCATCAGTGGAAGCAAGCTGTTGACATTTTGAAAACTGTCTAATGTGAACAGCAGTATCTGTGCATGCTTGGATGTTTCCTCTCTCCCTTTTATATGTTTATGTCTATTTGGATGCTTATGAGCCTCAGCAAATCAGTGCTCAGTCAGGGCTGGATTGGTCCATGGCAAATTTAAAAGTCAACCTCATTTCGTATACAAACTCCCACCCATGCACCATCAGACACGTATTTCAGCATTCTGTGAACCCAGTACTTGAACCCCCACATTACTTAAAAGAAATAATCTAGTTCTCTAGCATTTTTTTCTTGGCAAATCTGAGAAGGCAAACTTTGAAATATGACCTGAAACCTCCTAACAAACGGGGCTGGCAACCCCTGGAGAGCAGCCGTCACTCATTAAGGTCTCCCCCGGGAGATGTTCTGCACTCTCTCTTCTGCCACAGTGGGTTTGCTGATGCATCCGCACTGGTGAGATACAAGACAGGAATAACTACCTTCTGAGAGTTACATAAACTCTTTAAGACTTGCTCCTCTTCTCCTCCTCACTTCCTAATTTTATTTGAGACACGTCGTGTCATTAATTTATTCTCTGGCACAGTTCCTTGGTGATTTCAGTGAGGAGTTTTTGCTCAAAGAATGCAAAGAGGATGTGAGCTGTAATTTTCACTGTCTGTGAATCTCTGTGTTAGAGAAAAAATGTGAAGTCTCCTGCCTGCAGGTAATGAGTGTTAAACACAACAATTCACAGATTTCTTTTTAATTTCTGTGAGATAAGTGGGAGAGACTGTCCTGGGAAGACATAAAGTTGGCTTATCTTCCAGCAATGACTTGGGCACATCTTCTCATGTAGTCAGCAGAGATGATTCTACATTTAGCACTAGAGGCTTTGAAGCCCTTAGTGTGCTGGTGGCTGTAATGGGAACTTTCTTAAAGCTTTGCCTTATGCGTGTCCATGATCTGATATGAGTCCTTTGGTCAGGACCCCATTCTTGTGCTTCTACTCAGCTCATCTGCCACCTCTTCTCTGCCTGGGATCCTTCAACACGTAGCGTACCTCTTGTCTCAGTCTCCATATCCCTCCCATCCCTGGAGGAGAGGCAAAGTTTCTGTTCCTACTAAGTGCTGCTTGCCACCTTGCCAGGCCTGCCTGCCCTTGGCACCTCCTCACAGGTCATTGGTGGCGTTTTGTGATAAAGTGGTTTTTCTGCTTTGGATAGTTGTAGCGAGAGGGAAAGCCACATTGTAATTCAGGTGAAGTGGCTCTTTATAAGACTGGCAATATGGTAGAGAAGAGTTTTGATTTTCTTGGAAATGTGTGAGGCACACCAAGAAAACAGTACCTTTGGAAGGAAGAGGAGGAATGTCAAAATGTTTCATTTTCATCCTAAATCACTTGGTTCTGAGGCAGTATGTGCTTGATCTGCACTATTCCTGATAGATCTTCATTTAGTCTATTCTTGAAGCCCTGCATTAATGGAGGTTTACAGCCTCCCAGCATAACCAGTGGTTAACTGTCATCACGGCTAGACAGTTTCTCCTAACATCTAACCTAAATCTCCCTAGCTGCATACTAAACCCATCCCTTCAGTTTTCCACATCCATAGGGAGCAGGACAAGATTATTGCTGCCTTTTAGCAGCATGACTTATTTAAAACTTGTTATCACCTCTCAGTCTCTCTCTCATTCCTCCACCCTTTTCTTTCAACTAAACAAGCCAACTTCTTGTACTCTCTTCTCCAGGAGTCACACTTCCTAAACTTTCTCATTCTTGTGAGCAAGTCACAGGGAGCAGCATCTTGCTTGAGGTGTGAGATACAGGGCTGAGAGGAGTAAAGAGCCTGACGTGATGCTCCGGCTAGTGTATCTCCAAGCATATTTGCGTGTGTGTACCAAGCCCTGCACTAGCCTTGATGTCTTCTCTCTTTGCAGCTCTAACCCCAGAAACTCTTTTGCCATACTACTCCATTCTGCACTTTTGCATTGCATCCTTCTTTAACATGGTGCTTTACACCTGCTTGTATTGAATCTCAGTCATTCATTTCATGCTGGGTCTCTAATTTATTAAGATTTTATTCTAATTGTAATCCCTGAAAATGCTCGCAGCACTCCCTACAGATTTGTAATTGTAATCTTTATCCTAATTTACAAGTCATTAATGGAAATACCGAATAGAGCAAGACCCCAGGCACATGTGTCTTTTCAGGTTGACATTGAATTGACTAGCTATTCCTTGAGTACAGATTTGAAACATATAGAATTAAATTATACCTAAATTGTATTCACCTGGTTTGCATATAAGACTATCACATGCATCCATCAAAAGCTTTCCTCGTTCCAATGTGCAACTTCTACTGTTTTTTCCTCCCTAGTTACTACGCTCCCAACTCCATCAAAGAAGAAAATTACACTGATTAGACTTAATTTGTTCTTCACAAGTCTGTGTTTTCTGTTTTCTCATGACTTTACCATGTGGGAGTGGATGCCGCCGCAGTGCAGGGCAGGAAGCAGGGAGCTGGAAACACCATTGCTCCGCCTGGTTCGCACACTCCCTTCCTCCTGCTCTGTGATAAATCAATACCTCTTATAAGTATTTACAACTGGGTTGAATAATAATTTGTCTGAGTTGGTATCGAAGCCAGGCTGTTTGGTCTATGATACCTCAGATCTGTCTCCTTCCCCCTTTTGTTTGAAGTTAGATAATACGCTTGCCCTTCGCCCATCCTTTGAGAATTTCTAGGGTGTATTTACTTATGGCTTGGAGGTTGCCCTGGCTAGTTCCCTACTCCTTCCTTACTCCTAGCCTACGCTTAACTAAGTCCTGCTGAGCTGAATATATCCAACTTACATTAATACTCTCTAATCCCTTTTTCCTCTGTTCTAGACTATCTTTGTGTTAAATATCTAATATTTGATCATAGTGAACGTTATTGTTGAAGGCTCTTCAAGCACATAAATTTTATCTTTCCTGATGGAGCGTGTATCTGCAAGCCAGTGAATGTGGTGGTGGTTGTTTCTGCAGCAGAGGGCAGGGGCACAGTGCGCTGGGGTGTCTGCACGCACAGCGGCACAGCAGCCTGTCTTTTATCTGACTTTATTGTCCCAAAAAAGGTGAGATGATCAAGGTAAAAGCCTCATTTAATGTGTTTATTTTTAATAAGCTGTCTCATATGCACACATGCAAAACCAGAGTGAGAAAACAGGAGCAATTACAATGACCAAAGACTTAGATATTCTCCTGGGATGTAGCCCAGGGTTATATTTAGACTGAGTAGTACCATCTAGTATTAAAACTTCTACTAAAAGAACCTGTTTTCCATTGCTGTAGTCTGTCAGGCTTTTATCACTTGATCTGAGACTTTCAGGTTGTGTCTCTCTCTCAGGCTAGATTTATTTTAATATTGTCAGCTAAACCAATTCAACCATTTCCAAGAAAAATGAGGAGGGAGGAGAGAAGGAATGTTGTTTTGCCCACATTAAAAAGGGAAAAGAAAAGAAATCCTCCAGCTGTTTGATTGAGAGCTACCGTGCCAT
The DNA here is from genome assembly GCA_013400335.1 of Eurystomus gularis. Classification (NCBI taxonomy): domain Eukaryota; kingdom Metazoa; phylum Chordata; class Aves; order Coraciiformes; family Coraciidae; genus Eurystomus; species Eurystomus gularis. Next base: position 104,339 of record VZZY01008877.1, on the reverse strand, counting down.
CACGTTCAGGAACAGGATCTATGGTGACAAGGCTCGGAGACGTCCGCGCATGTTCTTGGCAGACTTGTCTCTATCTGCTCCATTTTCCAAGGATTTTTGCCTTCCGTCCATCAGCACCCTTCAGCCTCTGGTGCAGGGACAGCACTCATGCCCTAACCGCTCCAGCGATGTGTGGGCAGAGCATGCCTGTGTAGCCCCAGCACAGTGCCCCTGCCCAGGGCTGCAGCAGTGGAGCTGGATTGTCCCCGTAGTGACAGCTCCTGCTTTTTCCAGCTACAGGTGAGATGAGGTCTTGGACCTGGGAGCAGAGAGCAGGCACAGAGGTGCTTCTGCTGGAAATGTAGACAGGACAGAAGGTGGTCAACAGCAGGGGAGTGAGGAAATTGGGGTGATGGACACGAACTGAGGACTGGTCAGGAGAAGCTGTAAGGGGTGCAGGAGGTAGGGTGGGCTAGTTAGCACAGTGGTGGGCTTTGCGGGAAGAGTGGCCAGACTGGTGGGACCAGAACATGGGAAAGCAGGGAGGGGATGCCAGGGGGTGGTAGGAAGGACAGGTGGGTGTGGCAAGTGGGAAATGAAGGCAGCAGCGTGCATGGTGCTGAGGTATTAACAGAGGCAGGAGGGATATGGGGCCACCTGGACAAAGGTGTTGTTGCTGGATTAGATGGGCAGAGGGATGGAGGAGAGCACAGTAGACAAATTAATGCAACCAATTTTTTGGCTCATCCCATATCTTCATTGTGGGGAAAGCTGACTTGTCACACTGAGGTTGATGTGCAGAGGCACTGGGTTCTTGCAGCAGCTGCTTTGAATGTACCTAGTTCACTTTTAAGGCTAAGTGCTTTAAAAACTCGGGTTGTAAACACTTCAGACTGGGCGCCGACTGGGCACCTAGAATGGAGAAGGCTGTTTTCACTTTAGTCTGTCTGCATAAATATTTGTCTGACACATGTCTGATATGAAATGGGAATAATGTCACCCAGACATGAGTGAAGATAAGCTGGTTTAATGTGTGACCCATCTAGATAATACACTTTGTAATTCAGATGCCTGTCAGTAACTGTCTTAAGGACGGTGTTTGGATAGCTGCTGTAGATAAATCCCAGAAAGACTAGCATCACCTACCCTGCACATCAGCCGAGGCAGGAGTCCTGCAGAATTCAGTAGCCTGAAGTCATGTAATTACAGACTTCAGCAACTTGTTCATCGATGCAGGGTGCCTTGATTTTGGCAATTCATGATGTTTGTATGCTTCATTTTGCAATATGAATCATGTTCCTTTGATGTTTTCTTTTCTGTGAAGTTGTACAGAATCACTTACAAAAATGTTCTAAATAGTTCTGTGGAGGTGGGCAGGGTGCATCGTGCACAAGAAGCACTTCAGGGGTCGTATTCAAATAGCTAAAGGGTTGCCACCTTCTGCTTTATTTCAAGTAGCAGAGGGTGGGAGAGATGTAACTGAGGGCAGCCAGGGACAGGTTCTCTGCACTCCTGGTCTACCACCCAATATGTGGGCATTGTGCCAAGATGCAATCTGGAACCAGGGCTAAAAGAAGAAGCATGCTAATGGGCTGCTCAAAACACCATTCAGGAGGATCCAATGGCATGCAAGCCATTTCAGAGCATGGAGGCAGGAGTTGCTTCTGCCACTGCTGCAAGTGTTTATTTTTGTGCTGCGATTATCATCACTGGTACTGGTCATTGTACAGATGGTAGTAGTATCCCCCAAAAATAATACAGCTTGAGAATCTCTACCACTGAAAAAAACTTGAGATAAAGGCAGACCATTAACAGAAACCAGTGTGTTTTCCTCACCAAGAATGGGCTCCAGAAGGAGCTCAGAGAAAACTCTAGTACCAGATTTCTTCAGAGCGTCTTTCAGGAGTACTTTGGGCTTTTTTCAGGGCCAGTGATGAGATCACAAAATCACAGAGTTGTAGGGCTTGGAAGGGACCTCTGAGGATCATCTAGTCCAACCCCTCTGCTAAAGCAGGTTCACCTAGAGCAGGTTGCACAGGATTGCATTTAGGCGGGTTTTGACTATTTCCACAGAAGGAGACTCTACAACCTCTCTGGACGGCCTGTTCCGGTGCTCTGAAATCCCTGCTCTTGGACAGCGCACCCCAAGACAAGGTGCTCTGATGATGTTTCCATCTGGTGGTCCCATTGTGTCCAGCTCACTGAGGCTTCAGGTCCCCATTGTGTCTGCATACATGGGGGCTGATGCCGATTTCCGCCATTCAACAGAACGCTTGTTTCTTTGCTTGTTTCTGAGAGTGCTGCTGAGAATTTTCCAGAGAAAAGCTTGGCCCCTGTTTCCAGTGTAATGCGGAGTTGTACAGGCTGACGGGGACAAGTCGGAAATGCTGGCAAGATAGCAGGCATCCTCAGGAAGCAAACCCTATCAGAAAGCACTGATGTCATTGGCAAACAAAACAAATGAGCGCTGGAAAAACAAACTGTTTTCCAGCGTTGTTGATCTTCCCTCAAATTAGAAGGTCTGCACAGCCTTTAGTCTTTGGCCCAGTCTGACAGATTATTTACAAGACAGCACTGCAGCAATGGTTCTGTTACTCCTGCCAATCCGATTCCTTTGATTTTATTTTTTAGGTTTATTTATCTAAGGGAGGGTGGGAAGAGTGTCCCAGCGCCGGAGCCAGGTTTGGAAAGCTGGCCAGCATCCTTGCGGATGTTGGGTGCTGACATGGTTGATGTCCTGCAGGCTTTGCTTGGGAGGTCTCTGATTCCCTGCCCCTGGGCAGGTCTGATGCAGGAGGATGGTACCTCCCCATGACTTCTGCACAGCCCTTTAAGGCATGTGTCCCGACAGCTTCCCAGCTAATGGCCACCCACCACCACTGCTACCGGCTCCTGGGAGTTTGTGCCATGGGCGCTGAGCACTTATCCATGTGGTGGGTCTGGGGAGAGCTCGTTGTGGGGTTTGGTGCCAAGGGCACTGCCGCAGGCAGAAGGCTGCAGGCTTCTCCACATTGTTAGTTCCCATTGAGGAGCTGTGGTGGGCACAGTGATAGCATCCCACTCCCAGCCAGTCCTTCCCACTGCCTGTAGCATCATGGTTTTTTCCCTTCCACATATGGTAAGTTTGCAGAGCAGGAGGAGACGGTTGCACCAGTTGCTCACAATGCATTTCCACCCATTGCTCCTCGCCACCAGTGCCAAAAGGAGGATCAGAGTGAACCCCATGAACTGAAGGTTTCTTCACTTTGCCTCTCTAATGGCACCATGGCTGCAGCGGGCAGCAGAGAGGGGGTTAAGCTGTGCTCCAAGCCAGCCTGACAATAATAACAGGAAAAGCACATTTCTTCCTTGCACCTGCAGGTGCTCCAGTGGGCTTACTGCTGTTTATGGTAGTCACATTGGATCTTTCTCTTGTTAGAAGCTGAACACCTCTAACAGCCAGCTGTTCCTCTTGCTCTGCTCGTACCTGGCTCCTTGTGCAGTCCAAGGCCGTGGGTGGATGAAAAATCAGCCTTTTAGGTCAGCATTCAAAAATAACCCGTTAAGCCTTCCATTCCTTCCAAGAGGGAAGGGTCCTGCTCCTCCCTGTGCCTGCTGTACTTACTGCTGGGTCGCTTACTCAGAGCACTTACTGGCAATTTGGAGTCCTGTTCTAGCAAGGGATACTCCTAAAATATCTTCGGCATGGAGCTTTATTTCTCTGTTTTTAAAGGGTGTGTAGTGTTACATGTGTGAAACGGGAAGAGATTCATTAAGCTCTGGAGACAAACTGGCTTAAATTCTCAGCAGGCTCTTGGGTTGAAAAGCCACTTCTGCAGTGTTCCAGGTTACCAATTAAATTGTTGTTCTGCATAAAAACTGTGCGTGTTTTTCCATGCTGTGGGTTGTCCTCAGGCGAGCACCGTGGCTGCTGTGGGCAGCGGAGGGCAGAGGCAGCTGGAGGGTCCCTGTGTGCTTGGGAGTCGCACACCAGGCTGGCCCAGAGCAGCTGGCCAGACCTGCTCCACAGCCTGCAGAGCATCCAGGAGACAGGGCGCGAGCAGAAAAGGGAGGTGGCACTGGATAGGCAAAAAGTGGCCATCATGGAGCGCTGCACCACAGAAACTGATTTATATCCTCAGCCAACCCATCAACTTTTGTGATATGTAGCCTGTATTAGTATGAAAGAATATATATTATTTAGTACCAATAAACACGTAGCAGCCATCTTGGTAGTTGCTCCATCTCAAGTAAATTATTGTAAACAGCAGCGATAAGAGTTCTCCCGTCTTTCTTGCCCAAGAAGAGCACTAGAGACCAGTGTATAAAATGCAGATCTTTGCAGAGGCAACCTGCTTTTGAGTAGCTGTCAATGCTGGGCTTCTATCCCTCAGGTAGACCTCCTACTACTGAGGACACAGTGTGCTCCCCAAGCATGTTAAATGAACTCTTTGTGCAGGGGAAATAATATTGAGTGTTTTATGTTTTACATAACAAATCTATTCCTGTGTGTTTCACTTCTTTACCCACCTTTTTTTTTTCCTCCTTTCTTCTGGTAACACAATTCAATCAAGGAGGAATGTATCAGAATGGGTCTGTTGTTGTGCACAACCTACAGAACAGATCATTACTTTCCACTCGTTTTAAAACTGGAAGAATGGGCATTCTGTAATTGCCATAATAAGCTGCAAGAGTGCTATAGACAATAGAAATTGTTTCCAGCCAACTAATTCAGTTCACTGGATCTTTAGTCAGTGCAGAATTGAGGGCTGCCACTGGGAAGAAAAATCTTTACTGTCCGTCTCTTGGAAATCATTGAGACACAATAGACAGGAGCATCTCAGGTTGTTGCCAGTCATTTCACACAGTGGAAGTATGCTGTAAAAATAGAACGTACCTGAAATCTTAGGTGTTCTGTTACTGTAGTTGAGAATTACCGGTTTCCAGCAGGCCGACACAGGCCAAAAAGAAAGTAATCTGTAAAAAGGACTGTTTAGCTGGGGTATTGCATGATTTTACCTGGGTTTTTCATGTGGTTGCATGATTCATTTTTGTACTCATCCATATTTTGTCCTTGTTCATGTCAACATTTTTTCTTAATTGGAATATGCAGAGCTGCAGGGAGGGGCACATTGCCCTGTAATCCAACCCTTCCTCCTGCAGCAACTTAAAAAGTAGTACAGAGCACACTATGACTGGAAAAATGATGTTTTTTAAGGAAGTGCCTGACTCAAATTGTGGGCTTACCTCCAGTGCAAGGATTTTTTTGAGACCACTTAGTGAAATCTGAAAGCTGCAATCACCAGTGAATTCTTCAGCGAAATGGACTGAGTCATCAGCAGCGCAGCATTTGCTGCTTAGCTGGGTGCATGGAGGTGTATTGTCTGGGGAAGGTCAGCACATGATTCATCAGCATCTGCATGCACTTTACTTCGTCTCTTTTGTTATAATGGTGGAAGACTGAGGCCAGGGGATGAGACTTTTAGCTTCAGCAACTCAGCTGATCAAAGGTGTCTTTCCTTGTTTAAAGCAGCCTTCTGTTTGTTTTTGGTTTTGTTTTCCAGTGATGGGTCCTGCTGGCAAGAGCTTTCTGATGGCGCAGCTGTGAGTGAAACCAGCACAACATGTTCAGTGTCGAGGATCTCCTGATTTCTCATGGATACAAATTGTCAAAAAATCCCCCTGTTTCATATGAGAACAGGTATGGTGGATACCGGCATGAAATCGCAGGGAACAGATCTGCTCAGAGAATGCTGAATGGGTTTGAGGCAGAATCGAGAGCTGGGGCTTACAGCAAGAAACCTCTGGTGAAAACCAACTCGAGCAGCACTGAAAGCAGCCATGGGAGCCAAGGGAGGCGAGCAGGTCCTGGTTACCACCACGACCATCAGGGTTTGTCCACTTTTCATACTTCAGAAGGGGGGTAAGTTTCAGCATCATGCCATGGCTTTGCTTTCTCTTCCATTTGGTCCTGACAGATAACTAAGCATGACCCTAACCCATGACACCATCCTCCTGTGATCCTTTCCTGCTCCCATACTAGTGACCATTTCCATTCACTGCAAGTCCACACAAAGCAGTGGCACATCCATTCACCTTCTGATACAGTGAGGCCTTTGAGAATACTGGAGTGATTGGAAGTGGCGAAGTGTGGGAAAATTTAGTTTACCAACGTGGTCCATATCAGAAAGGGCTTTCTGATGGGCTTAGAAAAGCTCAGTCCAAATACAGTAAAAAAAAGGGGGCAAAAGCTCTTCCTTCAGTTTTAAAAAACTGTACCCAGCTTCTTCTGCTACATACACACCTTTGTTTTTGCTGTAGATAGAGCCAGCTCTTGGCGTGGGTGTTCCTGCACCCACTGAGGACTTCCTTGGTATTTTTAAGGCCACTCTCATGGAGTAAACATGAGAAGGTGCCTGTGCGTTTCTTTTTAAAATAGCTTCAAGCCAGTGGAAGCTCTTGTTGTCACTCTATAAAATGTGCTTGTACAACCGTGACTTGCTTAACGTGGAGTACGTGCGCTCTGGGGTTGGGGCAGGCTGGGCAGGAAGAGCTGTGTGTACACACCGCTGCTCGGCCATTGTTCTGCGGCTATTTGAGTGCTGCAGATGGACAAAGGAAAGGGGCTAGAGCAGGACTGGAAGCCAGCCCGAGTGTGACGATTGTTTAGGAGGAAAAGCCCCTTCCTCTTGCTGAGTGGGCTTGAAACTGAAAGCGTGCAAAACCCTACTGTCTTAGGAGGCTGTCCTCTTACGAAGACCTTCAGTTACACGTGGCAAAGGCATGTGTCCCCTGACTGCTGGCCTCGTCTGCTCTTTCTCTTCATATCTCTTCCCCTTGCAAGCCTGTTTGGCTGAAGCGGGAATGGCTCCTGGCTGCCAGCTAGGATAATGGGCAGGAAGAGATGTGAGCCCTGTAAAGCAGTCCTAGGGCAGCAAGTCCCAGCTGCAGTGAAGGTCCCCAGGTGGAACCATCCCTTCTGGAGGAGGGAGAGGACACAGGTTTAAAGGTAATAAGGAGGATCCTTCATGGTGTGTTTTGGGTGAAGTAAACTGGACAGCAATAAAGTGAGGAAAGATACTGAAAAAGAATAAAAGGGAAAAAGGTTTTGAAGGAAGCAAAGAGAGTGTGCAGGGGTGCCAAGGAAGATAGCACTTTGCCATGGAGCTGATTTTACAGTGTTGAGAAAAACTGGTGTGAGGAAGATGTGGCTGTGCAAGTCTGGAAGCTACCACAGCGCTGCTGCTCCCACGCCCTCTTAAGGCAGAGCCTGCATGGGTGCATGGTGGCATGGGGGGACTGCTCCCTCCCTGCCTCCTGTTTCTCCAAGTGCACCCACAGGGACTTGCATGTCTGCCCCACATCTCGGACATGGCAAAGGTATCTCAACAGGCTTGAGAGGTGAGCCCATGCCAACCTCATGAAGTCCAACAAGGCCAAGTGCAAGGTCCTGCACCTGGGTCGAGGCAGTCCCAAGCACAAACACAGGCTGGGCAATGAGTGGATTGAGAGCAGCCCTGAGGAGAAGGACTTGGAGGTGCTGGTTGATGAAAAGCTCAACATGAGCCAGCAGTGTCCAAGTGCAGCCCAGAAAGCCAACCGTATCCTGGGCTGCACCAAAAGACTTGTGACCAGCAGGTGGAGAGAGGTGATTCTGCCCTTCCACTTTTCGCCCGTGAGACCCCACCTGGAGTACTGTGTCCAGCTCTGGAGTCCCCAGCACAAGAAGGACATGGACTTGTTAGAGAGGTCCAGAGGAGGGCTACAAAGATGAATAGAGGGCTGGAATACCTCTGCTGTGAAGACAGGCTGAGAGAATTGGGCTTCAGCCTGGAGAAGAGATGGCTCAGGGGAGACCTTATTGAAGCCTACCAGTATCTGAAGGGGGCCTACAAGAAAGCTGGGGACGGACGTTTTACAAAGGCCTGCAGTGATAGGACAAGGCGTAATGGGTTCAAACTGGAAGAGGGTAGATTTAGGTTGGAAATTAGGAGGAAATTCTTCATGCTGAGGGTGGTGAGACACTGGAACAGGTTGCCCAGGGGGGTTATGGATGCTTCATCCCTGGAGGTGTTCAAGTCTAGGTTGGATGGGGCCTTGAGCAACCTGGTCTAGTGGAAGGTGACCCTGTCCATGGCAGGACAGTTGCAACTAGATGATCTTTAAAGTCCCTTCCAACTTCCCTGTGCAGCACAGTCACAGGAGAGAGACAGAAGACGCAGCCTGTGTCCCAACCACCTTCACAGATGTTGACCAGCTCCATGGCAATTTGGAGCATGACTCAGGCTCCCCAGCAAGGGAATTATTTACACCATGCTTTTGCTCAGACCACTGATGTAGAAGAGCTAATCAACTTCAAAACTCCACAGAAGTAAGTGATGTTGCCCACCTCATTGCTACCTTTGCAGACAGGTTTGCAGGGCTCAGGGTGTTTTGTGGCAGCAGGGAATGATGCTGTTGTCTCTACTCATCAGGGTTGTTATGCTGATCAAACCTTGCTGTGGAAGAGAGAGACTTCATAGCAACTGCATGTGGGCATATCACACCGCCTGCTGCTGCTGGAGGAGTGATGTTTTGCTCCATCCCGTTGTTCTTCAGGCAAAGCATGGGGGAACAGATGGTGGGAGGGCTGTCCTCCTGGCTGTCCTTGCTTAACTGAGCATTAGGAGGCCATACAGTAAAGGTCTGGAAGAGGAGATAGGCAAAGAAAATGGGAAGAGCTGACCCCATGGGTAGAGATGAGAGGGTTCACAGAAAAAGAACTCTCTCTCCTGCTTCTCTTCCAAGTGGAAAGAAGAGGCACTTTGCTTAGCTGTTTGTGTGGGAGGAGCTATGTTGGTAGCTACAAAATTTAGAGATAAATAGATAACATGATTAATGAGATTACCTGCCGGAAAAATTAGAGAAGTGTACTGGTGCTTCCTAGTGTTGAGGCTTGGAAGAGTATATGTGGGGACAGGATCCCAAAATAGAACAGAAGCTGCCAGTGTCCACAACAGCCCTCTGAAAAATTTTCCACCTTGCTGCCAAATCTTGGAATTTCTTATCAGTGCCTCCTTGTTGGGCACAAAGTCTGTACCAGTGACCATGGCTCACCCACCCTGGGTTACTGGGTGCCTACCACTTGCACACTGGGAGACAGCAACAGGGACAGAAACTCCCTAGACAGCCCTGCAGTCACCTCATTCTACAGGTTTTGACTTTGAAGCCTGTGCTACACCACTTTACTACTGGCCTCATTATGTGCATCACGCAAGGTCCTGCTAGTCCAATGTCACCCTATGGGAACTGGGCAGCTTCAACCCATTGCTCTGAAAGTGGCAGCTTGGTGAAATGCAGTCATACAGCCAGTGCAGGACGGACTGATGGCCGCATTTCTTCTAAAGGCCTAAAATTCATAGAAAGCTAGCAATAGTTTGTGTTTTTTAAAACAGTTTTCATTAGATAAATTTTATATAGAATCAATTCAAAGCACTTTTTGACAGCAAATGTGATATTTGTTAGAAGCAGGCCTGCGTTCATAATGTTAAAATCTAGTTCCTTGGTCCCATGGGACCACTCCCTCCCTGGCACTTAAATCTTCCTAGGTGGTCCCGTGGGACTGCTCCATCCTCGGCGCCCCTCCCAGCTGTGAAGCACTTGCGAGCTGCTGTGTCTGGATGTGCGTTTCTTTGTGTGTCAGCACTGGTGGTGCCTCACTGGAGTGAGGCAGAACTGCGCAGTGGCGCAGTCAGAGAGACGAGAGGCTAAGAGGTCTATTCATGGGTGCAAAGATTGCAGCATGGCTAGCATTTGCCATCTAGAGATGTAGCATAGCTGAGGCTGTGGTGAAGCACTTTGGACTTGGGGTGACCCTCGGATGCTTCCCCTTCCCAGCACTTTATTGACTGCAAGATCCAGAAGTGTCATATATCCTGGAAGGAGGCACGTTCTGCTGCAGTGGTAGCCTCAAGCAGTGGGGTGGTGGTGCTGTGCTGCCCCGCTGCCTGCTGCCTGCCAGCCCTGCCTGCTGTGTGCAGGTGTGCAGGAGCTGCGCTTCATCCTTGGGAGCACAGGAGTCTTCAGCCTGGAGCTAAGCTGGAGGGTCCTTGGGGAGACTGTGGAGCATCCCCTTCACACCACGCAGCGCAGTGCCATCCTCTCCAGGGGTTTACGATGCCCATGATAAACACTGTCTGTGTAACCACCTCTCAAGCCTGAGCCAAGAGCTGGAGAGACTTATATTGTCTATCTTGTGAATAGGTCATAGAGAAGATCAGGTTTAAAATGCTCTAAATACCTTATTTTAAATGCAATTTCTCCACTTGCATTGCAATAATGACATAGTACAGGTTACATGGGGGTTTGTATCATGTTCCAAAGTTCATTACTAAAGCCTAGTTATTAATCTCTTAATCTTTAAAAAATAAATTTAATCTTTTAAACAGCTTTTAATAAATGGAGGAGCATCCTTTCTGTAACTGAGGCTGACCTAACTTAGGGCTAATTTACTTTAATGAATGTCTGAGCTTGGGTTTCCTTTGTTTTTAAAAAAGCAAATTAACCAAAACTCTTCTGTTTTAGTAGTTTCCTAGGAAAAAGTCGAGTAATGCTTCCTACTCTGTTCCTGATTTCCTTTAAATCCTGTAAACAGCCAGCCTGTTCCATTCTCCTGCTGTTAGTTACAGCTGTTGCAAATCTCAATATTGTTGTCTGCCATACCTCCTTCCCCCAATGTTTTTGTATTTGGGTTGGTAAGAAATTGGGTTTACTTTAGTTTTGGGGTTTTCTTAATGGTGAACTAAGCTTTGCAACAACATCTTTGGAAATTTAAAGATCAAGATTTTTGGATGCTTTTCTAAAAGACATGCTACCACTGAAGTAGGAATCATTTTGGGGAAGTCTGATGGCCTGCGTTGAGCAAGATGTCAAACTAAATAACCATAATGGTCTCTTCTGATCTCGCAATCTGTGACTCTCTGCTTCCTGCGATTTCTGTAGACCCTTTTATGATGATGAATAAAATAAAAAGGAAAGAGCAACCTGTCCATTCCCTCCTCACTATTTCTAGACCTTGTTTCTCACCTCGCTTTGTAAATGCAAATCCAAATGATGCCATAGCAGCATGGGGATGAGATGAAAAGGTTGATTTGATAATCTCAGAAGGCAGCATTTGTTCACCTGCATGTTCCACATGCAAAGTGGCATGGAAAAGTTCATTGTTACTGCAATCAACTTTCCAATAAAGGAGGTGTCCTGTTATATATCTGAATAAAATAAGATGTCTGTTACTTTCTGGGGTTCGGCAATTAAACTGTACTTTGTGCTTCAGAGGCAGAACATTTTGGTCAGATGTTAGGTCTTCATCCAGTTGAATTGATATGAACAAGATGCTCCTTATCCCAGTTTGGTTTTTAAACTTTTATAGTCATAGGATAAAATTAATATATGTAAAAATAAAATTGCCGTGGATCTGGATTGCTTAATTTTCATTCCAGATTTTGAATTGTATTATGTTTTCACAAACTACTATTTAAATAGATCATTATTTTTCATAAAAAAAGATCCAGATTACACTGTTTATATACCTTGGGGTGGAGGGAAGAGAAATAAATTCTTGGGTTCTATCTGCATACTTGTCCTATTTCTGTCAATTTTGATTTTTCTTTCCAGTCTTATGCTGGTGACAGCCACATAGTGTAAAGGCAGTTATATTGTTGAACACCTTAGGTACAAGAATAGCAGAACACAGTTTAAGTAGAAGATTAATTATTTGTATAGAAGGGTACCAATTTTTTTCAGCAGTAATATATAAAACAGCTTACACTGTTTAGAATACACGAAGAACGTGTTCTGTTCATGTAGATTTGTCTTCTCAGTTTCTAATATACAACAAAATGTCTAATGTCTTTCATATTTCAGTAATAGATTTCTGGAGTTAATCCCTTGTTTATTTAAGATTTTTATACTTCTTTTGAGGTACTTTAGATTTTAAATATTGGTTCTATCTTAATCAAAACTGTGCTGATACATCATCATTTGTTGTGGCGTGTATCATTTAATTGAAAGCACTTTGAAGAAATTTGTTCCCTTGGAAAGATGAACAAGAATCAATGCTGGAAATGACATGTTTCATTTCAGCTTATATACTAGGATGCAAATTGTGCTTCTTACAGAATATATCTTCCTTTATGAAATAGCCCTCTACCTGTTCTCCTTACCTGTGCTTTTTGATTTCCTATTAAACTTGCATACCACAGTATTCCCCTTGACATCTACAGATTTTGATATAGCAAAGTGCAGAAAGAAGTTCAACACAATAATTTCTGGTTTTCTGGTGTCCATTGAGGAGGGCTGTGCATGTTTGCATAGCGTGTAACTGTGTTCATTTGTTTCTCTTTCTAACAGCTTTGCATAGCTAACAACATGCCAGCAGAGCATTGGCCCCTTCCTTTACTCATGTAAATGACTGACTTTTAAATCCTCTCATTAAAATCATTAAATCATCTGGTTGCAAATAGATTACCCAAACCCCATTGGCATAACTCAGCATTTGACCTCCTAATGGCCTTCTCCATAAGAGAAAGAAAAGGCATCTGTGCAAACTGCCTGTGACACTACATTTCTTTTTCAGGGTTTATGACAGGCCTCAATTAGCATGGTCTTCCCAGCCCAAGACTGAGAAGGATCTCACCTACTGGAGAAGACGAGGACAGGACTTCAGCGTGCTCCTGGGGTATTCCCAGAAAGCCACTGTGGAAATGAAAGGCCTGGCTGCAGCCCCGGGGACACCTCGGCACCCCAGGGAGAGTCAGCTGAAGGTGGGGACAGGCACAGGGTACTTCAGAAGAAGCGGCCTGCAGGAGAGCTGTGAAGTGCCTAGTGATGGCAAATGGCAAAGTCTGGGAATGGAAAGCTGGAACCAGCCAAAAAAGGTAGGGAGGCAAATGTCTGAGGGTGACAGGGAGAAGCTGCTTCAAGAACTGTATTCGCTGACCCTAGGAGACAATGTACTGAGCACCCACAACAAGGGGAAATCACAGTCGTTACCAAGGGTCCTTTCACCCGAGAGCATGCGGTGTGTGGAAATGCCCTCCCTGACCAACAGTAATAACTCGCTCAGCGTAACTAAAAACCCCTCCTGTCCCCCAAACAGACTGAGTGTGGAACCAGCCAAGCACCATGAAACAGGAGGCCATTTCTTTCCCCTGGTGAAACCCAAGTATGGGAGACCTCTCAAGCCTCCATCCTATGAACTGCAGCGGCAGACCAGGACACCTGCAGAAACTGCAGGTTTCCAGGATCACTACCAGAAAGATGAACCCATCTCCTACTTAGCCAAAGTTGAGCCAAGGCAAGATACTTGCATTCAAGACTCTGGTTTGGAGCCCCCAGTCTATGTACCACCTCCTTCTTACAAATCCCCTCCTCACCAGAATTTGACCCCACATCCCCTCAGTGAAGTGCCTAACACCAACATGTATGCCAGCAGCGATCAGCAGGGTCCTGCAGAGCGGGTTGTCCCCTGCCAACGACCAGCTGTAAATACTTCTGAAGCAGGGGGTGACCCTTGCAAAGACAACCATCTTCCTCATGGGAAGCAAAGCCATGCAAGGCGCCCTGCTGACTACCTGTGTTCTGTTCAATATATTCCCTTTGATGATCCTCGGATACGGCATATTAAAATTGCACCTCCGGGAAGTCTGCAGGACAACGCTAAATACACTGAAAATGCATGTAGTCCCAGTTCTGGTGCTTTGCAAGAGGGAGATCTTGAAGTACAGTACAACAGTGCCTTTTTGGGTGCATCAAACTTTTCCAATTCTGCAAAGGGAGAAAGAACTTCCGACAGCTCCACCCATAGCAACAGATGGTTGGCACCGTCCACAAGAGATCAGGAAAATTGTGCCTTGCTGGACCAAAGAGACAGTTGTAGTACAACTAATCACAGCCCCCGTGACGAAGCCAGCACAGAGTACACAAAAGGCAAACTTTCTGTAAGAAATTCACATATGGACAGCACCTGTGAGACTGTTACAAAAGTGAAAAAGTTTGAACCTGGAACTGGGATGCAGAGCAAAAAGAGTTCAAAGAAAAAAATGAATGAAACTATATTTTGTTTGGTCTCCATCCCAGTTAAATCAGAATCCAATCTGCCAGATACAGATAGGAACAACAACATAACCCAGAGCCCTGATAAGAATGGGTTTGATAACAAAGGGGCTTTGCAAGAACAAAGTCTCTTAAGTATGTCTTCGACAGACTTGGAGTTACAAGCACTTACAGGAAGCATGACCAATAAAAATGAGTTACAAAAACAAGAGCTGTGGAGACCAGAAGAGTTCAAACAAATGAATGACCTCAGATTTATTCAGCCTGCAAAACACAGAGAGCTCAAATACTCTGGCTCCTGGCCAGGTGATCAGTACAAAGACCAGCAGACACAGACCAGTTTTGTGGAAGAACCTAAAAGCCCACAATTTTTCAATGGTACAAAGCCTGGGCAGCCCAACAGTAACAAACTGCGGTCTCCAAAGCTCCTAGGATGTACAGCATCCACAACAGGGTCAAAACAGACAGGGTTACCTTCTGACGAGAGAAGCTGCAGACAGAGCTCTTACGGCATGAAGGGTCAGATGTACCTCAGCCAGTCTAGCAACAGTGCGTTTTCGAGGACTGCCACCTCAGTCCTTCAGGCCCCCTCCCCAAAAGCCCACCAGAGCCAGCCAGTGCCTGCCCAGGAGAGGGAAACCTTCCTTCTTTCCAAGGGAGATGTAGTTAAGGGAGAAGCAGGTGCTCCCTGCAACAGTAAAGAGCTGTTTGGGCAGTTCCTGTTGAAGCCTGTAAGTCGCCGTCCCTGGGATGCAATAAGTGAGCTAGAAAGTTTTAACAAGGAGCTGCAAGAGCAGGAGGAGAGCACGAGCAGTGAAGAAGATTTGGAAAGTGCTGCAGCTTCACTGCAGGCAGGTGCCCTTATGCAGAGAAGGGCATCCAGAAATGGGAAGTTGAAGCAGGAGCCAAAAGATGGTGGGAAATCAGTAATAGTTGTGCCAGAGGTGTCTATAATTAAGTCAGGAAGAGTTAAAAGTAAGTCTGAAAGTTGGAGCGTGGGGATGGAGCATGGTGGTGAGCTGGGCTGCTCTGGCTCTCCAGGCTCCTTCCAGCCAGGAGGGAGCAGTGAAGTAGTTGGGCCAGCAGATGGAAGTCTGATAACAGAAATGAGGTCGGGGGAAGTCAAGAGTAGAACAAGCAAGCAGCCAGTTCATGTGGGTCCTCTCAAGAGAGTTTTCTCCAATAGCCCAAGCAATTCATGCCACAGTAATCCTTTCAATAACCCTGTCTTTCAGGAGATGAGCGAAGACCAAAATTACGTAGACTTTGTTAAGCTCAGCAAAGGTGTCACTCCCACAAATGATACGGTATTAGAGAGAGACTCAGTAGTAGACTTGTCACTAACAAAGAGGAACCAAGGACACTCTGAGCCAGATTTGAGGTCAGTGGGACTTGATGTAGCCCCAGGACCTGGTGCTAACAATTCGGATCACTGTTCAAATGCAAATATAGTGGAAATCCCTGTGAATGAGTCATTGCAGGCAAGAGCTGCAAGAATTTTAGGTATAGATATAGCAGTAGAGTCTCTCCTTCCAGATGACCACATTGGGCCCCACCCAGACACTGGCCCTGAAAACAGTGCCCAGGACTTTGAGTCATCAGTGGGGAGTGTAGTAAGTGATAAAGAAGGAAAAAAAGAGGATTCTTATGAAGGCAGACGGAAGTGTGGCTGGACAGAGAGTGCTCTCTTTGTCAGAGTGGGAGGTCGATCTTTATACCCTGAGGAATGCCAGACCACTCACCAGGAAACCAGCACTAAAACACCGGTAACTGAGCAAGTTCTTGAACAACCTGTGAGTCCCAGCCAAGGTGAGGACCAAAACTTGGTTTGCAAGTCAGCTGTGTATCAGCATTCAGAAAAGAGAGTGCGAAGCACCTCAAAAGTGATAGAGACACTCCAAGGCAAGCTCACTTCTCCACCCAGCCGAACTGCCATGGATCGCTTAGTGCGAATGAAAGAAGTTGACTCTGTGTCCCGGATGAGACGTCTGAGCATTAAGAGTGCAGACTCGGGAGAGGAGGTGGATGAGGAGAAGCTGTCGAGGGTACAAGAGGAGAGAGGAAGCAAACTGGCAAGCTCAGGAGCCATTTCCAAGCGTGTTATCTCTCTCAGTGAGAACGGATGTTTAGGTAGAACGGACAAGAAGAAGAGTGACAGAGATTTTTCTTTAGGTAAGACCCTATTTTGGGAGATCCAAATGGATACTGGTTCATTATGTAATGGGCATGATCGGTTTGCTTATGCCCACATAATGCTGCTCAAATAGTAACAGGCTGTAGGTGGTACTACCCCCATCTCGTTGCCACCCACTTTCCTCTCCTTGTGGAAGAGATAACATGAGCATTCTCTGATCCCATTTTAGGAAAAGTTTCTGTAAAACTCACTTGTGATATTGAAACTCATTCACAGAGACTGGAGCACTCCCTGAGGTCTTATCACTGTTTAATTTTTTCAGGGAATGCCAGCTTCAAACAGCAGAGTTCAAAGACAGTCACCTCTAGTGCCAGTGTTTGGGAACATGTGGTGATTTAATCATAGCCTCTCCTTGAATACCTGTTTCTTCCCTCTCTAATACTTAAGTAGACACATACTATATCAGAGTTCAGAAGAAACTAAAAATAAAAATCTGATGCTCTTCTGTGAAGCCTCTGGGAAATGGCTGCATTAAGGGGCCTGGAAAATTCTCTCATGAATATTTTCCAGATCAGATGTGGAGAATGACTGTTATCCCCAGGTCAAATGGAAAGCTGACTCTTTCAGTGAACACCTTTTTTTTTTTTTTTTTTTTGCTATTCCTCATCTCTCTAAAACATATAAACTTGTGTAGTCCATGTGCATCCCTAAAGTAAAACGAGCTGTTCTCTCTCCAGAACAGTTTTCATATGGCATTGTGTTGAACAACTGAAAGTAAGTTGTTGACATAGATCTGTGTGAAGGGATAAACCTCCCAGGCCACCTGTCTAGTCCATTAAACTAATTGGAGTGAGCAAATGTATGATGTGAAAGTTGTTAAACTAATATTAATCTCCTCCTTTCTATTTCCATCCTCTGTAACAGCTGACACTCTACCTTGAAATTTGCACAGGCTATCCATTAAACCTCATCAATATAAATCTGTTCACAGTTTTCTCATACAGAGGTGCTGAAATTAAATGGAGCATACTTTAAAATGGATTTATGTATTTCCATCTGAAAAGAAATATTTGTATGAGTTCTAAGTATTGACTCCTGCAGTCTTGCAGGCTTTCCCTTCATATCTTTTTCTATATCCCACAGTTCTGTGTCTCTTTCTGCTCTGGACTATATTTCTCTAGACCAGATTTTCCTAACAAACAGGCTAATTCAGCTTCCTTGTACCCATCAGGTCTGGTAAGCCCCGCATGTATTTCAAATGCTTTCCTCCCTTGAGGTTTCTGCTGGAGCGAAGAAAATAACTGTTGTGGTGACATGACTTCAGGGATGTATCAAAACAGATTGCGTATGTTTTATTGGAGAGTTATTCTGCAGTAAATTAGGCCTAAATTTATCCCTCTTGCTGACAATGCCTGGCTAGTATTCTGCAGTGTGTTCTCGCTGCAGCAGTTCCTTCGAAGACGTCACAGCCCTCCCCATGTCTGGACAGTGTGGATATCCCTTCCTGCTGCACACATCCAGTACTGCAGGGTAACACACACACGGGGTGAGAAGGCAGCTTCTTCATTGGCTTCTTTCCCTCCAGAGACCCTGATTTGTTCATGGCCACAAGCTCTTCACCTTACATTCACAGGGCAGGGCTGAAGATTCATGTTTGTGGAAAGGCCTGATGGCGTGTATTCCTTTGTGAACTCTCACTCCAGTTTCCAGACTAGCTCACTAGTACCATTAAAAGCCAAAATGAGAATCCTGGAAAATCATTGTATTTGTTGCTTTTAAAGAGTAAATATTGCTAAAGGCCATTATATTTGGAGTGAGGTAGGGTGATGTTAGTCTTACAATTGCAGACTGGGCCTGTCACAGAGGCTTTAGCAGAAGCAGGTTTTCACATGTATAATGCAGCTTGGCAGATGAACAGTCATCTCTCGGAGTAAGAGCTCTGCTGAAACTCAGTACAAGAAGCTGATCTTACTATGCAAATACTGTAATTAGAAGAACACCTCCAAATGTTCCCAAATGCACTGGATGTCTGTTTTCTTTTGCTGTTTGAAGACTGCTTCCATGAGGCTGCTGATCTGGCTTTGTTTCTGTAGAGAGCATTTCAAATGAGCTTAACCAAATGTTGAATAGACATCTCTGTATCAGTGCTAGAACTCCAGTGTTTGTCCCCCCAGAAGTGTCATGTAGCCTGGCAGTCTGGCCCTTTACTGTCGTTGGTTTAGGTGCTGAGGGTGTGGGTAAGCTTTCAAGAAATTAACTGAGCCATGCATAGGCTCCATGTTTTGTGGCCTGATTTTCTACCCCCCGCCCTCCCCACCTCTGCCACTCCCCAAAACAGTGAGCACCTGAAATTTTGTGGGGAGTTCTATTAGCGTGATTGTGTCTGGCCTTTGGAAAATCAAGTTTCTGAAATGCAAATCCATTTTTATTCTCAGGTAAACCTCACACAGAAGAGTTCAGGATTTTCGTATGTTCCAGCAGTTTAGATGGCAAATTATTTACAATTGAAAAATTGTTGCTGCTTTAAAGGCATCTTCCCACACCATCAGTGCATTAAGCTTAGAAAGATGCAGCATTATCCTGGAGTGCAGTAGCCCTCAAAAACTTTTCCTCTTGATTTTTTTGCATTCATGTGGTGTCTGTTCTTGAAGTTTAGAAATACCAGAAGAGGCTGAATAGTGACAAGCAGTTCTGAAAACAGAGGTGTTGCTGGCACAGACTCCTTTCTTGGCTGGCCTAGCAATTTGAGGAGAGTGGGCAAGAGAAGCAATAAAGGATCCTGCACCAGGAATCCACCCACTGGTGCCAAATCCAGGAGTTCTTTCCTAGGCAGGCCCCCCTTGGTATGAGTCTGGATGTTGCAGATGGACACTTGCACACGGGAGTAAAAATTTCCCTTTGAGGGTTTATATGCTTGTTTCAATGAAGACATTCACTCATGTCAACATAAGAAGTCCTGAGGGTGAATGTTTTACTCCAAAGTGTGATATTTATGTGTGCAACTATTTTCATGCTTGATTGTTTAAATGCAAGTGCTGTGGGAGTGCAGCCTACGGGAGGGATGTTTAAGGTTAGCACAGATACCCAGGTTGCATAAAAGCAGCAAGTAGCACACGGTAGCATGGGCTGCGGTGCTGGTTTGTCCAGGCTACTGTGTGCCTACAGTTGTCTCTGTAGGTAGCCCTGGTTCCTCCACACCACAACCATGCATCCCAAGAAGCCTAGGGTAAGTCACTCATGTGCATGATGGCACACGGCAGGCAGATCTCTGAGACAAAGCCCTTTCATTGCAGTCCTATCCCGGAGTCACAAGGGGGAAGGAAAAGGCTAGTATCTGCTCACTTTATGCCAATGTTGGGATAAATCCAATAAAAAAATCTCAAGTGTCCTTGGGGATTCAGGAGTGGTCTTTCATGTGAACTGACAAGAGGCAGGCTGAAAATAAAGACCAACGTTAGTAAGCCAGCCCAGTGCTTTAGTGAATAATGTTAAAAACATGAGCTGCAGTTTTGCAGATAGAAGCAAGATAGTCTAACCATACCAATGCAACACAGCTGTCCGTTCCTCTGTTCCATTGAATTAATCTGAAATTAAGGCTTTGCAATCAAATGAAAAAACTCTGATGACTGGGTGGCATCATCACTTCTTGAGCCAGCCTTAAACACCCTGCTAGGATACTTAAAGAATTTATTTGTCCTTAGTGCCCAAGGAGGGGCAAATCTTTCTCTCCCCGTCAAAGCATCTGAAAACGAAGTAATCACTTAGCATTCAGTGTGCTTGTTCCTACCTACCTAAGGCTTCCCAAATTCTATCTCCGTGCTTTTGATCCAAGTTGTTAATGAATTACACAATTATTAAAACACATTAAAAATTACAGTTATTTCTGTGTAAATACCAAACTTAGGTCAGCAATGTAGCATGCCTTTAAGGCTGTAAATGCAGTATTAGCTTTTAAAACTAGGGAAAAGATGTCTCGGTTCCACAGCTCGCAACATTGAATAGATACCACACTATATTAATAACAATGTTCTCTTGTTTTTTTTCAGACACGTATGACCCCACCAAAGTTGAAAAGGTGTGAGGTGAACAGAGGAGAATAGAGAGATTTCTGCTCTACTAAGAATGTTTCACTGATTTTTTTTCTGGGTGCTTTTTGTTTGTTTTTTGTTCTTTGATGCTTGGAAATTGCCTCCATTTGTGGTGTTCATGGTGTACTGATAATGTCTGTACCACTGCCACTAGGAATTAGCTATTCGTATCTGAAACTGTTGCAGAGACCACAGAAGAACCTGACTTCTACGTTGGAACCATCTGGCTTTGTAGCATTAAGACTTAATACCTACCATTGGCAAAGGGTTTTTATCTGAACTCTATTTCAGTCTTCAGCAGGGATGATGAAATGCATGAAGTGAGGCTTTTGAGCTTTCTCTTTGGTGTAAATGTAAACATGGGAGATTAGTGAAATTATTTTTAAAAGAATGTGAATTTATAAGCTAAATTTCTAAGTATCTACAGTGTAAACTTTGTTTAACTTAAGGGATTTTTGGCCATAAAGTAGAAAGTGCTGCTGCACTACATGGGGGAAGGAATGCGAAAGAATGGTAGCGAAGACTGATTGTGAAATTATTTCTGACTTCCAGAGTTTGAATTTACTCGGATTAAATACTTACTTACCACCTAGAAAGAAGAAAAGCAAAAACCCCAAAGCTTCTAAAAAACGGATGACATTTGTAGTAGAGTGTACAGAATGTGTAATTATAGTAGCTGGCAACTAGTGTTTCAAACCAATGCAAAGTATACCACTGGCTGTTTTGCACTCAGTATTACCTATTTTTGTTTTGCTGTTTAGAAATTCTTTATATGAAAGAATAGTAGCTGGTTTAAAATAGCCCATTTTAACAAAATAACTATATTTCTTGTTACAGAATACTATCTATTTTTCTATGATGTAAACAATTGCTAACAAGTGGCAAGTATAAAGAAGTATTATTATTATTATTATTATATTTTAAGAAGACTTATCGCTGTAAGTGAAGGTGCCCCAAGCAGATTTCACTTGTATATCTTAATGCACACTCCATATTGCCACATACTAAGTAGTGATACCTTATTTTGTTCTGAAAAGAGCCATTTATGTATGTATGTATGTACTTCAGGGTTAATTTCTGTTTTTCCCCACTCAAGCCTTGGATCGTTCTTCATGGAGCCACTTTCTGAAACATAGCTAACTGCCTGGGTTAGTGTTGCTGCCATTACATTCCAGTGATGGTGATCACCAAAAAGTGGGTTTGGATCTTTGTCTTGGTGTCTCTGAGCAGCTCAGAAAAATACTTGGTTTCTTTCTTTTACCTGGTTTCTTCCTTTTGTTTTGTTCCTTTTTACAGGTTATGGGTTTGGATTAGGCCAGTGTTTAAAAATAAGCAAAACTGGGCTTAATTCTGCCCTGAAGTCAACTGATGTTGCTGGAGAGGAGTTGAGATGCCTTCTTGGCAGCATTTAAATACATGACTTTAAGTATCTTTTATCTGCACACACAAATGCATGATTTACGGAGTTTATAATAAAGCCTATGCATTCTGCTCATTGATACTGAATTAGCCTACATAGTATCTGTGTCTTTAAAGCCTTTATGTCCACCCTTGTGTCTTTTTTTGTAAGTACCTGTGTTCTAACATTCTTCTGATGACTTGTTCATGTACTTCGCTGGTCTATTCTACTGGCCTTTTCTGGTTTTTAGCATAATTTTATTTTTAAAAATCTTCTAATGTCTTTAAATATTTTTCTTAAGTCTGTTATTTGGAAAGAACGATGGGGAAAAACACTCATCCTGTGTTTTGGCAGCAAGAATTTCTTGTCTGTAACACATGATTCTGTTACATATGGACTATTTAAAGCTTGTTTGAAAAGAAAATGTGTATAATTTATTTTATGAACTCTTGTGCATGCTGTGTATCTATACTTGTTGACAAACTGTTCCCACCACTCTTACTGTATCTACCTTTCTTTGTCACCATCTAGGACATCTGTGGGCTAGAAAATAGCTACAAAACATGTTTTGCCCCCAACTCCTGCCCCCCCACCACACCCAATTCTGCCCATAAAAAAAACAGTTCTTAAGAAGAATTGCTTCCAGTCTCATCATCCCACTTCACAGTAAAGCTGAGATGACTGGCAATAACTTGAAAGTTTTAATTTATCCTTGATTTCTGGAGAGCTGTAAATTGTCCTGTATAACCAGTCCTGCTGCATTCAATTCATGTCTGTGTAGAACATGAGTTTTCTGTTCATTTTATTTTCTTTTGATGGGGAGGGGTTTAATAGGTTCTGCAACATGCCTATTTCATCAGTCATGTCAAGTAATCACTTTTCCAATGCACATAAACAGCCAAGATCTTAAGAAAGGATAAAAAAAAA